>JAZKJV010003511.1:0-567435 GCA_037367405.1 Ottelia alismoides | reverse complement strand
TGATTTAGATCAACAGTGGTTGTTAATACTGGTTGGACATGCGAGCCCATGGCGAGCCATTATGCAATAAATGTTACTGTGAATATCATTCCCTGATCTGAAATTAAGAATAGATAATTTGCATAATAGGTCCCTTAGTACAATTAGGGTTAATGTACCATGACCATCTTGCTAATCATACAACTGTTGATTCAATTATTGAATCATAGAGGCTGGTGCTTGGATGAATATCTAAAGAGTTAGATTGAGGACTCATCAAGCACCATCAAATGATTGTTGAGACATGATCTCCAGCCAGAGTAGGAGATGACAATCCTTTCTCATTTAGGCTGATATCCGATCGACCTCTTGATGCAAGTCCTCTGCATGAGAATAGAGATTCAGAGGTGTTAGATTATTAGGTCAAAGAGTTGTCTTAACGAGATCGAGATAACCAAAGTCCTATGATGTATGCTGTCACGATATAGGCATGCATCCTCTGACCAGAGACAGATGTGTTACTATATGTCTGAGTATGTACATTTGGCAACCAATAGGTTCATGACCTAATCAAGGTCTATACACCAGCGCATTGGTTTGCATATAAGGGCATATGAGTAATACGATCTCTCAAATGGATCATACAGTTCATTACTGAATCGGAAGACATGAGCTCACTCATGAGATATTGGAAAAATCAAATTCCGTGCACGGTCGTCTCGCTTTGGAAGCTTGACTGAATTTGTAGGTTTGATATATATTTTTGGAAAGTATATGATCAACACCTGGGTATGATAAGAGCTTTTGGAAAGTATATGATCGATACCAACTCCCAATGATCGAATAAGAAACTTAATGATAAAACCCTGAAGTAGACAGTGTAAAATTGATCTTATACTTCTGGTTTATTCTAGGTCTTCCTGTATGCAGGATGTACGGGTATTTGGAATACCTGGAGGGTGATGTGATCATAAACGGTTATATGGCCATGATGCTTCCATTCCTAGGGAGAGATAAACTGGTCTGGATTTTAGTGACTCCTCTCAGTAGAGAAGCAATCTGATCTTAGTCCAAATGTTGGACATTGATCTGAATGAGATTCAGATGCAATGAGAAGATTAAATTTGCGGTCTTGATTTAATCAAGCATCTATGGGAGGCTCGAGATCTGGATTTGAGATGTGATCTCAATATCCAAGTCACTATACGTGGAACAATACAATCACCCTGTCCTTATCTCCAAGTATTCGCGGAGAAAGCACATTATCCTTGAAAGAGTTCAGGATAATTTTATTGTTGATATACGTATCCAAGTATTGAGTAAATTGGTAATTAAATGTGATTTAATTATCATGAATAATATGAATTCGATTCATATTATAAAGACAATTGTCTTAGATAATTAAATGTGATTTGATTATCAAAGATGTAAATAATGTGAATATGATTCATATTATTTGGGCACATAAGAATAGAGATCCAAGATGATTAAATGTGATTTAATTATCATGGATATTGAATAATATGGATATCACTATCCATATTAATCATATATATTATAAATGTGATTTATAATATATAAGAGAGAGTTATTTGTAATTTACATTTGTTAATTAAATATTTATGTGAATTGGATTCATATTAAACAATTAATTGAAAATGTAATTTAGATTTTTATTATGGGTTGTGAATGTGATTCACAAATTTCTAATGGCTAGATTACAATGTTCACAAAATAGATTGGATTTATTTTTGTGAAATAATTTGCAAAAGTTGTTGCAAATATTGGAGAGAATCATGATATATGTAATCTCATGTAATAGGAGAGAAACATCCACATTCCATATAAGAAGAGTGGACGACCACAATTCATATAAGGAATGTGGTGGTCGTCCGCTCTCCTTATGGAAGGAGGCTTGCCTCCTTCCTATTTCTCTAATGGAGATAGATTTGATATAAATCAAATTATATTCAATATATATTTGATTTTATTAAATTAATCGTTATTGCTTTTTATCAACACAAATCTTAGCCATTAAAAGAAACACAAATAAAATGTGAGCCATTGGATTTGTGTTGTCCATGGATTGAGATCCATGGATCCCAAAATATTATAAAAGGCGAGGTACCCCTTTGCTCTTCTTTACACACAATGAGAACATGTCTCTCTCTCTCTCTCATTTCTCTCTCTACAGCCTACTCTCTCTCCCTCTCATATGGCCGTCCACCATGGATGCCCTAGAGGGAGTCCCCATCGCCGCAGTGTCGTCGATATGTTGCCTGATCGTTTGCTCGTGGGTCTCCGTCTACTTTAGTGTACCTCGCTCGTGAAGAAGACGTCAGATCTCGTGTGTCGAGATCAGGAGATTCGCCGCTTGGATCGTCAACGTGGATTATGAGGAGCACGTGTTTCATCAACACACTCACAAGCGTCTCTCCATCAGATCGGACTTGAGATAGGAGGTCTCTTTGTTTAGAGACTCGATCGCAACCACGCTTCAAGAGGTAATCCTATTACTTGTTTGTGGTTTAGATGAAACGATTCAAGAAGTGTTCTTGGATCATGTGGTTTCATCGCATGAAAAATTTTTAATTTCCGCTACCTCGAGCAACTAGTGCGACTAGTCGCTCACGATCGCATACGATGCGATCCTCAAGCTTCCGTGATGCGCTTAAATACCTTCTCCATATCCTTCAAGTGGTATTAGAGCCATAGGTTGGAGGATTCAGATACAATCCATAAACCTAGGACGACTTGGGTTCGTTAGGGTTTGCGAAATTTTTATCGCATTTCATTTTCACATCTCTATTTAGTGATTATTTTCGGCCCTGTTTACATTATTTAAACACTAAAATATAATTGGTTTTTATTTCCCATTAAATAAGGAAACCGTAGGATCTGAGTTTGCGTGATTTCGAATCCGTTTGCTCAAGTTATGATCAAATTAGTGAACATGTATCTACTGTTCGGGAACTGCGAATCTTAACGTAATTAAGGATTTAATTTCTATTTAGCGCCTTGAAATGTGTTCAAATCACTTAGGTTTTGTTGTAAATAATATTAGCAAACTTTTGAAACTTACTTTGCTTAATTTAGATTTACATTGATTGAGATATGTTAATTTTAATAAGTGAGGGTCATTGCTGGAAATTACTTTCCTAATCAAGAACCTTGTGATTGTTATTTAACCAATTAGTGAAACTAAATGGTTTAATTTCATGGAATAATTATTGATAAATATTTGTAAAAATTTGATGATAATTATTTTCTTAAATGACATTTCCTTAATCAGTAATTGATTAGATATGATCTAGATCACAATTGGTTACACAATCCACTTTCCAACAAACATGTTGCTTGAATAGGATTTAGGATTTGTTTAGCAAATCTCATTATAATGTTAATAAAATTTATTTTGATTATTATTATATGGTATAACTTCGGTTAAAGAACCGATTATAATCTCAAGTACACAATGATTAATTTGGCATTATCTTTTCCCGATGTGGATATGGTGTCTAGTTGGGGAGTGTTGGGGTAGCAGGTTGCACCGTGTGTGATCTGTCCCACTCCCGTCGGTACTGGCCATGACAACGGGTAGCGACTTGATAATGGAGATATCACGGTGTATTTTTTATAATTATTAAAATTTGAAATAATATGTATTTGAGATAATACCATAATTCAAGTAACAATAAAGATTGTCTGTTGGATATTAATTGGATCATTAATTTAATATGATTAGATTAATTGGAATCCAATTAAAATTAAAATACTCTATTATGAATAGAGATGTTATTTCCTTAGAAGAATTAATCATTATAAATATGATTCATGATGATTAATTAGAATTTGAATATGATATGGAGGATCACATAAGTGACATCCATGGTCTCCCATCAAGGCGAAGGGTTCCGTCGCCAGATATTGTATGTAGGAGACGCCTGTCTAAAGTGACGGCTCTTGCATACAATACATTTGGATCGGGCTCTTTGTTTCTCGAAAGAGTAAGGACGTATGCGTAGTGACCCCAATATCGGGTCCTCATATTATTGGGGAGATATTGGATTGCACATAGCGAGTTGTATTCCTGTTGACGGTTGGTTCAATTAATGATGGGTCAACATCAACTTAGA
Source organism: Ottelia alismoides (assembly GCA_037367405.1). NCBI lineage: Eukaryota > Viridiplantae > Streptophyta > Magnoliopsida > Alismatales > Hydrocharitaceae > Ottelia > Ottelia alismoides. Next base: position 563,320 of record JAZKJV010003511.1, on the reverse strand, counting down.
GGTGGTGGGACCGGGTGTTAAAGACCGAATTAAGAGATGCAAGTTGACTTGCAAGGCATAATATGTTCCCGCTTCTTTTTATCTGAGTTACAGGTTCTCATATTATTGAGATGTAACAAAAATAAGGAAGGAGATCCCAGATCATGCTTGAGATATAATGGTAAGTATATCTGTTACATTGAAAGTGATTAAGGTAATGAACTTTCATTGTTGACAAGGCAAGACAAATTTGATATAAAAACTCCTAAATCAAAGTAAAATATGTATGTATATATATATAAATATATACACTTATGCAAATTTCTTATTTCAGATAATCCTTCATTAAACCCACTCAATACTATACTCAATGATAACCATCCTAGGGTTTGTATGTTGCTATAATCTTGAGGAATGACAATTAAATAGACACTAGAACTACAATCCTAGGGTTTGTATGTTGCTATAATCTTGATATATCATCGAATATACTTTGGAAGTGACGTGTCGATGATGATCGTAATTGTCAAATAATCCTTATAAAATATTAAGAAGATGTTGTGGCATACTTATGTGCTCTCACCATTCAATCATGAATGCCATAGTTCACTGCATCATGCAGAATGGTGGCTTTATAAGAGATGATGTATTCAAAATGTTTGAATACCTACCTGAACCAATGTTTTAAGAGTTTATATGGATGTAGGTACGATGAGTGTCATCATTCTACTGTCTATACTCTGGCCATTCATGAAGCTTCATAATATTCATATTGTATGAATTGAATGAAGCATGTATAAATGTTGAAATACTCTTATATTGAAAAATTTTTTATTCAACATAAGAGATTCTTTGTCTTAAGCAATGGTTGTTTATAAATAAAGGGAGTGCAGTGGAAAGCATGGGTTGGACCCAAGTAAGAAGGAAAGTCAAAGAGTTGATTGTACTTCTGTGACTTCCATATGACATCCAAATAGTGGATGAATGCCAATACTGCAATAAGCTGATGTATTGATAGTGTGACTATCTTGTCTATCTAGGATACTTAGAGAAGGATCCAGATGGTGCATCAGAATAATCTACATCTACATATAATCATTGAAATTGACTTTCTTATTTGACAAGATCAAAGTCGAATAATTGTATCTTATTCTTCTAATAACACTTGCAATTGGTTGCATATGTATTAGAAGACTTTAAAATTTGATTTTAAGGTTTAATAGTCATCCACATGGATATTGATGCAATTGTTGCAACAATTTCTATTGGATCAATAGACTTCATATTTTCAGTGGGAGCCCTTAGTCTTAGAGAATGTATCTATGACCTAGATGTTAGAATGCACTCATTGTTTATTTCTAAATGTTGGAAATAAACATGAATTCTGGAATAAACCTATCATAGAGAGTTATGATGGATATATTTCAGATAGTAATCTAACATTTAGTGGACTCTACTAAATTAGAAAATTAAATGAATGGTTCATTATGATTTCTAATACTAAAAAATTAAACTTTAAAAGATCAATAGGAGGATGAAGATCATTTGACAATGATCTTGCATCAAGAATTAGACATATGACTATTGATTAGATCAATAGACTAGTAAGATATGAAACTTTAGTATGTCTAAAGGTTCAAATCTTACATACTTGTGAATATTGTATTCAAAAGTAAAAATGTCGAATACACACTTCCTTAGAATGGTGTAAGATGTCAAGATATTCAAGATGTCATGCATATTGATGTATGTGAATCATTTGTATCATTATAAACATTAATGATATGTGATATCATTCAATGATTATTTTTGATATGAGATTTCTTCCCTTCAAATTAGAAAGCTTTGAAATGTTCGAAGATTTTAGAATTTTGGTTTAGAACCAAAGTTTAAAGGAAGATTAAATGAATTTGATCTAACCTAGGTAGCTCATACCTATTAGATGAATTCAAAGGAATACCTTATAGAGATATGAATATCATTCCTATCTCAATCCTCCTAATGCACCTAAACTCAAGAGAGTTGTAGGGAGATACAATTGATCATGTGTGACATGATTTGATCAATGATTAATCTTAGCATAATTATCTCTTAGTTTCAAGGTATATATAAGTGGTACAGACTACATTATATATCCTAACAAGGTTCCATGCTAGTAAGCTGTAATCTAGCATCTGAGAGTGCTACTTCATTAGGAAAATAAAGGATGGTATTGGATATCTACTTTATGAACATGAAATTCTTGAAAGATCTCATCTTTGAGAATGTGATTCTTAGAGGATGACTCTCTTGAGAATCAAGATGAAAATGAAGTAAAGGAACTCATCTAATATTGAAAAGATAACGAGGTTCCTGAAACCGGAAACTAATAGTATAATTAAAGATGAAACACTAAAATTTCTTCAAATGAGTTTGAGGATGTATTGCACCTGTCAACTAAATCTGACAATGCTCTTACTTCATGTGATGAAGCTTGTGAAGATCATGACATGGAAAGATGGATGTTAGCAATAAAGTCTAAGGTATACTTCATATACAAGTATTGTATATGGACCCTCGAGGATCCACCTATAAGGGTTAGACCCATCAAAGTGTAAATGGATCTTCAAGAGAAAGAGGGAATCTGATGATAAGGTATGGACCTTCAAAGCACGACTTGTAGCCATGAGGTACACATCAAAGAGAAGACATCACTTGCGATGAGACTTTCTCTTTAGTAAACCATGCTTAGACCCATCAGAATATTGCTAACTATAGGTACATAACTTGACTATGGCATCTTTAAGATGTAATTCAAGATTGCATTCCTCTATGAATACCTCTCTGAGGATATTCACATGAAATAGCTACATGGCTTCATGATTGAGGAAAGCAAGGTATGCAAGCTGAAGAACTCCATCTATGGACTCAAAATAAACTTCTTGTAGTTGGAACATAAGATTTGATGAAAATATAAATGTTATGATTTCAGATAGAATCTTGATGAACCGTGTAAAGCTTAGTGGGAGTGTCATTGTGTTCATCGTGCTTACTTTAGATAATATCCTAATCATTTAGAATGATCTAATAAGTGTTTTATAATCTGGTTGTTCCATACCTCGAGATATGATCTCAAGGATTCCTCTTAAATCTTAGTTCTGAAGTTGTTCAGAAGTAAAGAGAAGAGGGTATTGGGACCGTCACATTAATAGTACACCTTCGACATTTCCATTTTCTGAAAAATTCCAAGAAAGGCTTCTTTCCCTCAAGATATGGTACTAACCTATCTAAAGGCATATCGCCTCAAAGAGTTGAGGATGTGAATGCTAAAACTGCTTGCCCTTGTGCATCAGTTCCGAGAAGCCGGGTGTATGCTAGATGTGTACAAAAGCAAGATGTCTACCATGCAGTGGGAGTAGTAAACTGCTACTAATCCTACTATGGTGATAAAACACTTGATTGTAGTAATAACAATATCATCAAAAATGACGAGACTTTAGAGATAGTGATATCTAAGTCTTATCTTCAAGAAATTAAGACTTTATAAATGGAGATCTAAAAGGTCTTAACTGTGTATAACTTAGGAGATAGAAATCTCCAGGATTGAGGGTATTCTAATAAGGATGATAGAAATTACAAAGTGGTTATAATAATGATTATTGAATTATAGTGTCAACAGCATTATAACTAACAATGTTGAGTACTAGTTGCATAAGATGCAACTTTCGCATTAAATACGAGAACTGTTACTCGGAGATATGCAAGTGCCGTAAAAGACTTGGCATAGTCTCTTGGAAACAAAGTGACTGATCATCTTACCTAGCTATTTTCTTAAATAGCCTATGATTTTCACATGAGTGTGGGTTTAAATGATTAGACCATTAATATCTCTTTGGGCTAGTGGGAGATTGTTGGACATGCGAGCCCACGGCGAGCCATTATGCAATAAATGTTATTGCGAATATCATTCCTGATCTGAAATGAAGAATAGATAATTTGCATAATAGGTCCCTTAATACAATTAGGGTTATGTACCATGGCCATCTTGATGAGCATACAACTTTTGATTCAATTATTGAATCATAGAGGCCGGTGCTTGGATGAATATCTGAAGAGTTAGATTGAGGACTCATCAAGCACCATCAAATGATTGTTGAGACATGATCTCCAACCTGAGTAGGAGATGGCAATCCTTTCTCATTTAGGATGATATCTGATTGACCTCTTGATGCAAGTCCTCAGCATGGGAATAGAGATTCAGAGGTGTCTGATTAGTTAGGTCAAAGATTTGACTTAACGAGATCGAGATAACCAAAGTCCTATGACGTATGCTGTCATGATATAGGCATGCATCCTCTGACCAGAGACAGATGTGTTACTATATGTCTGAGTATGTACATTTGAAAGACAATAGGTTGATGACCTAATCAAGGTCTATAACACCGACGCGCTGGTGTGCATATAAGGGCATATAAGTAATACGGTCTCTCAAAGGGATCATACAGGTTCATTACTGAACCGGAAGACATGAGCTCACTCATGAGATATTGGGAAGATCAAATTCCATGCACGGTCATCTCACTCTGGAAGCTTGACTGAATTTGTAGGTTTGATATATACTTTTGGAAAGTATATGATCAACACATGGGTATGATATGTGCTTTTGGAAAGTATATGATCGATACCAACTCCCAATGATCGAATGAAAAACTTAATGATAAAACCCTAAAGTAGACAGTGTAAAATTGATCTTATACTTATGGTTTATTCTTGGTCTTCCAGTATGCATGATGTACATGTATTAGGAATACCTGAGGGTGATGTGATCATAAACGGTTGTATGATCATGATGCTTCCATTCCTAGGGAGTGATGAAACAGGTCTGGATTTTAGTGACTCCTCTCAGTAGAGAAGTAATCTGATCTTAGTCCAAATGTTGGACATTGATCTGAATAAGATTCAGATGCAATGAGAAGATTAGATTTGCGGTCTTGATTTAATTAAGCATCTATGGGAGGCCCAAGATCTTGATTTGAGATGTGATCTCAATATCCAAGTCATTATACATGGGACAATACAATAGCCATGTCCTTATCTCCAAGTATTCACTGAGAAAGCACATTATCCTTGAAAGAGTTCAGGATAATTTCATTGTTGATATATGTATCCAAGCATTGAGTAAATTGGTAATTAAATGCGATTTAATTATCATGAATAATATGAATTCGATTCATATTATAAAGACATTTATCTTAGATAATTAAATGTGATTTGATTATCAAAGATGTAAATAATGTGAATGTGATTCATATTATTTGGGCACATAAAAATAGAGATCCAAGATGATTAAATGTGATTTATTTATCATGGATATTGAATAATGTGGATAGCACTATCCATATTAATCATATATATTATAAATGTGATTTATAATATTTAAGAGAGAGCTATTTGTAATTTACATTTGTTAATTAAATGTTGATGTGAATTGGATTCACATTGAACAATTAATTGAAAATGTAATTTACATTTTATTTGGGTTGTGAATGTGATTCACAAATTTCTAATGGCAAGATTGCAATGTTCACAAAATAGATTGGATTTATTTTTATGAAATAATTTGCAACAAAAGTTGTTGCAAATATTGGAGAGAATCATGAGATAATGTAATCTCATGTAATAGGAGAGAAACATCCACCTTCCATATAAGAAGAGTGGACGGCCACAATTCCTATATGGAATGTGGTGGCCGTCCACCCTCCTTATGGAAGGAGGCTTGCCTCCTTCCTATTTCTCTAATGGAGATTAGTTTGATATAAATCAAATTATATTCAATATATATTTGATTTTATTAAATTAATTGTTGTTGGTTTTTACCAACACAAATCTTGGCCATTAAAAGAAACACAAATCAAAGTGAGCCATTGGATTTGTGTTGTCCATGGATTGAGATCCATGGATCCCAAAATATTATAAAAGAAGAGGAACCCCCTTTGCTCTTCTTTACATACAATGAGAACATAAGTCTCTCTCTCTCTCTCTCTTTCTCTCTCTACATGCCTACTCTCTCTCCCTCTCATATGGTCGTCTACCATGGATGCCCTAGAGGGAGTCTCCATTGCCACAACATCGTCGTTATGATGCCCGATCGTTTGCTCGTGGATCTCTGTCTCCTTCGGTGCACCTCGCTCATGAAGAAGTCGTCGGATCTCGTGTGTCGAGATCAGGAGATTCGCCGCTTGGATCGTCAACATGGATTGCGAGGAGCACGTGTTTCATCAACATGCTTGCAAGCGTCTCCTCCGTCGGATCGGACTTGAGACAGGATGTCTCTTCGTTTAGAGACTCGATCGCAACCACGCTTCAAGAGGTAATCCTATTACTTGTTTGTGGTTTAGATGAAATGATCCGAGAAGTGTTCTTGGATCATGTGGTTTCATCACATGAAAAATTTTTATTTTCCGCTGCCTCGAGCGACTAGTGCGACTAGTCGCTCACGATAGCATACGATGCGATCCTCACGCTTCCATGATGCGCTTAAGGATCTCCCCATATCCTTCAAATAATACTAAATTAAATCCAAAACCACCATCGAAACAACCACCAAATCACATTTTTAGTAGAAAATCAAATATTCTATTTGATTGCATCATTATCCTGTTGCTAATTAATTACTCAAATTTAATTTTCCAAATATAGCATCCATCACGATCGTGGCTCTCAATTACTCAAATTTTCAAAAGAATAACTCAACGAGGGTCTTCGCCTCTCTCTTCTTCATCAACCCTCGACGTAGAGGTGGTGGCTGTGTTTGGAGACGATGGTGTGTAACAAAGATGACGATGATGCAAGACGACAACGACAACGGTGCATTGAGTGGTAGGAGGTGGTTGCCAGTTCTTAGTATTTTATTCATATTCTTAGTATTTTTTATTCATTTTTTGATCGAGTTCGAGGTTATTTTACATTACTTTATTTTTTACTTTGATTTAGTTTTTCTTTTGATTTTGATTACATTTTGATCCAATATACAATCATCATCGATTAGAGATCTTGTTTTTCATCTGTAGAGATCACACAACATACAAACACATCCAGTTTTAATTTAAGTTCTTTTTAATTGTATTAATGACATATATGCATGACATTTTTAGATTCTGTGATTTTGATGACATTGTTTTAACAATACGATAAACAAAATTAAAATACATAGGATCATTTTACATTTCATCATTATTTTGCAATGTCTTGTTATATTTTACATTTAAACGACTTCTGCACCACCATTTCAAACATGAAGTGGGTTTTTTATATTACCTACGTTCATTTTATATCTCACATTTTACATTTCACATAATTATTACAATGAGAGTATGGATTTTACAAAAGCTACACATACTTTACAAAGGATGATGAATTTTGAAGGAACTACGATATTATGATGGATGGACATATAAAAAAATTATACATTAATAATCAGAAATCTATTTAAAAAAATCACAATCATTTTATAAAAGGGGCTGCAAAATTTAGAAAACAATATCACGATTTACAAACTTTGCCCCCACAGTATGTTCTCAAAGGAGACTACAAAATTTTTCAAAATAAATCAAATACAATTTACGAAGATACTATGAAATTTAAAAGAAAATATTGCAGTTTACAAAGATTGCTTTTACAAAATTTAGTTGAAAACGAGATTTAACACATACTACGACGTGTATTTTTCTAATTTGAGAATATTAAAAATACACCACATATTTAAACCCCCCAAAATAATATTTATATGACGTGTAGCATATATAATGCTTTCGTGATTACCCCATCCGATATATTACGAAATATAGTTGCAACAAAAATTCTATCATTGTTGGAATATTTTCCATGTGTACATCAATTAATTATTCCATTAAAAGCATCATATATTTTAAGAAACTTCACAAAATACGCCAATTTTTACCGAATTTGGGCTTTTTTTCGTATATCAGTGTGTATAATTTTTGTAATTTACAGCACATGATTGTAAAACATATCAATATTGTGTAAATTCATAACAATTATTTCAAAAAGCAAGCATTTATTCCATCATATATTTTTGAAAAATACAACATACATTCTTCGTATTTGTCTAAATATAGAATGTTCAATGTTGTGGATTGTATTAATTAAACATTAATTTAATATATCCCCCATTTTAGGAAGTTTTGTTACACAAAAATCAACAATTATATACTAGTGGTTTTAATCTTCAATGCACATTTACCATCAAATGATTGAAATCGACACCTTTTCAAGATCAAGGAAAACTATCAGCTCAATTGAAGTATGTATGTATATGTATGTGTGTGTGTATGGTTATATGGAGCTGCCCCCTAGGGGTAGCCAACATGGCTGCCCCCACCCCCATTTTGTGGTAATTTTTTTATTTTTTTTCAAAAATATAAACATGTATATTAATCTATATATCCCTCCTATATGTCATTCAAATTTCGTCAGAAACAGAGACTTCTATGCCATCCATCTAGAATAGGTACAATTACAGCAATTCTAAGACCGTTAAAATTACTTGTTCTAGATGAAAGGCATATGAGTCTCTGTTTCTGATGAAATTCGAATGACATATAGGAGGGATATAGGGATGAATATACATGAACTTATTTTTCAAAAAAATGAAAAAATTTGCCGAAAATAGCATGGGGGAAACCTTGTTGGCTACGCCCAGGGGGCAGTCTCATTTTATCCACACACACACACATGGGTGATCCTATAAGATCCAAAACCTATGAGAGCATGCAATCTGGACCACTAGATTCAACCAGGAGAGAGAAGATAAAATCTAGTGGTCCATAATGCATGCTCTAATGCTCTCAAAAATTTTTGCTCTCACATGATCATTCCTCATATGGAGTTCGTATCCCTGATATAAGCTAAATTGAGATTGTAGTTTTCCTTGATCACTACTCAGAGGATCACTCCTCAATTGAAGTATCACATAGGATCACTTCTCACATGATTTACCATCCACCTCACAGGATCACTCCTGAGAGGGAGTAGCCTCAGATGGAGTTATGGTCGATATCAGGGACAATGAAACCATTTGTTTTTCATGTTGGATAGATAGTAGTATATAGAGCCATTGTAAATAGAGATGGAAGGTGCATTATTACCGGTGCAAATAAACAGTAATAATTTACAGTAGCCTGCTGTGGCTCATAATCATCAATAAGGATTCAATTTCAATGATGTGCATGAATTTTAGAAGTAACAATGAGGTACGAGATGTTTACGATTCCTTCCAATACGATCCATGCCTACTAAAATTTAATTATTTGTTTTGTCATTCTAGCTATATAAATAACGCTGGTTCGAAATCAATTTGAAAAAAAAAACTTAAAAATCAAGAGTAACTTTATTTTCAAAAATGAAGGACACCATCGAAATTTGATGTATAGTTTCAGGATTTTTTGTAATTTACTCCAAGATTTATATGGCATTTATTACTAAACTTATGCAAAAAATATAAAAAATGCGAGAATCTCAGATCCCCACGTGAACCGGTTGACCCACCAATGGGGACCCCTCCCAAGGATCCTCTATCAACTCTCCAATAAATGATAAGGATTTTTATACCCGTAATAGTGAGTAATTCAACAATTACAATCACAACCCTTCATAATCATGAATTATATGAGAAACTCCGAATAATACTTAACTCTTACATAACATAACTCCGTGTTATATTCCGTTTGGGATACCCGTTATATTTGACGGTTTCCGTTGAAAAAGACGAAACTGCTCCTAAAGCTCATTCTTATTTGCAATAACATGCTATCGTCCCCCTCCTCCTTGACCCCCCACGCCGAGCTGCTCCGCCCCTCCTCAAAGCTCCCCACCGCCGAGCTCCTCCTCAAAGCGTCGAGCTCTCATCGAAGACCCACCCTCCCCCGCACAGAGTTGCTCCACCCCTGCTCGAGCCTCCCTACCCCCAGCTCCCGCTCGAAGACCCCCGCTTGCTCTCCTCGAAGCCCCGCCGCCGCCACGTCAAGCTCCATCCTGGAAGCCACCCCCTCCCTGCACCCTCGCCGAGCTGCTCCTCCCCTGCCCGAAACCCCCCTCCCCACCCGTCCTTACCGAGCTCGAAGCCCCACCACGCCAAGCCCCCTCCACGAAGCCCCCCGCCCACTCTCGCCGAGGTCGAAGGTTGCGCCAAGCAGCCCCCCCCCCCCCCCCCCCCCCCATGTCGAGCTCGAAGCCCCACCGCGCCAAGCCCCCCGCCCGCTCCTGTCGAGCTCGAAGAAAGCCGCTCGCTCGCTCCCACCGAGCTTGAAGCCCGCGCCAAGAGCCCCCGCCCCTACCGAGCTCGAAGCACCGCCGCGCCAAGCCCCCTCCTCGAAGGCCCCCGCCCGCTCCCGCCGAGCTCAAAGCCCGTGCCAAGTCCCCCTCCCCCTTGATCCCCCCTCCCACCGCACCTAGCCCCTCACGCGCCTAGCTCCTCCTCGAGCCCCCCCCCCCCCCCGACCGAGCTGCTTATCCTCCTCTACTCGAAGCTCGCCGCCAACTGAGATACGCGCTCCTCCTCCCCTCCTACTCCCCTGCTCATGCGTCGATGCGATGGATCCATGCTTATCCAGTTCGTTGCTCCTCTGGCTCGGTGCTCGCATTCGTACCGTCCTGCAGCAGGTCGGAGGGGAAAGGTTGAGGTGGACGGACGGTGAGGGTGTGTGCTGAGGAAGGTGGATGGAGGTTCAAGGGATCGACGGGTATTTCTTTTGTTTATTTCTTAACCGTTGGATTGAGGATGAGTTAGAATAACTCATTCATATGGTTGAGTTAAAATATTAAACTAATGGACGGTTATGAGTGTGAGACGGTGTGACTATCAGAGTTTCTCATGTAATTCATGATTATGAAGGGTTATGATTGTAATTGTAGAATTACTCAAGGTTATGGGTGTAAAAATCTCTAAAAAATATCCCATGTGATCAAACGGTAGAAGAGAACCGACACATTTCATGGCTGCGATGGATCCAACTGTCCCTTCACATAATCGCTATTTGTAACGGACGCATGTAATATGTGCCCACCACTGCTGTTGAATTGTCCTCATAATGACCCCCGAGTTATTTGACTTATAAGGTCTGTTTGCTAAATTGATTGGTTCAGAGTAACCTTACGTGAATAGTAAATGTTCGATGGTTAGAAGGGTTAGTGAGGATTAAAATGAAGAATATGATATGATGTCACATTAGTTTGTGACTTCCCAACCCATGGATGCTGAGCCGCAGGGGGTAAATCATGTTACCTCGAGATAATCTGGTAATCTAACGAGCCCCTCATCGTTGTCATGATAATTTATTTTAGCAAGGTGTCCTCGTAATTGAGTGTTCTAGTAGTAAAGGGGCACCTCCAAATATTAACCCCCAACACAATTGACATTGTTGAGGTAAACAGGTAAAAATAGCATGATAGGACCCCTTTCTAACCCAAATAATGCAATATAATTGGTGAAGATTGGTTGGACTAAGATCATATACCTTTTATTTGTATTATTTATATACAGTTGGTTTTTTGGTTGATTTAATATCTTCTACTCTATGTGTAATCAAACAATCCAAGTTATTACTTTGGATGATCCAATGTTTAAATCCACCTGAAAAAACAACACTGTAACAAATTATTCTTGTAATTACTTGTGATGGTGAAATAATTCAACCGGGAATTTTCTTTGGCGGTGAACTTTTTAATCACTATAAGGTCAAAAAGAGCTACGATTTTTCAAATGTGTGAGAAATAATCCCCACTACTAAAGCAATAGAAACAAATCATTGACAAAATTTTTTTATTTGTCTGCTTTTATCAATGAATTTTTTAGATACTTAAATCGTTAATGATGATGTAGAAGCTTTCCAAGTCATGTGCCTCTTACTAGTCATTTTGAATAAAGACCTAAGCAAGGGACAAGTAGAAACAAAACATAGAGATCCATGCAAAAGTAGAATAAAGAGTAAAATAGAAGTCAAACAAAGACCCAAGTGTAAGACGCATAGAATCCCAAGCACAAGATCTATGCAAAAATCAAGCAGAGACCGAGCATAATCAATATTTAAGCAAAGATTGTACAAGGTCCAGTAAACCTTGACATCACAGATACTGATAAATAAATGAAGTGAACCCACCAAAATAAGAGAAAACCAAAATAAAAGTCGTGATCACCCCTATAGGTAAAGAACTAGGGCGCAAACGAGACATGTTAGTGGAAACCAAGGGCTAACAAGACCTATCAACAAAAGCCCCCAATAGAGGAGTGATATCATCAACCCATGATCTTGTATTAAAGCACCATGTCTCCTTAGACGAAAAGGCATTAATCGCTCAAGGAACTTTCTCCTCTCCAAAGCAAATAGAGAAGCCATTTCTCATCTCCTACTCATGTAAGAGGATAATATTTCCTCCTCTTCTTTTTTTCTTCTCCATCACTCATGGGGAAAGGAGTATAGACGTACCATACAAGATTTATTATGCAATGGTTAGAGGATTTGGACCTTAAAAACAATTGAGGACTGGTCCCGCCTATTATGGAAAAACTTGGTAAAAGCCATATTCTTATGGTCGATTCCATGCATTCCACGTACAAACTATTGATGTTGAACCATGCATGGCAACCAAAAGGGGTGCTCACAGATTTTTCATTTCACATCATTTATGGGAACACAATGACAAGTGAATCTTCTCTCATAACCATCTCCACCCAAGGTTGTTGCTCCAAGGAGTGAGTCCATCTCAAGGCCCCGATGCCTTGATGATCGAAAAGATCAGCATGTTAAATACAACATTTTGAAGTACATTGTCAATTCAGTTGATCAAAGATATTTACTTTCAGTAGATAGTGTATTAGGAAGGTGTACTTAGGTTAAAGATAAGGAGGCAACTTGCTATTTACGTGTCAATCATGTACTTTGTATATATATCACTTGTGAGTGTCGTAATGCTTATGCGTTTTACTCACTTTCTTTTGTTGTTTTAAATTTTAAATTTACTTCAATTTAAAATAAAGTAATAAAAATAAATGTAATGTATATTATAAGGGGGAGGAGATATTATGATTTAAATATAAGTAAAAATTAGGGGAAATATAGAAAGCATATTTTAAGGATTTTGGAGTTTTGTTATTATTTTGGAAATTTTTTGAAGAGTTGAAAGTGAAAGTAAAATGGAAATTGAAAATAAATTCTAGAAATAAAAATACAAGATAAATAGGTTATCTTGGAAAATATGATTTGGTTTAAAAATATTAGGATGATAATGTCCTAAAAAATATGTCTCCTAAGTTTCCTAAATACAATACGCAATAAAAATCCAAATTAAAAATGATACTCTTTTATATGAAAGCAACCTAACTTATTTTTTTTTGAATTTTTTTGCAATCTATGATTAAACAAAAAATGGCACCAAGTAAAGAGTTGTTTTAGTTTTTTATTTTTTAAGGCAAAGAACTTTTAGAAGAAAAATCTATCAAGTTAAATATAAAGAGCATAAAAATATCTACTTAAGCATATTCTTAGATTTTTACGCAAATATCAAATTTCTTGAAACTAGCAGGAATTTTAAAGGTCAAAACACAATATTTTTTCAATAATTCTTTTTTCCAGAAGTTTTCAATCTACTACATATTTGAGGAACAAATTAAAAAGATGCATGATGAATTTTCAAAGAATTGAAAAAGATAAGTTGACATGCTCGACTAATTAACACATAGTTAGGTAATATTAGATCCAAACACCAAATTTTCAATACACAATAAATTGCTACATAAGGAACCAAATGGAATTAAAAAATAAGCAGAGACTAAGAAAATTATGAGGCCTAAGGATAAATGACTATAAGCAATTTATAAAATATTAAACTTGAGTGAAAAATATCCCCAAAGGACTTCTCAGCAAATACCAAGACCCGAGGAGTTTTAGTGCAAAATCTCTAAAGGGCAGATGGTGTCTAAATGACATCGGTAGTTTCTTGGACTAGTGCATAATTATCGAAAATATTGAGGGCCGATCGTTCAAAAAACCACTCACGTGTGCAAAGCATGCGAATCTTCACTTTAATCGAATGGCATGCTGGGAAGTTGATCCTTAAGCATATGATTAGGATGGTGCCATATGGGGCAAGTTGTCTTCACTTAATAAGGCTAGTTTGTGCGATATAGACATGTGATGCGTGGACAATGTGGATCTTTGTCATCGGTTGATCCAAGGGTAATTGTCTCACAAGCAATAGATGGATGGATGGGAGGGGGGCATTGGTGGGAAGAGGATTGTACATTGACCCCCTTACTCCTTTTTTGTGGGATAGATCAAACGAGTTGGAGGTTCAACTCCTCCTCTTATGGAGAAAAGCTAAAACGGAGCTCGCCCTCGATCATGCTTCACTCCATCAACGACTATGGTTGAAAGATTGGCTCGAGCTTGTACTCTGCCTAATAACAACGAGTCTTTAGATTAGGCGATGGGATTAGAAAGTGAAGGATACGTCTTTCCTCCATGATTTGTATGGGAGGAAAATGTATTGTGTGAAGGATTATGGAAGAGAGTGGAGAAATAGATAGGATAGAATATGATAGGGTTGCTTGTCAAAGGAGTAGGTAAGGGCAATACACTACAAGATAAGGATTGAGCGCAACAACATGACTGTGGGTAACTGATGAAGGATTTGGTGAAATCAAATGAAAGTATAAGAAGAAGAAGATGCCGAAGAAGATACTTGAAAGATTGAGATGAAGTTAAATGGAAAGGGAATAACATTAAAATAATATCGGGAGTAACAAAAAGAATATGGAGGATCATTAATGGCTTCGAAGCATGGAGCTTCAAGATTGTCGCTTCAATGGTTGACATTTTTAGAAGCTTAACAGAGCTCGTAGAAACTATACTATAATGGGTTCAAGGATGGTCCCATGAATCACATGATAGAGGAGAGGATGGGTTTGTTATTGCCTCGGCAACGACCACCTACAGTCATTGGGTGGTTGTGGAAGCTCAAGGTTAGTATCCTCCTACAACTGGATAGAATTGATTTAGGGCATTGTAGGGGTATAAATAGGTGTGGACAATAAGGATTAGAATCAACATCTAAGGTAGCAGAAAGGTACGCTGAGTGGTGTAATTCATTGTCTAGATTTGCGAGAAGAAGATTTGACATGATTTGAAGGGTTGTAGTGGAAACTATGAGGATTTAGTAGTTATTCTCAACGGTGGTTGGCATTGAAAAACGAGGCATATTAATGATGATATGGTGATGAGAGGTGAGTTTCTTGTGAGATGAGGCATGTTTTCGAGGCTTGGCAGGCAAGACTCATGGATGAGTATGACTGTACGAGATGGGGGGAAGAGGGAAATGGTGAAGTTAGCTTAGGTCAACCATAGAGGATTGGCATGGAGAGGCGGAGCGAATTGGAGGCACGCACTAGCCCACCTTATATCGAGTTAGTGATAGGTCAAAGACTCGGACGTGGACCATTAGGTAGGCATCAAGTGGCATGTAAACTACGGTCAACGCTACCATGACATCCTTCTAAAATTCACAAAATATTAATTCAATGAAAAATATAAAACACAGAATAGACAATATTAAATTAAAAATTACAAAGCATAAACATTACATATCTTGAGAAGATTTCTATTTTTTTGAAGAAATTTGTCTCATAATAGGTGATTAGTGTATAGATATAATTTTCGTTAGCATTTTATAAGTATAAAATATAATGTTATCAAGCTTTTGTTTTTTTTATTTTTGTTTTAAGACTATAGACATTGTATTTTTTTGACATTAAAAAATATATAATATATACTATATAGAATTTGTTTAGATTTTTATACATGAAGAAAAATATATAAAATATATATAGGGTCAAATAGTGATTACATTAAGACTAGACATACTTGATCTTTTTTATTCATTTTCTATTCTTTTTAGATGTTTACGGGTTTTGAATTCTACGTAGTTAACTGTGGGTTTTGAATTTTATGTAGTTAGTTATATTTACAAAAAAATAAAAATGCACTTCCAAAATTTAAAAAATATCATATTACATATTACATAATAGTGTTGAGATTGGTTCAGTTGTACAATATACTATATAGTTAAAAACCCTAACTTTCACATTCGAACTCAAAAAACTATAAAATGGTCTCTTTTGGAAGATAATTTAACAAACATTACTTAAAAGGTGAGTACAATTTGATATGTGATTTTAAGAACGGAAGGTTTGGCTTGAAATACTGGTTGACTCACAACTAGGGTTTGGCTTTTTTGTGATAGACATGAAAATTAGTAATTTTTAGGGATTTTAATGAGTTGGTATTATCTATATGTACATTATAGAGTTGTTTCACATCTATTGGAATAAGTATGATTTTATTTGACTTAGTGGATGTTTTACAATATATACTTTTGCATAGTTGAAAAGTTTGATTTTTGATTTATCTCAACTTTATTTCCAGAATGTTTTTCAGCTATTTTAAGTGTTATTTCTAGCGCTAACATGTGATTCTTATTTATATGTATGTATTTACAAAAATATATTATTATGTAAATATATGTATATGTTAACATTTTAAGATAATTTTTCATGTATAAGGTGAATGAATCATTAGTTTCATCATGGCATCAAAGATCTTTACCAAAACCTTACACTTAAGGGGATCCCATGCTAGAGTCATCACTTTCGCTCTCTATAGTGATAAGAATGCAAGACAAACATGCATGGTTAGGGGAGACTATCGAGGAGGAGATGGGGGACTCCAAATGATAACCTCTAATTTGTAGCACCTTGATGAGCAAGTCTATATCCTATCCAAATGTTTCCTCCAAGATCCCTTTTTTCCCAATAGAATTATTAAGCGTTTGAAATATGATGATGAATTTGTCGTTTCGTTGTAGGTGGATAATCAGAATCAATCAAGAAATAATCACTTAAATTTTTGATCAAATTAATTTGAATCATTTTATGTCTATTTTACTTGGGAAAGTCCCAAGATTGAATTCAAGAAGGTAAAGGAACAACCTAGAATTATGTCTATCCAATTTCGTGCATGATTTTCGAGGCAGAATATTTTTGGTATTTTTATGCATTGTTTGAATGCGAATGCAAATGTGGCCAATTTTAGGGACTAAAATGTAATTATCAATTAAATGGAGTCCAAAAATTATGAAACTTGGCCAAGAAGTTAATTATGATGAAATAAATGCAATAATTTTTTGGAATTTTTAAATTCAAAATGAATATTTTATGAATTTATGAGTTTAAACTGTGCGGTTTTCAATAATTATACATAATTAATCTAAATATTTACAAGAATTAAAATTAGCCAAGATATATCATTAGGTATTATATTTTAGAAAAATCTTAAACCCTAAAAATGTTGAATTTCAAACATATTAAAAATTAATTAATAAAATATGCAAAATGATTTTTATAGAGAAATGTATGCATGCAAATTCAATTCTTTTTGTGCACAATCTAACTAACATTCAATTCTACGATCTGTGAATTTTGATAATTTTTGGAGCAATGGTTAATTAATTATGAATTTCAGAGTGCAGAGTGGGCAAAGTATGCAAGATTCTACAAGAATAATTATTATGAAATAACCACATCATACAAAAATACAACAATCATGCCACAATGTAGAGAATTAATTGAAGAACACAATGATATTTTTGAATAATAAAAATGATGCTAAATATTGCTTAAAATAATATAGTAAAACAAGGTTCTTTTCATAATTACAATAATTAAAGAAAATAAACAAAACTGCAGAAGGACTAAAGGGTAATTACCACCACCCTGAGGCGTGTCTCTGCAAAAATATAGAGGTCACGTGACCCTCTGTTCGGCAGGGGGTGCGAATATGTAAAATCTTCAGGGCTTCTTGGCAAATTTTCCCTCCTCTACGCATGTGAATCATGTGTGGGGAGGGAGGCTTCTGATCACGTGCTAGGTGAAAGGAGACAAAGCGATGGCGGATCCCAATGATGGTGGAGGAGCATCGACTGGAGGAGAGCTGCTGAAGTGGAGGGGATCCCCCAGGTGGTATGGCGGTTGTCGATGGTGAAGGAGAAGATGGTTGCGTGGACAGTTGACTCCTGGAGGCTTGAGGAGGAGGTGCCTTCTAGTTGATGAGGGCAATTGACACTGGAGTGCATCGACTAGGATGCGATGGAGTTGCGGTGGTCTACGCATGGGATGCTCAGGAGTGGCTGATGCGGTGAAGACGTTGGTAGCGGTGGGTGGCGTTGTCATGGAGCTCAATGACGCAATGTCTGAGCGAGCAGCTGCAGAATGATGGCACACGACTACAACAGCCTTGAGAGGGTCGGATCTCACCAAAAAAGGGGAGAGGGTCAGGCTGTCACCACCGACCTTCTCCTTTGATTATGCATTCGACGGATATTTTGGCAAGGAGCTGCAGTGGCATTTAAATAGCAGGACAGAGTTAGTCGATGAGATTATGATGGCGGCGATGACATCCGACAATCGTGGGGATTGTTAATTAATGAGGGAGGAGAGGAGAGATGGAATCTGATTGGAGATCGACGAGGGACCAAGAAGGAAGGCGACGGGCGGAGGCGTGGCTAAAGGTGATATGATGATTGATCAAAGATGGCAAGAATCATGGAGGTATAAGTAACTGGAGAGGGCAGAGAAAATCATGGAGCGACGGAGCAATCTACTCCTGATTGGGAAAGGGTGAAGGAGATGGAAGAGCATGTGCAAGGGGCGTGCGCAGGAGGCATGTGCGGGTTATTATTATTAATATTATACTTTTTTTTATTTTTTTAATTAATAATTTTTTAAATTAACTTTTTATATAAAAATAAATGAAAAATAAATGCCAATAATGGGAGACATGTGGTGGCTCTAGGAACTGCCACGTGTCACTCCCACAAAAAATTGAAAAATATAATAGGAATAAATAGAAAAGGAATATCAAACAACCTCAGATTGAAAATTTTTCTTCACAAAAGTTGCTCGTCTCGATGAGATCTACAACTTTCATGAAGAAATAAAATCAAAATCGATCATTTGCACAAAGTGATATTTTTTGGGGTACTCCATGTACATAGAATGCCTTGATTTTTGTGTTTTCTAATTTTTTCTGTAATTTTTAAATAAGATAAAAATAGAGAAAAATTACCATACAATCAAAGATAAATATTTTAAAATTAATATATTTTTTGGATTTTAATTAATTAGAAAATAAAATAAAATACGATAAAGGGAACTTTTGTGTAGACAATCGGCGAAGACTCAGACTCGGTTAGTTTCATTGATTTCAAGCTCATTTTGGATTTGGATTTTTTAACATTTTAATAAAACTTTTGTTAAAGGAAGTAAATGAAAAGAAATAAAATAAAATGAGTCAATTATGTACATAAAATGAGAGGTCAAAATCAAGTAAAATACACAATGTACAAAAGAGGCTCAAAACCCAACTTTCACATATGAGCTCTGATTCACTTGAACTTGGTCTTGTTTTGAAGGTAATTGAATGTACATCAGTTCAAAAGTGAGTATGATCAAATCAGATATTGAGGAAGATATCAGTGTTTTAGTATGGAAATCCTGTAATTAAGTTTTGAGTTTCTGGTCCACTTATTTATGTTAGTGAATTTTTTTATTTTTATTTATTCTTGCACAATGGAGGTGGTTTCAGGTTATTTAGAGTTAGCATGAATTATTAAAAATCAGGGAAGTTAGCTTATTTTTTACATGTCAATTAGGCTGGGATTTTTGGCTTCTTATTATGTGCAATAATGAGTGATAAAATGCAATTATTACTTATGCATGAATGAATGCAAATTATGCAATATAAATGAAGAAATGCTAATGAGTTTTGGGGATTTGGTCTTATTTAGTCACTTTTAGATTCATGAATATGAGATTCATCATCTCTCTATACTTATACCATGCTCGTCCACGAGCATCTAAAGAAATGCACTCACGTGAAATGAGATTGGGTTCCATACCAAGACCATGAGCAGAAGGTGAAAATAGAACTAGACCTGACCTTTGGATTATTAGTTTGGTGGAACTCCTGTGAGACTTAGGGTTTTAAAATGAACAACCTCCCAGTTCTACATATCATATCATAGTTTCAACTCAGAAGTCATCTAAGATCAATCCTCCTACCGAAGAATTTCCCCATGAACATTCAACAACCGACTCATGTGTGTGAAAGGTTTTAGCTCTTACCATCCAATATGTCGAACTACCATGCAAACCTCTCCTCCAATAACTCATCCACGGGGAGTCAAGCGTTGTGTTCACAATCTAGAAGAGGGAGAAATTAGAAGAAGTGGAAAAGAACTGGAGGGTGTCCAGTGTAGTCACCTCTCTTTGTGAAGCCGATCAATTTAGCCAAGTCTTCACCAAGATTTGCAGGTTTTCTTGAATCTTGGACCTTTTTGGTCATTGGTAGTTGGCTTATTTATATTTGGTTTTTTGGTAGATCTGCATGGATCTTGTTGTGCCCCTATGGATATGGAATCTTTTTTCCCGCACATGTTTTGGGGTCTTGAAAAAAATTGTGCCCATCCGTCCATTCCTTTTCCGAAGCTTTATTTCAACCCATACTCCGGTCTTTATATGTCCACGCTACCAGAAATGCTCACACAGTCTTCAAACACCCCGTCTAAGTAGAGCTAAGTGCATAGTACGAGAGTACAAATTAATTCCCTATTCCAGAGTTGTACCCAGAATGAGAAGACCATGTTAGACACTAAGAATCAAATACTGCACATTGTCATGTGGAACTCGAAGAATTAAGTCATAGACCTGAAGCTTCTAAAATCCTTTTTCTCGGTGAAGTTACTCTGAAAATTAGGTGGATTAAGGTCAAGTCTAGATCACTCTCAGTTTCTGCTCATAACTCAGTTCAAAACCCAAGGGATTTTTACAAATGCAAATGCATGTAATGCTGGATGAAGTGCCAATGTAAGGAATGCATGCATTTTTTTTGACTTCTTTCTTTCTTTCTTTCTTCTTTGAAGAGATTTTTTATGCAATAATTTTTTCAGTGAAAAAAATAAATAAGAAGCCATTTTCAATAATTTTTTGGTAGGACAAAATTGGACATACTCAGTGTTAGTTGCAAAACTCTTTTTTTAAGTTAGTTACCCATCTCGTAAATACATTTAGACTTACGCGAAAGTACGAGCTATGGGTAAATTATATACACAATATATATGCACATCCTATACTTAGCTAGTACGATGTCCTTAGAGCACAACAAGCGTAGCGAAGACATAGCTCAGGCTAAGCGTAGGAGAGTGAAAAAAATAGAGATCGACCCATGATGAATCTCAGATTCATCACTCTAGAAATGACTAATTTAGATCAAATCCCTAAAAATCATTGGCATTTCTTCATTTATTCTGCATAATTAGCATTCATGCATGTAAATGACATTTTATCACTAATTATGGTACAAAATAAGAAGTCAAAAATCTCAGCCCATTTCACCTATAAATTAGCCTAACATCCCCGATTTTTAACTAATTCATGCTAACTCCAAATGTCATTAAATAACCTCCATTGTGTACATGTCACTGACAAGAATAAATGAAAAATACAAAAAAATCACTAACCTAAATAAGTGGACCAAAAACCCAAACCATAGTTCTGTGATTTCCTAACTAAAACCTTGATATCTCCCTCATCCAGAGTCTAATTGATCCTACTAACTTTTGAACTAATGTACATTCAATTACCTTCAAAACAAGACCAAGTTCAAGTCAATCAGAGCTCATATGTGAAAGTTGGGTTTTGGGCCTCTTTTGTACATTTTGTATTTTAGTGGTTTTTGACCTATTATTTTATGTACATAATTGACTCATTTTATTTCTTTTTTATTTGTCTTCTTTGATAGAAGTTTTATTAAAATGCATGAAAATCCAAATCCAAACTGAGCTTGAAATCAAAGAAACGAATTGAGCCCAAGCCTTCACTAACTGTCTGTACAAAAATTACCATTTTCATGTTTTATTTATTTATTATTTTTCTTAATTAATAAAAATAAAAAAAATAGATTAATGTGTAAATATTTATCTTTGATTTTATCATATTTTTTTGGATTTTTATCTGATTTAAAAATGATAAAAATTAGAAAAACCCAAAAATCAAGGTATTATATGTACATGGGATACCCCAAAAATATAACTTCGCACAAATGATCAATTTTGGTTTTGATGTCTCATGAAAGTTGTAGATTTTATCGAGACGAGCAACTTTTGTGAAGAAATTTTTTTAATCCGAGGTCGATTACAATTTCTTTTTGAATTATCTTTCCTTTTTAAGTTTTCGAATTTTTTGGGGATGACATGTGGTAGTTCCTGGAGCCGCCACGTGTCACCCATTTTAGGGATTTTTATTAATTCATTTTTATAAAAAAATAAATAATAAACAATAAAAAAAATAATAAATTAAAAACCCCGACACATGGCACGATCAAGACCGTCTGATCTCGGTCGATCAGACGACCCTCTTCTCTTCCCCTTCCTACGATGTGGAGGCATTAGGGTCATTCGATCTCAGCCGATCGGACGACACCTGTACGTCGTCTTCTTCCTCCCCTTTCCTAATCGTGAAATGCCGCCCCATGATCTCCGTCGCCCCCTAGCGATTCTCGCTGCTGTCAACCTTCCATCTCCGCATATCTCGCCACCATCCAAATCCCTTTCAAATCAATCTTCACGCCACCTTCTTCAATCAGATCTCCCCGAAAACAGCACCATCTGATGAGTCAGTTTTTTCTAATGTTAATTTGCATGAATTATCGTACGTTTAAATGAACGTTGAATTTGTCAATGTCAGGCAATCAGAATCGGTCAAGAAATAACCATAAGAAATTTATATCAATTTTTTATCAATGCAGTTTTATGTTTATTTTACTTGGGCAAGTCCCAAGGTTGAACTCAAGGTGGCAAAGAATAACCTAGAAATTTGTCTACCCAAGTTCGTGCACGTTTTTCGAGATGGTATTTTTTTGTAGTTTTTAATGCAATTTTGTGATGCAAAATGCAAATGTGACCAATTTTAAGTATAAAACGTAACGATCAATCATAGATGTCCGGAAAATATGAAACATGGCTAAGACGACAATTATAATGAAATGAATGCATTGTAATTTTTTTGGAATTGTTGGATGCTAGATAAATATTTTATGAATTTATGAATGTAAACACAATGAATTTAAATAATTAATTATAATAAATATTAACCTAATTAATTTTCAAGGAATAAAATTATCCAATATCTATCACTAGATGATTGATTCAGAAAATCCTAAACCTCAAAAATACTAAGATTTAATATCTATTGAAAATTAAAGATTGAAATATGCAAAATGATTTTTATAGAACAAAGCATGCATGCAAATGCAAATCTTTTTGGGCATGATGTAATATACAGCTAATTCTACAATTCATAAATTTCGGAAATTTTCAGAGCAATGGTTAATTATCTATGAATTTTGAGGTGCAAAATGGGCAAAATACACAAAATTCCACAAGAATATTAATTATTAATTAACCACAGATCATAAAAATATCAAGCATATACCATAATGTAGAGAATTAATTGAAGAACACAGTACCATATTTTTAATAAATAAAATGATGCAATGAAGAGGTCTAAAATAACAGAGGAACACAGTGGTATCGCTGCAATATTTAATAATTAAATAATATAGAAAAAATGTATAATAGAGGTGAATCTATAATTACCGAAAAGCCAGGGGTTATTTCTGCAAAATCCATAGAGGTCACGTTTTAGGCACGTGACCCTGAAGTAGACAGGGTCCTCTGTGAATATGTGAAGATCCAAGGGTCTCTTTGCAAATTTTTCCTGCTACCCACGTGAGTATCACGTGCGGGGGGTCTTCCTGTGAATTTAACGAATCATTCCCCCAACGCGCATGCTATGCACGTGCGGGGAGCCTCGGGACCTATGCCTAGTGGCTGGAACGTCTAGCGGGGTTGTCGATGATGCATCGGAATTGGGTGGTTAGTGAGAGGTGTCAAGTGATGGCGAATGCGGAGTGGCTGCGGGTGGAGCCCACGTCCTGGATGTTGACGACGAAGCCCGTGGCTGAGAGGCGGAGGCGTGGCTTTCTGCGGCGGTCAAAGGAGCGAATGCGGAGTGGCTGCGAGGGAGGCCGCGCGTTCTGGAGGTTGACAACAAAATGGATATGCATTGATGAAGATGGAGTTGAAGTAGTGTTGTCGATAAAGCTCCTGGAAGTAGCTGGAGGCACGGAGGTCGTAGCTTCTGCAACGGGCTGAGGTTGTTGATGATGAAGGAGTGAGGTGCGGGGAGGTTGCTGGTGGAAAGATTGATGGTGGAGTGGCTGCGGGTGGAGCCTTCAACGGTGGGTAGCAGAGGGTGAAAGGGTTATCAGCAGTGGGTTGGCTCGAGGTCGACGAGGACCGGAGCAAGGGCAATTGCGGGGGAGCGCCGCATTGCAACGGTGGCTGGCGGCGGAGTTGTCACCTCCACACGTCGTCTTCTATCGGCAGATGATTTCTGAAGAAGGGGTGGCGGTAGAGCTTTATAGGGTTGGAGGGCCCTGCCGGAGATGGAAAGACAACATGGTAAATCAGGCTGATGGATGACCAGTGAGATCTGATTGAAGAAGGTGGCGTGAAGATTGATTCGAAGGGGATTTGGATGGTGGTGAGATATGTAGAAGATGGAAGGTCGACGACGGCGAGAATCGCGGGGGGGGGGGGGGGGGGGGGGGAGATCGTGGGCGGTGCTACCGATTGGGAAAGGAGAGAAGATGATGACGTACAGGTGCCGTTTCGGCCGAGATGGACGACCCTAATGCCTCCATGTGGCAGGAAGGGGAAGAGAAGAGGGCCGTCGGATCGGCCGAGATTAGTCAGTCCTAATTATGCCACGTGTCAGGTTTTTATTTTATTATTTTTATTTTTACTTTTTTTTATAAAAATGAATTAATAAAGAACCCTAAAATGGGTGACACGTAGCGGCTCTAGGAGCTGCCACGTGTCAGCCCTAGAAAATTCGAAAAAATAAGTTTAAACGATAATTTGAAAAGAAATAATAAAGAACTTGGATTGAAAAATTTTATTCACGAAAGTTGTTCGTCTCGATGAGATTCTATAACTTTCATGAAGGGACCAAAACTAAAATCGATCATTTGTGCAAAGTGATATTTTTGGGGTATCCTATGTACATAGAATGCCTTGATTTTTAGGTTTTTCTAATTTTATCATTTTTAAACCAGATAAAAATCTGGAAAAAATATGATAAAATATGATAAAATCAAAGATAAATATTTACATATTAATCTATTTTTTTGGATTTTTATTAATTAAGAAAAAGAAGAAATAAAAATAAAACATGAAAATGACAATTTTTGTACACACAGTTTGTGAAGAATTGGACTGCATTAATTTCTTTGAAACTTTTATCAAAGAAGACAAGTGAAAAAGAAATAAAATAAAAATTAGTCAGTTATGTACATAAAATAATAGGTCAAAATCGCTAAAATACAAAATGTACAAAAGAGACCCAAAACCAACTTTACACATATGAGCTCTGATTCACTTGAACTTCGTCTTGTTTTGAAGGTAATTGAATGTACTTTAGTTCAAAATGAGTAGGATCAAATAGGGTACTGAATGAGGGAGATATCGAGGTTTTAGTCCGGAAATCCCAGAATTAGGATTTGGGTTTTCGATCCACTTATTCAGGTTAGTGATTTTTTTTTTATAATTTTCGTTTATTCTTGTAAGTGGTATGTACAAAATGGACTAGTTTCAGGACATTTGGAGTTAGCATGAATTAGTTAAAAATCAGGGAAGTTAGGCTATTTACAGGTCAAATGGGCTAAGATTTTTGACTTCTTATTTTATGCAATAATAAGTGATAAATGCCATTCTTATCAAAACATGCATGAATGCTATTATGTAGAATAAATGAAGAAATGCCAATGATTTTTAGGGATTTGAAATTAATTAGTCATTTTTAGAGTGATGAATCTGATATTCATCATCCCCCTATACTTAAACCATGCTCATTCCTGAGCACCAAAAGCAATGCAATGATGTGAAATGAGATTGGGTTCCATAGCAAGATCATGAGCTGAAGGTGAAAATGAAACTAGACTTAATCTTTGGATTATTATGTGGCGGAACTTCTGTGAGATTTAGAATTTCAAAAATCAACAACCTTCAAGTTCTACTCCTCATTGTCACAGTTTCGGCTCAGAAGTCATCTTAGATCAATCCTCCTCCCAAAGCATACCCCATGAACATTGAACAATCGACTCATGTGTGTAGAAGGTTTTAGCTCTTCCCATCCAGAATGCCAGACTACCATGCAAACCTCCTCCCCAGTAACTTGTCCTCGAGGAGTCAGGTATTTCCTTCTAAGGTATATCATGCTGTGTTCACAATCGAATAGAGGGAGAAATTAGAAGAAGGAGAAAAGAACTGGAGGGTGGCCAATGTAGTCACCTCTCATTGTGAAGCCGCCAGTTTAGCCAAGTCTCCACCAAGATCTGTAGGTTTTCTTGAAGCTTGAACCTTTTTGGTCAAATGTTTATTTGGTAGTGGCTTCTTTGTATTTGGATTTTTGGTGGTTCTGCAAGGATCTTGTTGTGATCCTATGGATATAGAATCTTTTTTTTCGTACATGTTTTGGGGTCTTAGAAAAAATTGTGCCCAGCCCTCCATCCCTTTTCCGAAGCTTTATTTCAACCCATACTCCGGTCTTTAGATTTCCACGTTACCAGAAAAGAAACTCAGACATTCTTCCAACACCCCATCCGAGTTGAGCTAAGTGCATAGTGTGAGAGTACATATTAATTCCTTATTCCAGAGTCGTACCCAGAATGAAGAGACCAGGTTAGACACTAAGAGCCAAATGTTGCACATTATCATGCAGAATTCAAAGAATTAAAGTCATAGACATGAAGTTTCTAAATTCTTATTTCTCGGTGAAGTTCCTCTGAAAATTAGGTGGATTAAGGTCAAGTCCAGACCACTCTCTGGTTTCTGCTCATAACTCGGTAAAGAACCCAAGGGCTTTTCACAAATGCAAATGCATGTAATGCTGGAGAAGTGTAGGAGTGTGAAATGCAGGAACATTTTTTGTGATTTTTTGATTGATTTTTTTGCAAGTTTTTTTTTTCAAAAATGAAGAAAAGCCATTTTTAAAAAAAATGGTTGGACACATGCAATGTTAGTAGCAAAACTTTTTTGTTTTTTTGTTTTTTTGTAGTTAGTTACCCACCCCGTAAATACA
The DNA here is from genome assembly GCA_037367405.1 of Ottelia alismoides. Taxonomy (NCBI): domain Eukaryota; kingdom Viridiplantae; phylum Streptophyta; class Magnoliopsida; order Alismatales; family Hydrocharitaceae; genus Ottelia; species Ottelia alismoides. The sequence continues at coordinate 536,034 of JAZKJV010003511.1, read as the reverse complement.
TATAGACTTATAAGAAAGTAAGAGCTTATGGGTAAAAATATCAACTATATGATACACCCCCTATATTACTTAGGCTTGTGAACAATCAAATTATAGATAAGAGCGAAAATGAGACATATAATGGAAGAAGTGGATGGAGAGTACATACAGTGGGCATCAGGTCCCACTATACTTAGACTCTGGTCAACTAAGTATAAGAATAAGGGTGGAAATATTGTGATTGTGAGAAGGATTGGATGAGGAGAGAGGTATATACAGATGATCGGTCCCCCCATACTTAGGCCTTGGCCTAAGTAGAGGAAGAAGATGTACAAGGGAACCGATGGGGTCGGGAGGGAGGGTTTCCGATGATTAAGGCAGTTTTCGGCAGATCTTTTTGTAGAGCCTATGATGGGAGATCGTAATGATAGGAAGAAGATGAAGCATGTGAGTCCCAACCATCATCAATTTTATCTTCAGGAAAATTATGCCGGAGATCAGATGAAGCGTATGAATCAGAGCCAATCATCATCTGAGTTATCTCAGAAGAATAATACTTGAAATTTGAGGTACTCCATATATTCTTGTTCTTAAAGCTGTTATATAAGTTTGCGCTTAGTCTTGGGGTCAAGCGATTCATCCTCAGATGAATTTCTGAAGTGGTAGTCTCAGTATGGGCATAAGAAACAATTCCTATATATCTTATGAGACCAAGGGAATCGGATCTGGACGAATAATAGTGAGGCACAAGAGTCGTCCAATGGGGGTTGATATTCGGTTGCTTTCTCAAATAGGGCTTCAGAGCCACTAAACTGACTTCACTCATAAGGATCACCTTGTCCAGATCGGATGAGGAATCATCAGACGATTCCTTTCCAGCGTGTCAAAGGCAACATTCTTTCTAGATGAAGGAGCAGCAGAATGGGCATTTTGGTTTGTGTTGCTTCTGAAGTTGCTGGTCTTGGGAAGTGAGGTGTTGACAATTGAGTCTCCATATGAAATAACTATTGAAATATTACTCCCTTGTCAAATGTACATCCCACATATTTGATCTCAATTGATTTGACCTTTATGCATTCCTTTGTCAGATCGATTTGGTCAAGGTGGTCAGAGAGGATCTTGTCTGACCCAGGGTTAGCCCATGCATATTTATAGGATCAATAAGAAGTCATGCATTAGATGTTCCTCTGTAGGAGCTGTTATAGTAGCGAGAAATGAAAGAGTGAGGAGTCTCTGAACCAATGGTCTGTTCAGGAGCCGCTATCTCAGGTATAGCGGTGGGTAGGGCTCTTCTACCACTTGATGGTTATACTGTTGACGGTTCATGGGTCGCCTTAGAAAATTGTGGTTCCTTAAAGACTGGATGAGATCGAAGTGCTACCAATGTTGTAAAATTGATTTCCCGAGTCTTGCACTCTATAAATTGCCTTAGCTATGGCTAAGAATAGTTTTCCGCGAATGATTGGAGATTGGGTGAATTCTCCTTGATGCTCTAATATCAATGATCGTGAAATCTACCTTGAAGTGGAGTACCTTGTAAATGTAACAGATGACTAAAATGGTTCCTCTAGGTCGCTTTATCAATCGAATTAGCTAGTTGAACGATATCTCTTATCTTCCTGATAGGTCTGAGTTTGTGCTTGCCAAATCAGGAGGTCGGGAGGATATTGATTGGTGATGTCATCATCGTTTCGAGCATGAGTAAATGTTATGTATTTGACTCCACAGTCAAATCTAGGCAACCTCTTCACTCTATGGCTCTTGGTCTTTCTCTCAACACCAAGGAGGTGTCCATTGACTACACTTTTAGTCTTTGTTCTCATCCTGCCTGATTTTTTCATCATTAATTTGCTCATTACAAATCCTTTAAGATTAGGTAAGTGTTAAATGGCATGTATTAAGGGAAGTTCAAAAATAATTTCTCCAATGCTTCCCTTAGAGCAGGATCCAAATTCTCCAAATACTCCTCACTTTCAATCTTTATGGAATTTCTATTTTTTTCATTTTTTGGGCACTTTTGAATTTTTTGATTTTTTGGTCTTTTGGTGTGGTGTGTAGATGAATCATTTTCCAAGTAGATGAGGAGCTTAGATATGCATGGTCATAGTCATCCCTAAGGGAATAAGTACACGGAGAGGTCGTTGTCAGAGTTGTCCCTCGGGTGAACATAGTCTATGGGTTTCTGAATATCCTCAAGGCTTTCAACAGGAGATCCAATCTTTTCATCTTCCATTTTCCTGTATGAGCTGGGAGGAGATTCTCTGAATATCTAGTATATGATCGTTATCTTCTAAAATTTTCTCCTGAAAAATCATGAAAGAAGTCTACTCAATGGGAGGATTTTGAGAATATGTAGATCTCGTACTCTGGATACCATGACTCAGGCATGCAATGCTATGATTAGTAGAGTCTATTTCGTTGTCATGATGGTGGTATCCTTCAACAATGGACTCATACAAGGTTCATATGTGTCGATATCATCATGCTGGTCCCTCTGTATGTGTAGGCTGGCCGAAGAAGTGGTATACCGATTGGTTAATAGAGATTTGATCATTAGGGATCAATCCAGTATGATTGATCGTTAGGTGTGGGCCGCTCCAATCGGTTTAAAATGGGTCATCTTGTTATTCCCTAAGGTCCAGTCCAGATGATCTTTGAATTGTGGACTTGTCCCAACAAGATTGTGAGGAAAGAATGAAGATGATTGGGTTTGGCATCTCAGCCAGTCATGTGTCTCAAAAGTGATTTGATCTTTAAATGATTCATTAGTTCGGCAAGAAATTGGGAATAAGATGGTTCATTCCAGGATGGTAGTTGATCATGTGTGGTCACATGAGATGTGGTGGGAAATATGCACTTGTGTTGAACCTAGATCAGACGATGGAATTCATTGAGTGGGTTGGATTCATCCGAGGGTGGGAGTTTCCCATGAATGTTGGAGGATTCTTGACAGAAGAGGGTTTATATGATTTGTGGTTTGACCGAGACAAATTCATTTTCATAGTATAGATCTGATGGTACTTGGAACAATGTTCCGTCTTTGTTAAAGAGGGAAGATGACTTGACATGGTTGATCTCAGTGCAAGTGCACATGATACTCACATGAAGAAACCTAAATTTTTAAATCAAGGAGGGAGAGTGATGGCACAAGTGTGTGGTTTTTGATCTTTGAAATCGGTTACGCTCACCAATGCAAAAACAATACAAACCCTAGTTTCACCAACTCACACAATGAATGCCTGCAAGTGTTTCGATACTAAATTATCTTTTCAATTTTAGTTTGGTGATAAAGTTTCAATCTTAGAAAAAATTAAGCGAATTAGTTAGGTGCCAGAAATTTTCTTAAAGATTGGCTCGAATTCTTATGACTAGTTGCACCTACTTTCAGCTAGTATGGGTGTAAGTATGGGCTGCAAAATGACTGCCCTTACTTAAGGGACAGAGCCTTACACAATATCCTTAAACCACCCACTCTGGCAAGGAAATCCGGACTCTTTACCAGCTACCTGTATTTCCTCACTGAGAAGTAGCTAATCATTTTTATAGAATCAATAGTCTGAACGAAGATTCCAGAGGTGGGCTCTAACCTTAAGTGTCGTCTCTTGCTTACTCAGACAAATAAATGAATCCAAGGTCGGGGTTGCTCTCCCGCAAAAATTCTTTATTTTATGAGTTAATTAAAGTCGGCCTTGTTTTGTAGTCCCAATTTCAATTAGGTGATCACTAATCATAAATGCATGTCTATCGTCCAATCCTAATTTCCTTTAAAATTTACATAACAAAACAAGAGGGAGGAATTCCGGTAAAGCCGATGCATGTGAAAACGATGATGTATGCTCAGTTAGAAGACATATAGTGATTCCTCGCAGTCTCCATGTGGGATGCAATATAAGAATTAAAAATTATTCTATATGGAATGCAGGCCGACAAAAACCGCATCTATCAGAAAGTTTTATTAACTGTGAAGAATTTATTTGAATTTTGACTAAGTTGAACGATCTAATGTGCTTCTCGATTAAGTGAAGTGTGGTCCTAGGTTTTACGAGCACAAGCAATAAAATACTATAAGCTCTAATAGCCGTATATGCATGTCTAATCTACAAGCTACTCAAGTCAGACCCCACCTTCATCGGAGAGTGAAACAGGTCACACCACACCACAGAAAAAGTTTGAGTCTTGTTTTACATGCGTGAGAGTCCTAACGGACACAGATGTAAATGAGCAATTAATTACAAAGATTAAAATTGTAGAAATTAAAATCCTAGACTTAAGCTGTCCCACGACTCGACTCGATCTTAAATTTATTTACAACTTTTCAGGCATCAGTGAAGCTACATCCGTTTTTAGACAGTCGCTCCACGTATTTCAGGTTCCTAGCACAAAAATTAAGAGATAGAGAGTATAAGAGAGTGAATATCAAAAAAATAAAATAATAGAATAAATGTTGAAAAAAATAAATGCAGAGAAAAAAATGGAGAATATACTGTGAATATTCGGGGGTCAGACTACCCGAATAAGTAAAACGTTGCACTAATTTTTCAGACAAAATCAAAGTCGTTTGCCTCCCTGGTAACGACGCCATCTAATTAGTCACGAAAACCTTGCTTTATTTTGTTTGAATTATTAAGCATTTGAAATATGATGATGAATTTATCGTTTCGTTGTAGGCTGGTAATCTTCGTGTAAAGCTGATGCATGTGAAAACTCAAGGAGGTAAATGAACAACCTAGAATTATGCCTATCCAATTTCATGCATGATTTTTGAGGTGAGATATTTTTGGTTATTTTTATGTAATTTTTAATGCGGATGTAAATGTGGCCAATTTTAGGGACTAAAATGCAATTATCAGTTAAACAGAGTCTAAAAATTACGAAACTTGGCCAGGATGCAGTTATGATGAAATACTTGTAATTTTTTTGGAATTTTTAAATACAAATGAACATTTTATGATATTATTAATGTAAATAGTGTGATTTTAAATAATTAATTATAATAAATATTAAATCTAATTATTTTTAGGAATTAAAATTATCTAAGATATAACACTAGGTAATATATCTCAGAAAAATCCTAAATCCTAAAAATGTTGAATTTACTAAATATTAAGAATTAATTAATGAAATATGCAAAATAATTTTTATAGAGAAAAATATGCATGTGAATTCAATTCTTTTTATGTATAATGTAACTAATTAATTCTACGATCTGTGAATTTTCGGTAATTTTTTGAGCAATGGTTTATTAATTATAAATTTCAGAGTGTAGAGTGGGCAAAGTATACAAGATTCTACAGGAAAATTTATTATTAAATAATAACAACATATAAAATACAATAATAACACCATAATGTAGAGAATTAATTAAAGAACACAATGTCATTTTTGAATAATAAAAAAGTTGCTAAAATGTTGCATAAAATAATATAGGAACACATGGTTCTCTTTGCAATTACAATAATTAAAGAAAATAAACAAAACTGAAGAAGAAGGACTAAAGGGTAATTACCTATATCCTGAGGGGTGTCTCTACTAAATTACAGAGATTTCACGCGTAGGCATGTAACCTTCTATTCGGTGGGGGGGGGGGGTGCTACGAATAGGTGAAATCTTCAAGGCTTCTTTGCAAATTTTTCCTCCCCCAAGTGTGCGGGTCACGTACGGTGAGGGAGGCTTCTGATCACATGCTGGGAAAAGGGGACGGAGCGGTGGCATATCCTAGCAATGGCGGAGGAATGTTGACGGCGAGGAGCTGCTAGAGTCGAGGGGATCCCTCAGGTGCAGCGGGGGTTGTCAATGGAGAAGGTGAAGATGGTTGCGTGGACAGTTAACTCCTGGAGGATCGAGGAGGAGGAGCCTTATAGTCGATGAAGGAAGTTGGCACTGGAGTGCATCGACGAGGATGCGATGGAGTTGCAGTGTTCTATGCAGGTGGTGCTCAGGAGCGGTTGATGGCGGTGAAGACGTTGGTACCGGTGTGTGGCATTATCACAGAGCTCAACAATGCTACGTTGGAGCGAGCAACTGCGGAATGATGGCGTGATGTTGCAGCAGCCTTGAGAGGGTCGGATCTCGCCAAAAAAGGGGAGATGGTTGGGCTGTCACCACCGACCTTCTCCTTTGATTGTGCATTTGGTGGATATTTTGGCAAGGCATGACGATGGCATTCAAATAGCAGGATAGAGGGAGTAAATGAGATTATGATGGCGGCGACGATGGTCGACAATCGTGGGGATCATTAATTGATGATGGAGGAGAGGAAGATATGGGATCTGATTGGAGGTCGACGAGAGACCAAGAAGGAAGGTGGTTGGCGGAGGTGTGGTTGAAGGTGATCCGATGATTGATCGGAGATGGCGAGAATCACGGAGGCAACAGTGACTGGAGAGGGCAGAAAAATCATGGAGCGGCGGAGCAGTCTGCTTCCGATTGGGAAAGGGGGAAGGAGATGGAGGAGCACGTGCAGGGCACGTACGCAAGAGGCACGTGCGGTGCACATGCAGGATTTTTCTTCTTCTTCTTATTCTTATTATTATATTTTTAATTTTTAATTAATTTTTTAAATTAATTTGTTATATAAAATAAACGAAAATTAAAGGCTAAAAATGGGTGACACATGGCATCTCCAGGAGTTGCCACGTGTCACTCCCACAAAAATCGAAAAATTAAATAGGAAGATAAATAGAAAAGAAATAGAAAACACCTCATATTGAAAATTGTTCTTCACAAAAGTTGCTCATCACGATGAGATCTACAAGTTTCATAAAGAGATAAAAACCAAAATCAATCATTTGCATAAAGTGATATTTTGGGGTACTTCATGTACATTGAATACCTTGATTTATGGGTTTTCTATTTTTTGTCATTTTTAAATAAGATAACAATTGAAAAAATTATGATAAAATCAAAGATAAATATTTACACATTAATCTATTTTTTTATTTTTATTAATTAGAAAAATAAAGAAATAAAATAAAATACGACAAGGGAACTTTTGTGCAGACAGTCATTAAAGACTCAGATTCAGTTAGTTTCTTTGATTTCAAGCTCAATTTGGATTTGGATTTTTACACATTTTAATAAAACCTTTATCAAAGAATATAAATGAAAAAGAAATAAAAAAATTAGTCAATTATGTACATAAAATGATATGTCAAAATCAGGTAAATACGCAATGTACAAAAGAGGCCCAAAACCCAACTTTCACAAATGAGCTCCCATTCACTTGAACTTGATCTTGTTTTGAAGGTAATTGAATGTACATTAGTTCAAAAATTAGTAGGATCAAATCAAACACTGTATGAGGAAGATATCAATATTTTAGTCTTGAATTCCTGGAATTAGGTTTTGAGTTTCTAGTCCACTTATTTATGTTAGTGATTTTTTGTATTTTTATTTATTCGTGTTAGTAGTATGTACACAATGGAGTGGTTTCAGGTCATTTGGAGCGAGCATGTATTAATTAGAAATCGGGGAAGTTATCTTATTTTACAGGTCAATTAGGCTGGAATTTTTGGCTTCTTATTTTGTGCAATATTGAGTGATAAAATGCAATTAGTATTTATACATGCGTGGATGCTAACTATGAAATATAAGTGAAGAAATACCAATGAACTTTGTGGATTTGAGCTTAATTAGTCATTTTTAGAGTGATGAATCTGAGATTCATCAAAATTCCCTCAAAATCAGTTGACAACCACAATTAGATTTGTATGCTTTTTAATCATTTTAGAAAAGAACATCCTCTTCCCTACTATGTTCATTCAAAATTAATTTATTACTAATGCCAAGTCTATTTATTTTCCTAATCATTTTAATTTAATTGGATTACAATTAATTAAAATTGAAGGGCACAAGGGGACAAACCTTCGTACATCATGTAAGCGTGGTGATCGTATCAAATCCGATCTAGGTCAACTAGTCATACTAGTTGGCATGGTAGAGGAAAAATAAAAAGATTATATATGAAACCACATAGCTCAGGAACCTTTCCCATGTCATTTCATCAGGATCACACAAGTTTAGACTTACATCTTGGAGCATTATTGTGATTATGAAACCTATAAGCGAAGAGGCATCTTGACTCAAGTCCAATTCGACGAGAGTGCACTTGCGGGTGTGTTGATGACACACGTACTTCCCACCATCCTAAGTAATAATTCCTACTTTTAACCTCCTAATTTCATCTCATGAAATCTGTCGTCTTCTTCATGAGCACAAGGCACCTAAGAAGACCAAGTTCCTCGAGCGATTAGTCCATCAGGACAACGATAGTATGACGACAATCGTGATCTCCATCAACATAGAACAATAGGATGATCTAGGGTTGTGGAGGGAGACGGTGGTGGTGTGTGTGAGAATGAGAGAGAAAGAGATAAATTAATCACGAAACAATTACATTCATTTGTTGTGTTGAAGAGGTCTATGATTAGCCTCTCACTTATAAAAATGGAAGTCCATAGATCTCAATCCAACTCTTAATATCAATGGTTGAGATTAATTTGTGCATCTTATAAGTCATAACATCTTAAAGAAATAAACCGAAAACAATTTCTAAATATTTATTTAATTAAATCAATTAATTGCATAGAATTAGGATTAGGGTTGACTCCACCCACCTCCCATAATTGGGGTAGACGCCCATCCACCTTTTTGTAAAATATGTAAATTATTTGTGTAAAATACATGTATATTGTATACAAGTTGTAAAATTTGTATAATGTGTACAATACTCTCTGTGAAAAACTTATATAAGTTTGTAAAATTTACACTTTTGTCAAATTGTTGTAAAATTAGTGGTATATAAAAAACTTTTATCAAAGGGTTTCTTATTCATTCTTGCATAACATTGTAGTATAAAAGAAACTTTCACTTCATTCATACACATTTCATATCATCTGCATTTCATTTGCATAGCATGCATACGCAGAGTCGAAGTTATAGGTGAACTGAGTCATGAGTAAAAATCGAGGATGGACTTGACCTGACCTTAATTTACTTATGTTTCAGGGGAATTTCATTGAGAAATAGGATTTAAAAACTTTAGGTCATAAACTTAATTCTCCAAGTTCACTGGACAATGTCTAAACTTGACTCTAAGTGTCTAACCTGGTCCCCTCATTATGAGTAGATAGACTCTTGGTAAGGAATTATTCTGTACTCTACACTGCGCACTTAGGTCAACTCAGACGAGGTGTTGGAATACTGCTTGTCTTTTTCTTTAGTAGCATGGACATCTAAAGATCGGAGTACCGGGTTGAAATAAAGCTTCAAATGAGGTATGTAATGCTAGCACAATTTTTTCTAATACCCAAAACATTGACGGACCAAAAGATTCTATATCCGTATGGCCAGAACAAATCAATGTTGAGAAACCACAATTCCTATAAAAAAAGCTAATACAAAAAAATATTCCAAGCTTCAAATAACCTGCAGATCTAGTGGAGACTTGGCTACACTGGCCAAGATTCACAGGAGAGTTGACTACACTGGTCACTCTCCACTTATTTTCTGTTTCTTCTATACTTCTCCCCCTCCTTCATTGTGAACTAGCACATTCCTGAACTTAGAAGGAAATACCTGACTCCCTGAGGATGAGTTACTAGAGGAGGAGATTGCATGGTAGTCTGACATCTTGGATGGGAAGAGCCAAGACCCTTCACTCACCAGAGACAGTTATTAAATGTTCATGTGGGATTCTTTGGGTGGGAGTTGATCTAAGATGACTTCTGAGTCGGGCCTGGGCAATTACTTGTACAACTTGGAGGAAGTTGTTATTAAAACCCTAATTCCCATACGAAGTTTCACCACATTATTAATCCAAAGGTCGAGTCAAGCTCTATTTTCACCTTGTGTTCATGACCATGCTATGGGACCCAACATCATTTCACTTTTGCATTTCATTTTAGTTGCTCGGGACGAGCAAGGTTTAAGCATAGGGGGTTGATGGATATGTGATTCATCACTCTTAAAGGTGATAAAACTCCTTTCCCAAGTATTTAGCTGCATTTAATCATCTATTTTGCATTATTATCATTCATGCACAAATAAATAATATTCGTAATTTAGCATTTATAATTGCATTAAATAAGAAGCCTAAAATCTTGTAAATTACCACATGTATATTACTATAATTTCCCATTTATTTATTTATTTTTCACTAACCCTAAATAAAATAAAATCAACTCTATAGTGTACACATTATTAACACTAATAAAGAAAAATACCACAAAATGCTAACTTTTATATTTGCCCAATAAATCGATATCCTAGTTTTGAGAAAAAAAGCCGAAAAAGTAAATATCTCTCTCATAGAGTTTCCTATGAACCCCTGCTCACTTTTGAATTAATGTACGTTCAATTATATACAAAACAAAGCCATATTCAAAAGAATCGGAGTTCAAATGTGAAACTTGGATTTTGGAGCCTCACTGTATATTGTATATATTGACCGATTTGATCCTATTATTTTACGTACAAAATATCTATTTTTGAATTATTTATTTTCCTTTATTTTCTTTGATTTATGTTTTTAATGAAATGTGTAAAAATCCAAATAAAAATTGAAGTAAAAATCAAAGAAAATAAATTACCTTGAGTATGTATATACAGTCTCATATATGTCCCCTTTATTTTTTTCTTTATTTTATTAATTATCAAAAATACAAAAGAAATTGGATTAAGTTGTACATATTTATTTTATATTTTATATGATTTTATTTTGAAATTTATCTTATTTAAAAATTATAAAGAAATTTTCAAAATATAAAATACGGTATTTATATCTATAAAGTACCACTAAAAGTACTTTTTGTATAGATGATTTCTTTTGGTTTTGGTCTCTTCATGCAAGTTGTAGATCTCGTCGAGATGAACAACTTTGATGACAATTACTTTTCATTTGACCTCATTTCTATTTATCTTTTATTTTTCTTTTGATTTAATTTTGAATTTCTACGAACGACACGTGGCGACTCCTGGAGACACCATGTGTCACCCCCTTTTTATATTTTATATTTTATTTTATTTTATATTTTTTTTACTTTTTTATTTATTTTTGTTTTGTTTTTGTTTTTATTTATTATTTATTACTTATTACTATTATTTTCCCACACCACGTGGCCACTCATAAGCGCACCACATGACCACCTTCTTCCCCCTCCCCTCCGCATGATCCTCTACCTCCTACGATTGCATGTGACCCGCTCCTCGCCCTGTAACTCCTCCCCACACACAACGTGCAACCACCAACATACTCCAACCACCACCTCTCCCCGTCGATCTTGCAACTCGTATCCACCTTGATTCACGCAACCCTCCATCCACTCTCGCCTACTCCCCACGTTCGACGGTCTCCACCTCTCTCCTCCCAACAAAACTATGCCAACCACACCCATTGTACCCCATCTGCTATCTTAGTTAGTGAGTGAGAGACATAGCCTGCCTCCACCTCTGGTGATAGTGACAAGTGCGAGGCTCAAGCGATGACCCTCAGCTCTGCCATGCAAGATCCAGGAGCTACATGCTCTCCTGCAGCAGCAGCCGACTGCAACTACCTAGCTTCGGCAAGCCGAGCCATCGAGTACCGGCATCTCGACCGACCCCTTCATGCATCGGCCGAGCTCCAAAGCATATGTTCATCACCATCAGTAGCTTCCTTCCCCTCTTCTCCTTCTCCGTCATTCTTCTTTCCTCTCTTGCGTCTTCATCTTCTCCACTAGTCTGTCATTCACACTTCACCTTCCCTTCAACCATCTTCACCAGACCACCACTCACATCCTCTTTACCCTCCCGACCACCACCACCCCTATGCGTCATGTCCACAACCATCGAGTCCTTGGGCCTCCTGCATCTGGAGCCCTAGCGCCCTCTGCCCTCACTACGAGCTTCGACTAAGTCCGCTCGCTGCATCGCCCTCAGCCTGCGCTCCACGAACCTCTACCTCAAGGTACACGCCTGCCACCAACTCGCTCTAAATCGCATATGCACGTTCCATGGAGATCTACCTCAGTTCTTCCACCATCATCAATAGTAGCCTCCGCCTCGACTTCCACGCTCGTCGACCATCCGTTCCTCAGCCTTAGGAGCCGAGCCACTCCTGAAGCAAGTGCAGTCAGCCACATAAAGGTTCAAGGGTCCAAACCATGTGTCTAGATCATCTGTTGTAGTGCTGTACCACACCACAGCCACTTGATAAAGCTCGGGCATGATCGAGCTGCTTTGGTGCGGTACATCACCACAGCCCTACAACAGAGAACCCACTCCCACCAAGCATCTGGAGCTCCACCTACCGACCCTCCTTTGCACCTACGATGCGCATGGATGTCGGGGAAAACTTATAGCCAACCCCCTACGCTTTCCAAAATTCCAACAAACTACCCACTCACCAGCCACACACGCACAACATGTGCATAATCTGAAAATTTGCAAAGATACCCAACAGGTTCTGGGTAATTTCCTTTTAGACCCCATTTGCATCTTTTACTTCATTCAATTTTTATTTTGTATTGGATTTACTCCCTTGTGTTTGAACCTTATTTTAATCCATCATTTTGCATATGTTTTTAATTTCAAAAATTACAATGTGTTGAAATTTAATCTCCATTGTGCTTATTTAAATTAATATTTGTGATCAGTGGCTAATTTGGTAGAAATTTGCATATTTTACCCACTACGTGCTCTAAATATCATAATAAATTCCCATTGCTATGAAAATTCACAAAAAATCGTACTTGATAGGATTCTATTTTGTGCCCAAAAATCATCTCATTTGTACGTATATCGAGCCGGAATAATTAAGTGGTAATTTTGGTAATTAATTTTTAATAGGTTGTAGACCAATATTTTTAGGAGCTATTAATTTTCACGGATACATCTTCATTAGAATCAATTAAAATATTTTTAATTTTGAGAAATAAATAGATTTACTAATTATTAAAATTAATTTGCTAAAAATCACCATGCTTGCTTCTTTTATTTTTTATAAATTTATTTTGCATCAGAAATTCCGAAAAACAAAGTAACTCAGTTTTTCATATTTTCACATTCTGGACAGGTTTTAGGATTTTTGGTCTTTATTTCAATGAAAATTGCATTTTAGTCCTAAACATAACCAAATTGCATTGTCATCATTAATTGCATAAAAAATAAGAAAATGTTTCTCCGAAAACCTAGCGTCTAGATCATCTAAGAACTGACCTAAGGAGATAGTAGCCTCCCTCAGTTTAACCTTGGGCTTGCCTAAGTAAAAAATAAATTTGACCACTCGCTTTAATTGAAAAAATAATTTAAGTGGTCTTTTTGATTGATCTGAGATTGCTCGCCTACAATGAACAACAAATGTTATTTCACCAAATTAACAGAGGGTCATTTTCAGGCTCATCAAATGGCATCATTGCTGGTGTGGCATGTCTATGTTGACTTTTAGATAATTTAGAAATTATGTTTTCCATCCTCCGGGTAGTCTGACCCCCGATTTTTTCTTGTAATTATTAATCCTTTTATTTTTCAACATTTTATTTCTTTATTTATTTCTTTTTATTTTTTTGTGTATCTCTCTCTGACCAGCATCTTGTTTTTGCGCGAGGGACCTGATATGATGTAACATCTGCTTAGGTGGTCGAGCAACTCATGAGCAATGGAGGCTAGCTTTTTTAGGGAATAAGCCTACTGAAAAAAAGTACATTAAAATGAAGATCGAGTCGAGTTGTGAGAGACTGTAGAGTCTGTAGGATTAAGTTTTGCATTTATTTGATTTTTGAATTAATTAGTAATAATTTAGATAAGTATCTATTTCCAGCGGTTTGTTTTTGGAATCTTGTGTATTACTGAATAGGCTTGTAGACTTTCTTATACTATTTGTGGTGTGTCGAGACATGTTTCACACTTGTGTAAAGGGTGGGGCTCAACTTGAGTGGTTCATAGGGTAGACTTGCACTTGTGTCTCTTAGAGCATTTTTATTAGAATATTTTATTTCATGTGCTCGTACTCTATTAGACAACACTTCACATAACTAGACACACCTTAGATCATTCAATTTAGTCAAATTTAACTCCAAATCTTCCCAACTAATAGAGCTTTCTACTAGGTGCAGTTTTTATCGGCTTGCATTTCATTTGTAATAATTTTGAATTATTTGTTTTGCATCCCATATGAAGAAAGCGAGGAAACACTATAAGTCTCCTTAACTGAGTATACCATCATTGTTTTCACGTGCATTGGCTTTTCTCAATTCGTCCCCTTGATTTTCTCACATAAGTCTAATAATAAACTAGACTGGACGGTAGACATGACTATTTTGGCTCATTAAATATTTCACTGATAACTATTTTAAAATTGGGATTGCTAAACAAGGACGACTTAAATAAAAGGAATAAAATCAAGAATTGTATTCAGGAGAGCAACACTGTCCTTGGACATATGTACTTACCCCAGATAGAGTGGGCGAGGAGGCAACCACTAAGGTCAAGTCCCAAATCCATGGACTTGCCCCTTAAATCTCCATTTTTGACTCTCACAGATATGGGAGATGCAAGGGCTTGCCTTCGACCTTAGACTATGTTTTGGTTGTGTAAGCTTGTGTGTCTCCTTTGGGGTGTGATACTGAATCCGACAGCCCGAGAAGATCACCTCATTGATTGGGAGCGCACAGGAGCACCGCTAGACATAAGGCGACACACTATGTGTAATGGACTTATAAGATTGTTTTATTTCCAACCTAAAATTGAAAAGAAATTCGCCGGACCTTTGCATCCTTCACTATATGCAGTTGGTGAAATTGGGGATTGAATTGTGTTTGTATTGTGTGTGTTTATCATGATTAATCATCAAAGACCACATACTTGTGCCTTCACCATCCCTCTTGACTTCATTATTCATGATCTCTCTCCGAACTATTTGACATAGAGAATGGAGGATTGGGGTGATTTTTTCTTGGATTTCCTGAGCCTCTCACTTACCACCCCAAATCGACCATCTTCATAGGCTAGGGGTCACTCTCGTCCCAAGCCCATGTTGTTTCATGGATACTCTTCCCATGGGACCACAGTCAATAAGTCAAATTTTCTTCTTGAGGGTTGTCAGAACCAGGCCAACCATCTTTTCTCTCACTACATCAAGGAAGACCCTCCACTCGATGATTCTAGATCAAAGTATTTCAATTCTATTTATTACTATCCTTTTTATTCTGAAGGTGAAGAAGATGAACTAAAGATCAAGGTGCCTCCTAAGAGGGACTTTGAAGATAAGAATAATAGAGATGATCCAAACAACAAGTCCTTGCCTGTTTAGCTAGAGTTGAACAACAGAATGCCGATCTTATGGCTCGTATGGGAAATGCGATTAAGGCAGGTGCAATGGATAGACCAATGGTCGATGCCTACAATCCAACAAAGAATGAGATATACAATTGGCTAGTACTCGAGCTTCCACCAGAAGCGTACTGAAACCAACTTTTTTGGATTGTTATCGAAGTTTAACGAGAATGCCATAGAGGAACCACATGTGTTATTGAGAGACTTCGAGTTGGTGTGTAACAACCTTAGTCAACCTAGGGTTGGACAAGATTACATCAGGATGAAGGCTACCTCGGTTGCCTTAGGAGATAAGGCTCCCATTAGTTGAAGAATCTCTGGGTTAGATGTATGACATGGTTGCAGTTTAAAGATTTATTTTTGAAGAAATTATACCCACTCATTAGGACTAACCAGATGAGGACAAAGATCGATAGTATCTCCCTGGGCCCCATGAGCCATTCTATGAAGTATGTGACATATTTAATGATTTAATACAGAAATGCCCCTGCCATGGCATTACTAGAACGATCTTAAGCCAGACCTTGTTCTATGGTATGACCCTTGAGATGCAAGGGTTAGTGGGTGCATCTTGTTGAGGTAGCTAACCGAACAAAAATGAAGATACCGTATGGAAAATCTTAGAGCAGATAGCTGAAACAGGTAGATCTCAGGCCATCAGGGCCTATTGAGTGTCTCCCTCATCCCTATCTAATGAGACACCTAGTAGGACATTAATGGATCTGACAGATGACCTCATCCCCAGCCGGGATATATTAGTTGATAAGCTAACCACGGTAGAGGAGATCCATAAGAGGGTTACTAATCTTGAGGTGCTTTCCCAACTATCAAAGCAAGTCTGAGAGGGTATCCAAGATATGATTACCTGCACCTTCTGCACCACATGCACCTATACACTGAGTTCACCTCATACAGGAGAAGGTACAAGGGCCCTAGAATAGCTGGTTGAGGAGCAACAATACACTCAACATGAGAAGCACACATCCCCACAGGTGGAGACAGTCTATGTGGAGCCTCCGTAGGTGTTTGTGATTAATGGGTTGTGGTATAGACAAGACCCCATCGATAGATGATTGGGAATAGGGAGTGGTCATCCACACCTTCCCTCTCTAGCTTATCGGGACACTAGCTCCGTTCCCATAATGCGCTTTGTACAGTCCAGGCCAGGATAAGGATACCAGCCTCAGCAAAATCAACAACAACAACACACATTTCACTCGAACCAGTAGGGTCCACCACCACCTTACACCTCACAGTCCCACCCACAACAACAATAGTGGCAGGGACGACATGGACAACATAAATAAAAGCACCAACCATCCTCTAGCGAGCAGCAACAACCGACCCCACTGATCATTGATTTGGGGTCCCTCACCTTGTCCATTGAGTCTTTGACAGATATAGTTCAACAGATTCAGAATGATTGTCATGACATGCAGATAGATCTCAACTGCATCTCATGCCTCCAGGATCAACAGATGGCACTAAGGACTCTAATTCCCACCCAAGTTCAGGGCAGTCCAAAAAACCTAAATCATAGTCGACAATGACCATGAGATCATGTATACTATTATCATACCTGATCGGGCACGAGAGAAGGAGGAGGACACCACCAAATCTCTATCAGAGGAGAACTTTTAGGATGAACATCACCATCATCAGCACCACCTTCAGCAGAATAAGAGGGATGTGAATCCCGAGAAAAATAAAAAAAAAACAAAAAACAAAAAGAACAATAGAAGGAGAGCATCAACAGTGAATCAAGCGAGCCTGATGAAGAGCTTGCAACTCCATCTGAGGAGGAAGCACCTACAAAAGAAGATGTACCTTAGTTTTCATTTCATGAATTTCTTTCCAAGCAGAGTTAGAGGCATATTCCTGTACAAAACTCATTTTCTCGTTTGAACAAGAATGAACATATTTCAGTTTCAAAATTTGAGTTGACCTCAATAATCCATTTGCCTATTGCTCTTAAGGGTGGAAAGAAGAAATCCAATAAATTCAAAAAGATGACCTCGAGATGGTAGAGATATGTAGCAAATACATCAAAGTCATAGTCCCCTTTATAAGTATGTAGATATGACACTTGCATTTCAAAAATACATTAAGGAGAGATGCGTACCTACAATGGTAATGAATCTCCATTTCATCACCTTTATTATTACATTTTGGCCTTAACTCCCAAGTTAATGCATGTATATATCATTAATTTGTGAAAAATAACAATCAATAATAGACACATAAATATTGTATTTAATACAAAATAAAAGAATAAAGGAAAGAAAAGAAAAATAAATAAAATACCAAAGGTGTTGAATGATCCTAAACCCTGAGACTAAGTCAAGAATTAACTTGGTTGACAAGGAATAAATTAGTTGGAGATAAGGGCCAATAATTGCAGAAAAAACCTAATTTTTATATGTTAATAATAGGCCTTTTGGGACCTATTTTATTTTCCTATTTTTATACCTCAATTACTAAACCCTCTATATGAAAGTTGTACATAAAAAACAAGAAAAATACAAAAATTATTTCATTAAAAAATAATGCATAGTGTTCCCAGGGCACCTAGAATAAAAAAATCGAAAAGAAAACTTTTTAAACTTGTATTTTCTCCATATAAACTCAAAATTGTCAAAAATCACCTTTATTGTTCATATAATTAAATTATCTATTTAATGAAGGATTTCATTTAATTTTAAGTTAAGATGTAAAAATTGGCTTTTAGAACCTCATTGTGTAATGTACATGTATAAAATAATCAATATATTTATTCTTCATATTTTTGACTATCTTGTATTTTATATATTTGTAAATATTATTTAAAACATATATATAATAAAATTAGAATAAAACTATTAAAAATTCAAAAATTGTAAAGTATTAAAATACATAGATGAACTATACCTATATAATATGCATACATAATGATTTGAGTAAGTTATAAATATATAAATTATGCACATAAAATAATAAATTATAAAATACAAATAAAAATTAAATACCTTATATATAGGTAAAAATACTTATAATTATACATGTAAAAACCAACACCTAATAAACCATCTTTCTAAAATAAATAAAAATTATAATAAAATACTACATAAAATATTAATCATTTTTCCTGTTTAGAGTTTTATCCGATTAATTCGTTTATTTTTTTATTTTCAATTATTTATCCTTTTTATTTTCTCTTTTGTCTTTAGCGACCTACGTGGACTAATGGGAGGCGAGTGAGGTCTGGCCTTAGTCAACTCCCTAGTCCACGTTGCCTTGTTGCTGATAATGCATTGACCCTAGATTTCCTCGATTTTTACTCCCTGATCCATTTCCCGATGCAACTTGACTTTTTTATGAAATTTGTTTATCGATCCTTACTCTTTCACGTCCTTGTGATGCCTCGGTCAATTGGAGCCTTGTCCCTCAAGTAAACCCTAGTCAAAGGTCTCCTTGTACATATAGCAACCTCATCCCCAATTTTGATTTTAATCCCTCTCCCGAGTTTCAAAGCCCCTCGGACCAAGCATACACCGTTTGTGACAAGAGGTAGTCTTATGGTTGTGCAGCGAAGAGGAGGCGCGGTGGAGTAGATCCAAGCCTCGTCGGACCAGGTCAAGCGAAGCTCCCCTGCTCCCTATTTTCCAAGTCTGAGTAGCTCTTTCATTTTCTTTTTCAATTCTTAACATTAATAGTAGGATAGTATAGTCATTTATTTCTATTGATTTCATCTTTATTCCTTAAAATCAAAAATCACACTTCACCGAAGCTTTGACCTTTGGCCTTTGTTCATAGTCCTCCAGCATCGTTGAACAACCCAAATCCTTTGCCTTACGCTTCAACATCTCTTTGCCCTAAATCAACCCGGGACCTTTGTATTTTTGTTGCACGCTACTCTGCATGTTAGGAGCTTAAGGATCCAACCTGGATTTATTTTTATTTGGTCAGAGGTAACACAGGTGCTCCAACTTTTCTTAAGCCTTCCCGGACCCTATCGATGGATCCTGGAGCTTTCTGAGCTAGCAATTGGATGCGGAGGAGCTTCAACTCTATTTTGAGCCCACTAGGAGCCTTCCTGGTGGTCAGACGACGAAGATCTCCTCGATTGAAGGAGGCCAGGCTCATCCTTCTCCCCTGTTATTCCAGAGTAGCATCAGCTATTCGATCCACTGACTGCTTTAGTTTTGATCTTTACCGTCAGATCAAGCCACACTCCAACCATAAGATCCAGATCTAGTTCTGAGCCGGACCCTTCATCACCAAAGTAGTATCGTGCAACCAAGGCGCAACGTATGTCAAGTGAGTCAAATCTAGCTGTCTGCGTATGCACGTAGGGGTAATTTTTCATTTTATACCACTACTTTTTGTATTTGCAATTTAGTCCATAAACTTTCATCTGTAGTTGT
The DNA here is from genome assembly GCA_037367405.1 of Ottelia alismoides. NCBI lineage: Eukaryota > Viridiplantae > Streptophyta > Magnoliopsida > Alismatales > Hydrocharitaceae > Ottelia > Ottelia alismoides. The sequence goes on along the minus strand of JAZKJV010003511.1, from coordinate 516,343 downwards.
AAAAAGATGTAATAATTGTACTTTAGTTGCCATGCCTTCCACTATTTACTATTAGGTTTGCACCACGTGAGGCGGTTGGGCATTTTGCAAAGGGACACCTATGATTTCCTGTATTTGCCTTTAGTCCCTTATTTTGGATATTAAGTGTAATATTTTTGTGGAAAATTGCAAGTAACACTTGGAACTTTTTGGATATTTCAAAAATACCACTACCGATGCATTTAATATTGATATATTTGAGGAATTTTGATGTATGCCCCTAGATTTCTATAGGTCCTTCTTTAGTACCTTGAAACTTTATTTAAAATGCATTTAGGTCCTTGACAACACTTTTAATTTTATTTTTTTTGCAATTTTATTGTTAAAAATAACATTTTACCTCTAAAAAATATAGGAAAATTATCTTAAGTGCCTAGAACCATACTATATTACATATCTTTTCCTTATGGCAACTAAAATTGCTTTCCAATTCATAAAAATATAAATAATTGCATTTTCCCTATTTTACATTTAAAAATCCATAAAAATTATAAAATGTTTTGAAAAATTCCAAAAAAATCGTATATGTTTAATTTTGCTCTTTTGATTTTCTGACCTTTTATTTTTTTTAAATATGACCAAGAAATTCTTAAAAATTTAAAAAAAATCCAGAAAGCTTATAAAAATCAGTCAAAATTATATTAAAATCCAAAAATATTTGTTTTTGTTTTTATTTTTATCTATATTATATATTAAAATAGTTTTGGGTAATTTTAAGATATTTAGCTATATTTAAACCCCAAACAATCTGACCTATAATTATAAGTATTTGTTTTTGTCATTTTTAATAAATTAAAAGACATATATATTAGCAAAAAGTATAAGAAGATTCACAAAAATAGAGAAAATTATAAAAATACAAAAACATTTTATTTTGAAAATATTGAGTAAATATATTTTTTTTATAAATATAAAACCCTATATAGCCTATATATTATATTACTTATCAATACTTCTAATTATTATTATTATTATTATTATTATTATTATTATTATTATAAATACCTTAAATATATTATAAAACCCTTAAAAATAAAAAGGATTGTACTTATTTGCATTTTTCTGTATTTATATATTATATATTTAATTCAGCCATGGCCGGTCCCAAGCTCAGGTAAATGAGGAGGGTTGCGTTAAGTAGCCGACAACCAGTGTAAAACAGTTGGAGACAACTTCCTAAATATTATTTTTTTAATATACTATTTAGGAAGTTGCCTCATGACATTCAGATCTTTCCAACATGGATTTAAGCAAACATACAGATTTCGTTGGGGTGTTCCCAACTTGCAACGCGATGCATCGCCCAAATGCAATGAAAAATTGGCAAGGGCCACTACATCGCAGCTTGGATGTATTTTAGAATTTACAAGGATTCTCGCATGAGGAACACATGCGAGTAATTACGCTAGTTTCGCTGCATCACTGCCCGGATGCAGTCCAAAATTTACAAGGGTTCTCGCATAATGGATGCATAAGAGTAAAGAAGTTAGTCCAAAAGAGATTACAAAAGAGATTGCAAAGGAAGTTGATGATTGGTAGTTGGAATGTTGGCACTTTAACTGGAAAATTGATGGTGAAGTGGATACGATGGAAAGAAGGAAGATTCATATATTATGTCTTAAAGAGACTAAATGGGTTGGAGAGAAACCAAGGGAGATCGAGGAGACATGCTTTAAACTTTGGTATTCAGGTAAAGATAAGGGTGGAAACGGTGTTGGAGTGGTTGTGCATAAGGATTTGAAGGACTGTGTGGTTGAGGTGCAAAGATTCAGGTATCAGATTATTTTGCTAAAATTAGTGCTCGAAGAAGCAATTCTTAATATCATCTCAGTTTATGCACCGCAAATTGGTTTAGATGAAAGGACTAAACAAGCTTTTTGGGAGGATCTGGATAAGATTTTATAAGGAATCCAACAAAGAGAGATGATTTGCAGAGGTGGAGATCTTAATGGTCATGTGGGAAAAGATGCTTCAGTGTATGCTAGTTTTCATGGAGGACATGGTTTTCGGGATAGAAATGAAGAGGGAAAAGTCATTTTGGATTTTGTAACGACATATGATATTTTCATAGCAAACACTCTCTTCAAGAAGAGGGAGGAGCGTTTATTTACTTATAAGAGTGGGCCCACTAGAACACAGATAGATTACTTTGCATTGAGGAGAAGAGATCGGTTGTGTTGTAAAGACAGCAAAGTAATCCTAAAAGAGAGTTTGACAACCCGACATCGCTTGTTAGTCATGGATGTGCAAATAAAAGGGTTGGTAAAGAAAAGGAGGGTTCCTAAGATCACTAGAACTAGATGGTGGAATCTTCCATTGAAGCAATCGAGCTTCAAGGAGAAGGTTTTAGAAGACTTATCTTGGGATTGTAAAGGAAGTGCAAACGAGATGTGGGAGGCAGTAGCATCTTGTATCCGAAAGGTAGACAAGGAGATACTAGGAGAGTCGAAGGGAGGAGCTCCAGGTCAAAAGGAGGCTTGGTAGTGGAGTGAAGGGGTGTAAGAGAAGCTAAAAATTAAAAGAGCATGCTTTAAATCTATGTCTAAGGACAGAACAACGGAAAATGTCACAAACTACAAAATAGCGAAGAAGGAAGCAAAGAAGGCTGTAAGCAAAGCTATGTCATATTCTTATGAAGTTTTTTTTTTTTATAAAAATCTCGACTTAAGGATGGATAGAAGGATATATTTAGGTGGGCCAAAGCAAGAGAAAGAAAGAAAAAAAGACCTTTTTCAAGTGAAATGCATTAAGGATGAGGAAGGTCACGTGCTTGTTACTCAGAAGGACATAGAGACTAGATGGGAGCAGTACTTCCATAAACTTTTCATCGGGGTAGAAAATAGAGAGATCACTTTGGGTGATCTATCTAGTAGTGAAAGTTGCTTGAATCGTGCAAGCTATAGACGAATACAAAGGAATGAAGTAGAGGAGGCTTTGAAGGTTATAAGACATGTGAAAGGTGTAGGACTGGATGACATCCTTGTAGAAGTATGGAAAGGTTTAGGTAAGCGCGGTTTGACTTGGCTTACAGATCTATTCAATGTTATTTGGCTAAGCAAGAAAAAGCCCGGATATTGGAGGAGGAGTATCGTGGTGCCTCTTTATAAGAATAAAGGAGACATTCAAAATTGTTCAAATACAGAGGTGTCAAGCTGATGAGTCGCACTATGAAAATTTGGGAACGTGTGATCGAAAGAAGGCCGAGGAATGTTTCCAACATAAAAGAAAATCAATTCGGATTCATGCCAGGTCGCTCAACTATTGAAGCCATCCATTTGCTGAGGAGAACAATGGAGATTTATAGAGCTAAAAGTAAGAACCTCCATATGATCTTTATTGATTTGGAGAAGGCTTATGATTCTGTCCCACGAGAGAAATTGCGGAGAGTTTTGGAGAAGAGACAAGTACTTGTCCTATACATTTACCTCATAAAGGACATGTATGATAAGACTTTATCTTGTGTAAGGACCCTTCCTGGGAAGACTGACTATTTTGACATCAACATTGGTTTACATCAAGGTTCAGCTTTGAGTCCATTTCTTTTTACTTTGATTATGGACGAGTTGACAAGTCACATTCATGACGACTTACCTTGGTGTATGTTGTTTGCTGATGATATTATGTTGATTGAGGAGACTAGAGATGGAGTAAATGAGAAGCTTGAGGTCTGGAGACATGCATTGAAGACTAAAGGATTTCGTATAAGTAGGGCTAAGACAGAATACATGGAGTGCACCTCTGATGGAAGCAATGGTGAAGGAATTGAAGTGAAGATTGGTGACAATAACATTCAGAAGAGAGATTCTTTTAGATATCTGAGATTTATTTTGCAACAGGATGGGGAAGTTGATGGAGATGTTACTAATAGAATAAACGCAGGCTGGCTAAAGTGGAAAGGAGCCTCTGCTGTTCTCTGTGATAAGAAAATTACGTTAAAAATTAAAGGAAAGTTTTACAAAGCAGCCGTGAGACCTCCTATGCTCGATGGATCTGAATGTTGGCCTGTGAACCATAGACATGTGCAGAGAATGGCTGTAGCAGAAATGAAAATGCTAAGGTGGATGTGTGGACACTCACGTAAATATCAGATTCGGAATGATGCAATCAGAAAGAAAGTTGGTGTAGCTCCAATCGAGGATGAGATGCGAGAAATACACTTAAGATGGTTTGGTCGTTTGCAAAGAAAACGGATGCACCCGTTAGGAGATGCGAGTGTTGGGATGTTGAGTCGGCTAAGAGAGGGCGAGGACGACCCAACAAGTGTTAGAAAGAGACTATACGAAGGGATCTTATTTTTTTGGATATAAGCCCAAGATTGACACAAGATAGATATGAATGGAGGCGAAGAATCCATGTAGCCGACTCTACTTAATTGTGGGAAAAGGCTTTGTTGTTGTTGTATATATATTATATATTTATTGCATATGGAGTATTTATATTATACTTATTATTACATATACTTATATACATACTAATCCCATTTTAAAAAGAAAATGAAATTAAAAATTAGAAAAATATAAAAAGAAAATATATAAAATTCAAAAATATAAAAAATATATAATTAAAAATCTAAAATATATATAACTAAAAACCCTCAAAAATTAGAAAAACAAATAAAAACATTTGTTGATAGTTTGCTTCATAGTCAATTTTTATATCTATTCTCGTTGCTTTTTGTGGTTTGATCCCTTCACTTACGTACTATACACACCTATTTGTACGGTATAATAAATTTTAGCTCACTTATCTTTTTTGCATAATCATTGTTGTAAGTTAATTGTTGATTGAAACTATTTGTTCTGGTGTTGAGTGTTGTGAGAGCAGCCGGTGCAGAGATTGCAGGATCTGACTTGTCGAACACTGCATGCCCTCCAATACCAGATGTTAGACACTCCATTTGGACACGTTCATTAAATGGCACCATTGTTAGGGAGCAACTCATTGGATAGATCTTGTGTGCATTATTCATCTACCAGTTTATGCTTTATTTTTTTATTCAAATACTTGTTTATCTATGCTGCCTCTTTTTTTGATTTCGTTGCAAGGGACAACGGAGCTAGGGCAATCTTCCTAGGAGGGTTGGTGCATCCAAGTCGCGTGGATATTGGCTTCTTCTTTTCTAGTCGGTTGGAGAGACATCCTAGCCAACTTTGGAAACCAGATTTAGCGAGGCATTAGATTAGAATTATTTTTTATTTTTGTGAGAGAGACTATATTTACTTTTGTAATAATACATGTGGATACTCAGACTCCCAGCCTATTCTACCAAGTGCTTGTTCACTTGGGGGCTCTCATTTTTTCATCATAATCTACACTTTTATCCTCCCTATTTTCCCTCTTATTTTCTTTTGTTTCTCATGATTTTTTATTTCTGCCATTATTTTCATTTGTTTTATGTGAATGAGACCATATATTTTTAGGATTTCTTGATCAAGTAAACTATGACCAAATCCCTAATATTTGCATGCTCCTATAGTCTTTGATACCTTTGGATCCTGCTAAAACTCAACTTGTGCTTCATGATAATAACAATTACTGCTTAGGGTGATTTCACAATCTTTTATACCACATATATATTAGGTTTAAGATTCTTGTCTTGCATCCCACATGGAGACAGTTGGGAAACACCATAAGTCTTCTATACGAGCATTCATCATTTTGACACTAGTGTTAAATTTTCATTCTAGTGTCTCCTTGCATTGCTTTACCTCTATCTCCCTCTATTTTTTATCACTAAGGCTTAAAATAAAATCCAAAAAATCTTTTGACGATTATTCTAAAAAAATACTCAAAAAAGAGAAAACCCAAAATTTAAAACGTCTGGTCTGCTTAATAAATTTCGACCTTAATTAAAATTCTTAACAAACATTATTGTTTTGGGTTCACAAAGCCCACACTGTATTCAGGTAGAGTTAGGAACAACCCTTAAGGAATAGAGCCAAAAACCTGATCTATGGCTTCCTCAATAATCACCAGGGACCGACGAAGTAGTAGTGCTTCTATTGTACATGAGTGAGTAGGGCCTTGTTGATGATAGTGTTCTTACCTTGTATAGAACATCCGACTTGGTCCGATGTACTAATCATAGGCCACGCCTTCACAGGGGTGTCTGTCTCTTCGTCTCGCAACCAAGTAGGTCCTTGTCCGCTTGCAGGCTCAGTTCGAAGTATTGGATTCGCCATTACGACTTCCTCTCTTATTCTTTGGTTGAGTAGTCCCCTTGGACCAATATTGAGGAACTCAAAAGTGCACATCATAGGATACAAATGAAGTGGAAAGTACAGGATACTTTTCTGGTAGTACTCACTCTCATATAGGGATAGCCGCCAAGGACGTCTTACAAGATTGCCTGAAACAACAATAAAATTGAAAAGATAAAAATAGCCGAACTCTCACGACTTCACTTGTGTTGAGTTGGTGAATCCCTTGCTTTGTGTTTGTTTGGATAGTTAAGATTCAATGATCAGTCCTACGTACTTACACCATTTTTCCTTCTATGTCGCTCACTTTGAGCCTATTATCATCTCTTTACCCATCTTCTTGTCTTTCCCATTGACCATTTCTCCTCATCTATTTTGTCTATAAGATGACTCTTGGATGGCTTAGTCGGGAATCCACCGATACCCACATCGATTCCACATGTTCGACATCTCCAATAATTCTAGGCGATTCCCAAGTGATTGGTTTGGGCTTTACGAACCATCCTCAGGACTCCTCGTTTCTTGCACCTCCTATAGACTAGGAAAACTCTCTTCCTGAGTTATGTCCTTTTTGGATGGAGATTGATTTCACTCCTTATACCTCTTTGTCATTAATAAAATTCAGAATTGACCCTAATTCAAAATTATTCTCTATATCATGTGCTTGCGTATAGACTTATTGGGGCATTTTCCCTATTGAGATGGTTCCTACGAGACGTGGAAAGTGACTGCAACACCTAGTATTGAGCAGAATACTGAGTAGGAAATAAATCCTAATGATGTGAACAATCAACTCTTAGCCTCTATCTAAGCCATACAACATTAGTCGTCTGATCAAGCTCTGGCCTAGGTCTCCTTTTCAGAGATGTTGAAGGACATGAGTAGGAGGTCTGAAGAAAGACAGACACGAGGTGATGATGATTTACATGGTGATGGTGGTGGTGGTGGTGGTGATGATGATGATGATGATGATGATGATGATGATGATGATGATAACCACTCTGTAGATGGACCTCACAGTGGTGAGGGAGAGGGAAGGAGAGGTCGGCCCAAGCCCACACTCAAGAAGACTTACAACCCTAGGGATGGCCAGATTATTGAGGGGATCCAGATTCCTCCGATCCATGAACACTACGAGCAGAAATCACAGCTCCTTTCTCTTCTCTCCACTTTCCAATGGAATTCCATTAAGGAACCATACATCAATCTGCAACAATTCAGATGCATCTGCAACACCACACATCACCCCAACATCCCATTACGTGTAGTCAAGATAACCACTTTCCCTTTCAGCCTTCAGGGTAAGGCACTTTATTGGATAAATCATTTGGGCAAAGTGGTGACGATGTGGGAAGAATTAAAGTCAGCATTTCTGCACAAATATTACCCATTTGGTCATCTTAGTTTGATGCAATCCAAGATCGCCAACATCTCCCAATAACCACAAGAGTCCATTCATGAGACATAGGAATGATTCAGAGACTAAATTGAGAAGTGCCCCCATCATGTTATCCTAAAGATTAGTTCGGTCCAACATTTCTTCGGAGGACTCACATAAAATAGCCAGCATTTGGTTAATGCCACATATAGAGGATCACATTTCTAGACAGATGAGGATGTAGTGTGGCAAACTTTTTAGGAGATGGCTGAGGGAGAGGTTGCCCTATCTTCTTCTCGTTCTTTTCGAGTACAACCCCAAATCCTCCGCAAACCTGTTAATATGGCAGACATACATGAGGTGGACATATGCGAGAACTTAGATCTCAGCATCACTGGCTATCATATGTCTATAGTAGACATTATTGAGAAGTGATAACATGAATTATAGAAGCTAGTCATGATCAAACAGAGGACAAAATGCCTGGACAAGCTGGAAATGATCACCAAGCAACTGGAGCTGTTGGTGATTACCATCAGTGCCTGTAACTCTGTAGCAACCACCCTCGACACTCCTACTAAGCAGAAGAGCCTACCATGCAACACCTACCTCAACTGATCCCCAGTCAACCATATTTCCAATACGTATACTATGTGCATGCACCCGAGTAGTCGCTGCCATAGTCACAGATGGTGGTTTATTAGCTTGAGCCACAACCCCGACACATTGAGAAATGCTTCCCACCTCTACCACACATTCAAGAAGTGAATGGTGTGTGGAACAATGATTAGCAGCTAACATGTCCTCAGGGACAACCCCAGGGTTAGAAAACAACCATCAAGACATTTCACCATTAGCATGGAAGGAGGAACTTCCAACCTTGCCAGCCTCATCACCAGCAAACTCTGCAACGCGAGTACACTTGGATAAAGAACTACTAGAAACCGGGGTACCGACAACAATATCATCAACAACAAGCTACTCACCTCCAGAATCAATAATCCTCTCCACAGTACCAACAATATTCTTCTCCTCCATCTTAGTTTTCTCAAGGTTACCAGCAACAACCTCCCCCATACCAGTAGAGTCAACGCCCACATTAGACTGAATCATATGGGGTCACACCGGTGAACTCGACTCTTGATTACTTGGCCCAGCTCATCAAATAATGGTCGAGATTAGTCAGAAGTTCGATTACCTGACAAAACCACCAAGATTGTCATTCCAGCTCAGGTCGAAGCAAATCCGAACAACTTCTATCGCAAGGAGTAGGTAACCTATAGTGTCCCAACTGATTCACATAAAAATAATATCGATTTATCTAATTTTGTGACTCACAGGAGTGGTAGGACCCTTGAAGCAACTACGATAATAAAAGGGAAGAACAAAGCATCTGATGGTGAGTTGTCAGCCAAGCAAACGGACAAGCTAAAGATCTTTTTGATGATGCATAACCAGACACAAAAATACAAAAAATGAAGAAATAAACAATACAAAAAGAAAGAAGCAGCCAAGGCAAAGCCATTCCAATATTTGAGAAGCAAGCTTTTGCAGCCGAACTAGTGCCAACTGATGGAGCTGAGCCTGTAGTTTATCTCGATCCACCTGATGTAGACAAATGTACACCTTTTTGCCATCTATCTGTGCACAATGATAAGGACACATATTCGAATATTGAAATTTCTTCTGATGTACATATTCCATTTCCAAGAGTAATAAATTTAGTAACAAATGAAAAACGCTTTATCTGAACTCAGAATTATGGAAATTTTGCAAAATATTACGCTTGAAATGCCGTTGCTCAAGGCCATGGAGTACATGTATGTCATAAAAAAGAGAGTGAAAGAATCATGTACCACAAAGCATCAACCCCACAAAACCAGACACCAGAAACCTGAGAAATACATTCTCACCATGGCCACTGTGAATGCCATCAACAATCTCACAAACAAGCAGAAAAATAAGGAAGCTCCTCTAGTCAGATGCTAGATATTTAATCAAGAGTTTGAGAACACATTGCTCGACAATGGATCGTCTATCGATTTATTACCTTCCTCCTTGCTCATAGAATTTGGGTTAGGGCCACTCAAGCCAACTAAGATGATTTTACAATTCATAGAAAGATCGGTTAAGCGACCCAAGGGCATGTTGGAGGATGGGATAACTACTGTTCAAGGGACGCAATTCCCAATAAACTTTATTGCCTTGGATATGGACACATCCACACCTATGCTCCATACTCTGATTATCCTTGGTCGACCATTCCTACGAATAGTCAAAGTAGTAGCAGACTACGACACTGGAGAGATCCCCTTCTGCTCCAACTGTGATAATGTTCAGATAAAAATGGTTCCCGAGTTGTAGCCATTAGAAGTGGTATCTACGATGAGAGAGATCATGTCACATAGACCAAGAGATTGTGACTTCTTAGTAGAAATTAGAGGCACTAATTTGTTCCTGGACGATAAGGAAACACAGGAATTCCTCTCCACTGAGGAAGGACTGGACAACACAATCACTCTCACTAATGTCTTTGATGAAGAGATCTTCGTTGATGGGTTTGCTGAAGCAATTGAACATCCATCCTCATTTGAGCACGAAGTCTTCATTGCCGATCTGTGTGATGTCTTGAAATTCGGATTTTGAAACTACAATGGTGGACAGTAGATAGTGGAAAGATCTGACACCTATCATAATTGTTGAAGTTGTCACCAAGTTGATTCAAACCCCACCAGTGCTCAAGCCTTTACCATCAAACATTAAGTATGCCTTCCTTGCTGGTGAATTTGATATGTACCCGGTCATTATCGATTCCCCTCTAACCGAAGAAGAAGAATCTCATCTACTTGAGGTTCTTGAAAGAAACCCATGTGATAGGCTAGAACATCATGGATCTCCATGGGATAAATCGGTCACTTTCCTCGCATCACATTTACCTTGAAGAAGATAACAAACCCTCCCGAGAATTCCAACACAGACTAGACCCTAACCTCTGGGAGGTTGTGGTGAAAGAACTACGAAATGGTGTAATGCGGGATTTATATATCCCATCTCTAACTCGAAGTGGGTGAGTCCCTTGCATGTAGTGCCGAAGAAATATGGGTCACCATTGTGATAAATGAAAAAGAAGAGGAGATTTCGACTAGAGTACCAAGTTCTTAGCATGTTTGTTTACACCACAGATGCTTGAATTTTGCTGCCATGAAGGACCATTTCCCACTTCCCTTAATCGACCAAATAATCGAAAGTTTGGTCGCGAAGGAATATTTCTGCTTCTTGAATGGCTACTCTAGATACAACCAAGTCTCCATCGCACTTGAAGACTAAGAGAAGACTACCTTTACCTGTCTATTTTGGGACTTATTCCTTCAATTGAATACCCTTTAGATTGTGCAATACACCAACTACATTTTAAAGGTGCATGCCTGCAGTATTCACTAGTATGGTTGATAGATTCTTGAGGTTTTCATGGATGATATCTCGGTCTATAGGGATAGTTTTAACCAATGTTAGGGATACCTATACCAACTTCTAAAGAGGTGCTGTGAACTTAATGTTGTGCTCTCGTGGGAGAAGAGTCACTTTTTGGTGACTGAAGGAATTGTGTCAGGGTACATCATCTCCAAGCATGGCATGGAGGTTGAGATAGCTAAGGTGGATGTAATTTCCAAACATGAGCCACCAACCAATTTGAAGCAATTCCAGTCATTTCTAAGGCACATTGGATTTTACTGAAGATTCATTGAAGACTTCAACAAGATTGCCCAACCGCTGACTGAGCTTCTTGGAATGGTGATCGATTTTGTCATTCAGGACTGGGTTCTCCATTCCTTCAATCTGGTGAAGGACCTTATCACACATGCTCTTGTCCTACAAAAACCTAGTTGGTCTCTTCCTTTTGAGATCAAAACAGATGCCTCTGATTATGCAACAGGTTTCTATTATTTGATAAAAGCAGGATGGAATTCCATTTTCTATTAATTATTCTAGCTTGACACTTGATGAGGACTAGAAAAACTACACTGTCACTGAGAAGGAGCTGCTAACCGTAGTTTTCACCCGGAAGAAGTTTAGATTACACTTACTGGGATCCAAGGTCATAGTCTACAAAGATCACTCTGCCATTCGTTGCATGCAAAATAAGAAGGTTGCCAAGTCTAATCTGATTTGATGGATCCTTCTACTACAAGAATTTGATTTAGAAATCTGAGACAAGTCTAGAGTCAAGAATGTGGTGGCAGACCATCTTTCCAGAATAGTGGAGATTGGAACTCCTAAGCAAAATATAATTCCGATTATAAAGACTTTTCTAGATGAGGCAATTCTGTTTGTCACCTCACTCCCCTGGTATGCTGATTTAGTGAATTGCCTTATCTCCTAGAAGATTCTACCTGATTAACCAAAGCTCAAAGTAGATAAATTCTTGTTAAACATGCATTTCTACCAGTGAGAGGATCCTTATCTATTCCATGAGGGAGCGGATTGCATCAGGAGGAGTGATGAATCTCAGATTCATCACTCTAAATCTCATTAATTTAGCTCAAAACCTTCAAAATCAATGGAATTTCTTCATTGATTCTGCATAACTAGCATTCATGCATGTTTTGATAAGAATTGCATTTTTATCCCTTATTTATGCAAAAAATAAGAAGCCAAAAATCCCAGCCAAAATTGACCTGTAAATAGCCTAACTTCCCTGATTTTTAGCTAATTCATGCTAACTCCGAATGACCCAAAACCACCTCCATAGTGTACATATCTCTAACAAGAAAAAAAGAAAAATACAAAAAAAATCACTAACCCAAATAAGTGGTCCAGAAACCCAAACCCCAGTTCTAGGATTCCTATACTAAAACCCTCATATCTTCCCCATCCTGTGTCCATTTTGATCCTACTCACTTTTGAACTAATGTACATTCAACTACCTTCAAAACAAGACCAAGTTCAAGTGAATCAGAGCTCGTATGTGAAAGTTGAGTTTTGGGCCTCTTTTGCACATTTTGTATTTTAGCTGATTTTGACCTATTATTTTATGTACATAATTATCCTATTTTATTGTATTTCTTTTTCATTTGTCTTTTTTCATAAAAGTTTTACTAAAATGCGTAAAAATCCAAATCCAAACTGAGCTTGAAATTAAAGAAACTAATTGAGTCCAAGTCTTCACTAACTGTCTGTACAAAATTGTTCTTTTTCGTATTTTATTTTATTTCTTCGTTTTCTTTATTAATAAAAATAAAAATATATTAATGTATAAATATTTATATTTGATTTTAACATATTTATTTTCTGATTTTTATCTGGTTTAAAAATGGTAAAAAATTATAAAACCCAAAAATCAAGGTATTATTCTACGTACATGGGATACCCCAAAAATATCACTTTGTGTAAATGATCGATTTTAGTTTTGATGTCTTCATGAAAGTTGTAGATCGCATCAAGACGAGCAATTTTTGTGAAGAATCTTTTTCGATCAGAGGTCGTTTACTATTATTTTTTCAAATTTCTTTTTATTTATTTTCTGAATTTTGTGGTGCACGTGGTCGCTCTTGGAGCCACCACGTGTCAGTCATTTTTTGAGTTTTTATTTTTTGTTTTTTATAAAAAAATTAAAATCGCCGCATGTGCGGGGCACGTGCCTCTCGCGCACGTGCCATGCATGTGCTCCGTAAGACTCATCCGATCGCCACGTGTCACCACCACGGTCGCCCGATCTCGGCCGATCGGACGGCCGAGGACCATCATCCTCACCCAGCCGCCTTTCCCAATTTGGGAACCTCCGCTGCACAGCCACCCCCGCTGCTATTTTTGCCGCCACATCTCCTTCCAAATCAAACGCCTCCGCCCGCGTATCTCCGATCTCGTCATCAACTCACCCCTTCAAATCTCCTTCGATCAATCTCAGATCCCAAATCCTCAATCTCGCATCCAACTTCCTTCTCCGGCCAAGCTCCCTTGCCTATTTAAACCTCGGTGCCGCCCACCATCAGATCCATCCACCGATTACATATCAACGTTAAGCTCAAGGTGGTGACAACACCTTGCTCTTTCCTGGTGAGGTCCAAGGGCCCCTCCCCTCATTGCAGACGCGACTCCCCGTCGACCTGCTCCGCGTCGGTATCAACTCCGTCGAGCCAACACTGCCTCCATCTCCGCCAGCCGTTCACCGTCGACAACTTCATCTTCTCTGACGCCCGCGAGAACCTCCGCTACTCCTTCGATCACCAGCATCGCACGACGACCGAAGCTCAGCCTAGCCATCTGGATCATACCCCGCCTTGCGACGTCACCGAAGAGGGCTCCGCTGCTTCGCCTCTCCACCGATGCTCCAACCACCGGGCACCAACCCCGAGGCCCCACCCCGCATGCGCAACACGTGATGGGGGGGGTGGGGTACTTTGCATCAAAGCCCCTCCAATTGTGTCGACTCAACAAGTCAGTCCATGGGTCACGTGCCTTGCACCTGATCTGGTGACCAAATTGCAGAAGCGCCCTTCAGCATCCTCCTATTTGCGCCTCAGCCCCTGCCAACCAGGTCATGTGCTTGGCACGTGACCTCCTGGAGATTTTGTAGATAACCGCCTCCTATTTATGGGTATATCTATTTTAATCCTTTTTTATTTATTCAAATATTACACAATTACCCCTGTGTTCATCAGTCATTTTGAACCTCTTCATTACATTATTGGAAAAAAAATAAAAAATAAATGACCGCACGTGCGGGGCACGTGCCTCCCACGCATGTGCCACGCACGTGCTACCTGCTTCGCCCTCTAGCCGCCACGTGCACCCATCTGGGCCATCTGATCTCGTCCCATCGGACGACCCCTGCTTGTCATCTTCCTTTCCTTTCCAAAGCGGACGACAATGCCCCCAAATCTCGCCGCCGCCACCATGATCTACGCCGTGATTTTTGCCACCGTCATCCCCCACCGCCTTCCATTATCGATCGCACCGCCTTCCCTCTTCAATCAATCCGCAAAACCTTGCAACCCATTCAATCACCGATCATCGTTAAATCTCCTTCCCCCGATTAGCCACGCGACTTCATCAAAATCAACCTCGTCCCATATCTCCGATCATCGAATCGAATCCCAATCAACGATCCCGACCGTCACGATCCTCGCCAATCGAATCCCATCTTCCTTCTCAGGCAAGAACTCTGTCCTATTTAAAACACAACAACCCCCTCCTCGCATTTCATCCATCAATTGCACAACAGGTCGAGGAGCCAGGGTGACAGACCGCCCCTCCCCCTTCTCCGGCGAGGTCTGAGCTTCCCCAGCTCGTTGCAGCCCACGACGACCTTCCTCACCGACTCTGCTTTGCTCTGGGCTTCTCCCCGTCGAGCCAACGATGATCGACAAGCTCTCCTCCAACAACGCTACTCCACCAAGCCACTTCGACAACTACGGTCGCATCAACAATGCTTCTCCATCCGCTTCGGTCGTCAGAAGCTTCGCCAACGCCGGATACCGCTTCCGCCTCTCATTCCCCCACCAGGAGCTTCATCGCCATCAACTCTGGTCTTCCCGTTGAGCCTTCATCGACCAGCATCTTCACCGACCACACATTAAGGCCGACGCTTCGTTCCCAACTTCCCCGACGACAACTCCATCATCAGCTCCGCCGGAGGACATCCACCAGACTTCGCCAGCACTCAAACCTCGACCAGCCGAGCTGTCAACCCGAGACCCTCCCCTCGCATGAGGAGCACGTGAGGAGAGGGGCCTTCTTGCATCTACACCCCAGGTGTCCGATAAAATCAAAGACCCCCCTCACACGTGATCCCACGTGCTTTGGTGGGAAAATTATAGAAACAACCCCCGGGACTTCCAGGATTTACGCCAAAGTCCAGAGGTCACGTGCATAGCACGTGACCTACTGGGTTAATTTCAGAAGCTACCCCTGGATTCACCTAATTCACATATCAGCCCCCGTCGACCAAGGGTCACGTGCTTGGCATGTGATCCCTTGGTAATTTTGCAGAAGACCCCTTGGGGTTTTAGGTAATCACATTTCCATCCCTGCTATGCATTTTTATATTTATTTAAATATTGTAATTGCATTTATATGCATGTGTTCCCCCTCCACTGTGAACCTCGATGTGACATTATTTTATTATCCAGAAATAATATGATGTTCGTCAATTAATTCTCTACATTATGGCAAATGCTTGATATTTTTGTGACTTATGGTTAATTAATAATTACTTGTTTTGTGGAGAATTGCATACTTTACCCATTTTGTGCTCTGATTTTTATAATTAATCAACCGTTGCTCTAAAAATTACCGAAAAATCATGGATTGTAGAATTAATTATGTTTAACATTGTTCCAAAAAAGAATTCCATTTGCATGCATATTTGCCTTGTAAAAATTATTTTGCATATTTCAATATTTGATTTTTAATAGGTATTAAATATCACATTTTCAAGTTTTAGGATTTTTTTGAGATCCATCACCTAGTGATAGATCTTAGGTAATTTTATTCCTTAAAAATAATTAGGATTAATATTTATTATAATTAAATATTGAAATTCATCTTGCATCCAAAAATTCCAAAAAAATTACAGTGCATTCATTTCATCATAATTATCATCTTGGCCATTATTCTTCAGACAACGTTTGATTGATATTTACATTTTAGTCCCTAAAATATTCCAAAATTTCATTTTTGCATCTCTAATTGCATAAAAATAAAAAAAAAGACCGCCTCGAAAACCGAGCATGAACTTTGATAGAGAAAATTCTAGGTTGTTCCTTTGCCCCCTTGTGTTCGACCTTAGGACTTGCCCAAGTAAAATAAACAATAAATCCACATTGATTAAAATCGACAAAAACTTCGTGTGGTTATTTCTTGACCAATTCTGATTGCCAGCCTACAACGAGATGACATATTTTTTAAGCAAACGATAATCCAATCCATTCTACGCACATTTTAACAAAGGCTACTTTGGAACCGTCAGATGGTGCCACTGCCGGGGAGGCAAATGCCTTAGTTTTTTATTTAAAAATTATTTGTTCGGTTTTTCGCATTCGGGTAGTCTGACCCCCGAATTTTTCACTGTAAATTCCATATTTTTTTCCGGCATTTATATTATTTTATTTTCAGCATTTATTTTTTCTTATTTTATTTTTGATTTATTTTTGAGTCACTCTCTTACATTCTCTCTCATATTTTTCTTACGAGGTACCCGGCATACATGGAGCGGCTTTTCAAGAATCGACGCATCTTCACCAACTTCCGAAAAGCAGCAATTAATTTAAGATTGAGTCGAGTCGTGAGAGAGCGTAGAGTCTAGGATTTTATTCTATGCAATTTTTCTGTAATTAATTGCTCATTTATAGTCGTGTCTGTTTGAACTGTTGTATGTGTAAAAATGACCTTGAACTATTTTCTGTGGTGTGTCGTGGCTTGTTTCACTCTCTGCTGAGGGTGGGGCTCGACTTGAGTGGCGTTTAGGATAAACCTACACTTACGACTTTTAAAGCATTTAATTTTTTTTTGATTGTGCTCGTAGGACCTAAGGCCACACTTTACTTTAATTGAGATGCACATATATCGTTCAATTTAGCCAAATTCAACTCAATTCTTCCCCGCTAATAGAACTTTCTGCTAGGTGCGGTTTTTCATCAGCTTGCACTCATTTAGAATAATCTTTCAATTATTGTATCGCATCCCACATGGAGATTGCAAGGAATCACTGTAAGTCTTCTAATTGAGCATACATCATAGTTTTTCACGTGCATTGGCTTTTCCCGAATTTATCCCTCTTATTTTGTCACATAATTTTAAAGGAAAATTGGGACTGGACGGTAGATGTGTATTTCTGCTCACTTAATTATTCAGTGATTGGCTAATTAAAATTGGAACTGCTAAATATAGCAGATTTTAGAACCCATAAAATCAAGAATTTTTACGGGAGAGCAACCCCGACCTTTGATTCTTTTATTTTTCTGAATGAGCGAGAGACGACACTTAAGGCTAGAGCCCAAACCTAGATTTTCATATTGAGTACTGATTTTACCAAAAACGATTAGCTAGTTCTTAGTGAGGATCTAACGGGTAGCCGATAAACGGTCCGGATTTCCTTAGCAGAGTGGGTGGTTTAGAGGACACTGTGTAAGGCTCCATCCTCAAGTAACGGGTAGCCGTTCTATGTTCCGTACTTTCTCCCATACTGGCTGAAAGTAGGTGCAACTAGTTGTAAGAAATTAGGCCAGTCAATAGGAAAAATTCTATCACCTAATAGCTTGTTAAGTTCTTTCCAAGATTGTCTTATCACCAATTAAAATTTAAAAGATAATAGCCGAACTCTTGCAGCTTCATTGTGTGAGTTGGTGAACCCGGGGTTTGATTTGTGCTTGCATTGGTGTGCGTGAACCGATTTCAAAAATCAAAAGCCACACATTTGGCCCCTGAACCTCCTTGATAAAAATTTCTGACTATCCCGTGCACTTGCACTGAGATCAACCATGACAATTCATCGTCATCAACCTCCTTTGACAAAAACTAGACAATGGTCCGAGTACCCATCTGATCTATATTATGAAAATGAATTTGTCTCTGTTAGTCCCAAATCAACTAAATCCTCTTCTTTCAATAATCCTCCAAAACTTGAGAGAGATTCTGACTCTCAGACGAATCCATTGACTTCCAAGCCATTCTACTCGAATCATCCGACCACATATGACCACCTACCATCTTGGACAAAATCATCTTATTCTCAGTTTCTCGCAAATAAACCATTTCAAGATCAAATCACTTTTGAAGCTCATGACTGGCCGAGAAACCAAACCTAGATGGAGAGACTCACACTTAATGATCATCAGCATTAGATTGACCGTGACAATCGGATCCCTATTGACCAACCTGAATACCACTCCTTCGACCAACCTAAACATACAGAGGACCAAATGGATGATATCGACACATGTGCACTCTGTATGACCATTATTTGAGGATATGATCAATCATGACCATGGAAGTAGACTCTACTCAATCCAACATTACATGCCTGAGTCACGTCATGTTGAGTATAAGACCTATACATTCCCACAAAATCCTTCCACAGAGCAGCCTCCTTCCATAACTTTTGAGGAGAAATTTTCAGAAAATAATGATCATATATCAGATATTCCAAGAAACTCTCCTCTCAGCACATACATGAAAATGGAAGATGAAATTATAGAATCTCGAATGCAAAAACACACACTGACTACTCCCATGATTGATTATGAACAGAATTTTGAGGATGATATTTTGAGGATAAATAAGACATTTTATTTAATGGAGGATAGATTTCGAAAGTTTGCCGACCGATTAATTTCACTCTCTAGTAGCTCAGAAATAAAAATGGATGAGGAAAAGATTGGATCTCATGTTGACAATTTTGAGGATATTCAGAAACCTAGTGACAATTAGGACAACGACACTTTTGCATATTACTCCCCTAGAAATGACTATGCGTCTGACTCTTACTCGGAACATCAAAGCCCCTTCTCATCTACGGAAGACACCACATCACCACACCACACAGAAAATACCAAAAAAATGGAATATTAAACAATATCCAAAAAATCGAAAATCTAGAAAAATTCATAAAAAATGAGATTGAAGAAGATATGAAGAATTTGGATCCTACTTTAGGGGAAGCATTGGAGAAAAGATTAATTTTTCAACTTCCATTTATACAGGCCATTGAACACTTCCCTGACCTTAAAGGATTTATAATGGACAAATTAATGATGAGAATGTCGGGCAGGATTAGAACAAAGACTGAAAGACATATCTTGTCAATGGCCTTCTCCTTGTTGTTGAGGAGAAAAACCAAGAGCCACACAGTGAAGAAGTTGCCCATATTTTACTGTGGAATTACAGATATAATTTTCACCCATGCTCGAATTGATGACGATTCACCAATCAATATCCTCCCGACCTCGGTATTTCACGAGCTCAAGCTAGGACCTATCTGGAAGATACGAGAAATCGTTGAATTAGCTGACCGATCGATAAAGCGGCCGAGAGGAATCATTTCTGTCATCATTACATTTCAAGGTGCTCCGCTCAAAGTAGACTTCACGATCATTGATATTGAGCATCAAGGAGAATTCACCCAGTCTCCAATTATTCTCGGAAAGCCATTCTTATCATTGGCTAAGGAAATTATTGAATGTGAGACTCGGGAAATCAATTTTACAACATTGGAAGCACTTCGATCTCAACAAGTCTTTGAGGAGCCACGATTTTCTGAGGCAACCCACGAAGTTATCAACAGCCTTAACCATCAAGCGGTAGAAGAGCACTACCCCCATTGCTACACCTAAGATAGCGGTTGTTGATGAGACTATTGGTTTAGAGACTCTCCCTCTTGCTCCATTCCCAGCTGCTCTCTCCATGGAAAATTAGATATATGAATCATATGATCAGGAGACTTAAGCATGGTCGCACCCTGGGTCAACCTATTCTGACTACCTTAATCACATCAACTTGACACAGGAATGCTCCAATGTTAAATCAATTGAGAACGAACATGCAGAGACTCTCCCCACTATTTCAGTTCCTGCGGATCTCACAATAGAAGAATGTTTCTTATATGATCTTGAGACATATGCATGGTCGTACCCTAGGTCAACCTACTTTGAAGACCTTGACCAGATCACCCCAAATCAGGAGTGCACCAATATTAAGAAGATTAAGAACAAACACGCAGGACGAACACCGACCAAGGAGAATAATTCCAATGGTTATTCATCTGGAGACTCAAGTGGACCACCACCTTCACGAAACAAAATGACTACTCCTTCATCAAAAAAGAAAGTCATCTTTGACCTTCCGGAAGAGGAATCATCTGATGATCCCTCATCAGGTCTGGAAAAAGTAATCTACATGAGTGATGTCTGCTCGGCATTTCTAAAACCATATCTTCGCAAGGATCCAATCTTCAATTCCCGTTGGACAACTCCCGTTCCTCACTATTATTCATCAAAAGCTGATGCTCCTACTATCATCAAATACACTGGAATTATTTCTTGTGAGCTGACTTAGACTGGTGCTTCAGAGTATTCATCCGAGGACAAATCGCTTGATCCCAACATGGAACGAATTATGAGAAAACAACTAAAGAAACAAAAAGACAAGAATATCTGGAGTGTATCCAATTTCAAATACTATTCCTCTGAGGATAACTCTGATGATGGCTACCTTACATCTGACTCATACTCTTCATCTAATATCCAACATGATCTCTCCGTGGATAACATCGATAATAGTTGGGAATCATATGCTTCATCTCCATCTCATCATTACGATCTCCCACCACAAGCTCACAAAAAGATCGGCCGAAAATCACCTTAATCATCGGCTACCCACCCTCCCCCCCACCTCATCGGTCTCCTTCTACATCTTCTTACTTTACTTAGTCCAAGGCCTAAGTATAGGGGGGGACCGATGCCATATGTACATACCATTCTCCCCATTTCACGGACGTCTCATTTCCACCCTTCTTCTGTACTTAGGCTGACCAGAGCCTAAGTATGGGGGAACCGATAGTCATTTGTATATACTCTCCTCATTCACATATCCCGACCGCCTCATTTTTTCGCTCTTCTTCTATACTTAAACTGTTTACAATCTACGTATAGGGGGACAGACCAATCTATCTTTTTCCTTTTCTTTTTCACTCTTTTACGCTTATCCTGAGCTATGTATTTTACGCTTTTTATGCTCTGAGGACACAACACTCGCTAAGTATAGGGGTTCTGTATATATACTGTGTATATATTTTACCCATATCTCGTACTTTCGCGTAAGTCTATATATATTTACGGGGTGCGTAATTAATTTGAAAAAAACGTTTTGCTACTAACACTGACTGTGTCCAACCCCAAATTTTTGAAAAAATGGCTTCTTATTCATCTTTGCATAAATCTTTGAAAATTTAAAAAAAACTTGTGTCTGCATTTCACACACCTACACTTCATCCAACATTTCATTCATTTGCATCTGTGAAAAATCTTTTGGTTCTGAACTGAGTTATGAGAAGAAACCAAGAGTGGTCTAGACATGACCTTAATTAACTTAATCTTCATAGAAACTTCACCGAGAAATAGGATTTTAGAAACATCAAGTCTTAGACTTAATTCTTTGAGTTCCACATGATAATGTGCAGCATTTGACTCTTAGTGTCTAAACTGGTCTCTTCATTCTGGGTACCACTCTGGAATAGGGAATTAATTTGTACTCTCGCACTATGCACTTAGCTTAACTCAGACAGGGTGTTGGAAGACTGTGTGAGTTTCTTTTCTGGTAGCGTGGAAATCTAAAGACCAGAGTACATGTTAAAATAAAGCTTCAGAAAAGGGATGGACGACTGGGCATAATTTTTTCTAAGATCCTAAAACATGTACGGAAACAAAAAGATTCTATGTCCATAGGGCCACAAAAAGATCTAAGCATAATCACCAAAAATCCAAATACAAAGAAGCATTCTACCAAATAAATATCTGACCAAAAAGGTCCAAGCTTCAAAGAAAACCTGTAGATCTTGGTGAAGACTCAGCTTCACTGGCCAGCATCACAAGGAGAGGTGACTACACTGGCCACCCTCCAATTCTTTTCTCCTTCTTCTAACTTCTCCCCCATTTCGATTGTGAACACAGCGCGACAAACCTTAGAAGGAAATACCTGACTCCCCGAGGATGAGTTACTGGAGAGGAGGTTTGCATGGTAGTCCGACATTCTATATGGGAAGAGCTAAAATCATTCACACACATGAGTCGATTGTTCAATGTTCATAGAGTATGCTTTGGGAAGAGGATTGATCTAAGATGACTTCTGAGCCGAAACTGTGACAACGATATGTAGAACTTAAAGGCTGTTGATTTTAAAATTCTAAGTCTCACAGAAGTTCCGCCAAACAAATAATCCAAAGGGCGAGTCTAGTTTCATTTTCACCTTCAACTCATGGTCTTGGTATGGAACCCAATCTCATTTCACCTCATGGCATTTCTTTTGATGCTCATGGACGAGCATGGTTTAAGTATAGGGGGATGATTAATCTCATATTCATCACTCTAAATCTCATTAATAAGCTCAAAACCCTTAAAATCATTGGCATTTCTTCATTTATTCTGCATTATTAGCATTCATGCATGTTTTGATAAGAATTGCATTTTATCCCTTACTTATGCAAAAAATAAGAAGCCAAAAATCCCATCCAAAATGGACCTATAAATAGCCTAACGTCCCTTATTTTAATCTAATTCATGCTAACTCCGAATGACCCAAAACCACCTCCACTGTGTACATATCACTAACAAGAACAAATGAAAAATACAAAGAAAAATATTAACCCAAATAAGTGGACCAAAACACAAACCCTAGTTTTAGGATTCTTGGACTAAAATCCTCATATCTTCCCCATCCAGTGTCAGTTTCGATCCTACTTACTTTTGAACTAATGTACATTCAACTACCTTCAAAACAAGACCAAGTTCTAGTGAATCAGAGCTCGTATGTGAAAGTTGGGTTTTGGGCCTCTTTTGTACATTTTGTATTTTAGCTGAGTTTGACCTATTATTTTATGGACATAATTATCCTATTTTACTATATTCTTTTTCATTTATCTTCTTTGATAAAAGTTTTACTAAAATGCGCAAAAATCCAAATCCAAACTGAGCTTGAAGTCAAAGAAACAAATAGAGTCCAAGTCTTCACTATCTTTCTGTACAAAATTGGTCTTTTTCGTGTTTTATTTTATTTCTTCTTTTTCTTAATTAATAAAAATCCAAAAAATTTAAATTAATGTGTAAATGTTTATCTTTGATGTTACATATTTTTCCGGATTTTTATCTGGTCTAAAAATGACAGCAAAATTATAAAACCCAAAAATCAAGGTATTCTATGTACATGGGATACCCCAAAAATATCACTTTGTTTAAATGGTCGATTTTATTTTTGATGTCTTCATGAAAGTTGTAGATCTCATTGAGACGAGCAATTTTTCTAAAGAAACCTTTTCGATCAGAGGTCGTTTACTATTTCGTTTCTATTTTTCTTTCTATTTGTTTTCCGAATTTTGTGGTGCTGACACGTGGCACCTCTTAGAGCCGCCACGTGTCAGCCATTTTTTGAGTTTTTATTTTTCATTTTTATAAAAAAATTAAAATTAAATCTCCGCACGTGCGGGGCACGTGCCCCCCGCGCACGTGCCACACATGTGCTCCATAAGCCTCATCCGACCGCCACGCGTCACCACCTCGGCCGCTCGATCTCGGCCGATCGGACGGCCGAGGACCATCATCCTCACCCAGACGCCTTTCCCAATTTGGGAACCTCCGCCGCACAGTCACCCCCACCGCGATTTTCGCCACCACATCTCCTTCCAAATCAAACACCTCCGCCCGCATATCTCTGATCTCGTCATCAAATCATCCCTTCGAATCTCCTTCGAACAATCTCAGATATGAAATCCTCAATCTCGCATCCAACTTCGTTCTTCGACCAAGATTCCCAGCCCTATTTAAACCTCAACGCCGCCCACCTTCAAACCCATCCGCCGATTACATATCAACGTTAAGCTCAAGGTGGTGACAAGACCTTGCTCTTTCCCGGTGATGTCTGAGGGCCCCCTCCCCTCGTTGCAGACGCGACTCCCCATCGACCTGCTCCGCTCCGGTATCAACTCAGCCGAGCCAACACCGCCTCCATCTCCACCAGTTGTTCATCGTCGACAGCTTCATCTTCTCCGATGCCCGCGAGCACCTCCGCTACTCCTTCGATCACCAGTGTCGCACGACAGCTGAAGCTCAACCTTGCCATCTGGAGCATCCTCTGCCTCGCGACGTCACCGAAGAGGGCACGGCCGCTCCGCCTCTCCACCGATGCTCCAACTGCCGGGTGCCAACCCTAAGGCCCCTCCCCGCGTGCGCAGCACGTGACAGGGGGGGGGACTTTGCATCAAAGCCCCTCCAGTTCTGCTGGCTCAACAAGTCAGTCCTCGGGCCATGTGCCTTGCACGTGACCTGGTGACCGAATTACAGAAGTGCCCTTCAGCATCCTCCTATTTGCGTCTCAACCCCCGCTAACCAAGTCATGTGCTTGGCACATGACCTGTTGGATATTTTGCAGAAAACCACCCCTACTTATCGGTATATCTATTTTAATCCTTTTTTATTTATTCAAATATTGCATTATAACCCCTGTGTTCCCCAATTGTTTCAAACCCCTTCATTACATTATTTTATTTATCAAAAATAATTATTTTGTGGAAAAAATAAAAAATAAAAGACCGTACGTGAGGGGCACGTGCCTCCTGCGCACGTGCCACACATGTGCTGCCCCCTTCGCCCTCCAACCACCATGTGCACCCATCTGGGCCGTCCGATCTCGATCGATCAGACGACCCCTGCTTGTCATCTTCCCCCCTTTCCAAAGCGGGCGGCGACACCCCCAAATCTCACCGCTACCACCGCGATCTCCACCGTGATTTTTGTCGCTGTCATCCTCCGCGTCTTCAATTATCGGCAGCGCCACCTTTCCTCTTCAATCAATCTGCAGAACCTCACAACCCATTCAATCACCGATCATCGTCGAATCTCCTTCCCCCGATTAGCCTCGGAACTTCATCAAAAATCAACCTCGTCCCAGATCTCCAATCACCGAATCGAATCCCAATCAGCAATTTTGGCCGTCACGATCCTCG
Source organism: Ottelia alismoides (assembly GCA_037367405.1). Lineage (NCBI taxonomy): Eukaryota > Viridiplantae > Streptophyta > Magnoliopsida > Alismatales > Hydrocharitaceae > Ottelia > Ottelia alismoides. The sequence goes on along the minus strand of JAZKJV010003511.1, from coordinate 491,019 downwards.
CCAATCAAATCCCATCTTCCTTCTTCGGTAATAACTCAGTCCTATTTAAAACGCAACAGCTGCCTCCTCGCATTTCATTCGTCGGTTGCACAACAGGTCGAGGAGCCGGGGTGACAGACCACCCTCCCCATTTTCCATCGAGATCCGAGCTTCCCCAGCTTGTTACAGCCCATGACGACCTTCCTCGCTGACTCTACTTTGCTCTGGGCTTCTCCCCGTCGAGCCAACGACGATCGACAAGCTCTCCTCCGACAACGCTACTCCACCAAGCCAACTTCAACAACTACGGTCGCATCAACGACACTTCTCCGTCAACTTCGGTCGTTAGAAGCTTCGCCAACGCTGGCCACCGCTTCCGCCTTTCATTCCCCCGCCAGGATCTTCATCGCCATCAACTCCGGTCTTCCCATTGAGCCTTCGACGACCATCATCTTCACCGACTACACATCAAGGCCGGGGCTTAGTTCCCAACTTCCCCGATGACAACTCCGTCATCAGCTCCACCGGAGGACATCCACCAAACTTCGCCGACACTCAAACCTCGACCGGCTGGGCTGTCAACCTGAGACCCTCCCCTCACGTAAGGAGCACATGAGGAGAGGGGACTTCTTGCATCTACACCCCCAGAGCCCTGTCAAATCAAAGACCCCAGGATTTATGCCCCTTGGACTTCAAGGATTTACGCCAAATTACAGAAACAACCCCTTGGACTTCCAGGATTTACGCCAAAGTCCAAAGGTCACGTGCATAACACACGACCTACTGGGTTAATTTCAGAAGCTACCCCCGGATTCACCTAATTTGCATATTAACCCCCATCGACCAAGGGTCACGTGCATGGCACGTGATCCCTTGATAATTTTGCAGAAGACCCCTTGGGGGTTTAGGTAATCACATTTCCATCCCTACTTTGAATTTTTATATTTATTTAAATATTGTAATTGCATTTATATCCCTGTGTTCCCCCTCCACTGTGGATCTCTACGTGGCATTATTTTATTATCCAAAAATAACATGATTTTCGTCAACTAATTCTCTACATTATGGCAAATGCTTGATATTTTTTTGATTTATGGTTAATTAATAATTAATTGTTTTGTGGAGAATTTCATACTTTGCCTATTTTGTGATTTAATTTTTATTATTAATTAACCGTTGCACTAAATATTTCCGAAAAATCATGGATTGTAGAATTAATTGTGTTTAACATTATTCCCAAAAAGAATTGAATTTGCATGCATAATTTACGTTGTAAAAATTATTTTTCATATTTCAATATTTGATTTTTAATAAGTATTAAATCTCAATTTTCGATGTTTAGGATTTTTTTGAGATCCATCATCTAGTGATAGATCTTCGATATTTTTATCCCTTGAAAATTATTAGGTTTAATATTTATTATAATTAAATATTGAAATTCACGTCATTTGCATCTAAAAATTCATAAAAATTCTTCTTGCATCCAAAATTCCAAAAAATTTCAGTGCATTCATTTCATCATAATTATCATCTTGGCCAAGTTTCATATTTTTCGGACATTCTTTTAGTGATATTTACATTTTTGTCCCTAAAGTAGGCCCAAATTGCATTTTTGTATCTCTAATTGCAGAAAAAATACAAAAAAAAGTCCGCCTCAAAAACCGTGCACGAATATTGATAGATAAAATTCTAGGTTGTTCCTTTGCCTCCTTGTGTTGACCTTGGGACTTGCCCAAGTAAAATAAACAAAAAAACCACATTGATTAAAATCGACAAAAATTCCGTGTAGTTGTTTCTTGACCGATTCCGATTGCCCGCCTACAACGAAACGATATATTTTTTAAGCGAACGATAATCCAATCCATTCCATGACATATATTTAACAAGGGCGATCCATGATCCCTCAAGGAGCTGTATACCTCATGAGTAAATTAGAAGTTTCCTAGAACATTGTCATAAACTTGACATTGGTGGATAACATTTTGGAAAGAGAATGACACTAATGTGCTTCAATGTGGGCTCGAGTAGCCAACACTCTTTAAGGATGCATCTGAATATGTAAAAAGATCCACTGACTGTTATAAAATGGGTGACACAATCAGTTAAACAGATATGATGCCTCTGAAATACATTTAGATATCAGACATCTTTGATGCATGGGGCATTGACTTTATGAGCCCGTTCCCTAACAGTTAGGGTTTTGAGTGCATCTTGTTGGCCGTTGATTATGTGAGCTATTTGGTGGAGGATATCCCTGCTCAAGCCACATATAGTTAGACCGTTTGTCGATTCCTCAAAGCGAGTATCATCTCACGGTTCGGGATACCAAAAATTTTGATATCATATGGTGAGAGACACTTACTAAACAAAGAGGTCAAGAAATTGACAAAAGAAGACAACATCAAACATCGTGTTGCATCACCGTACCACTAGCAATCTAATGGCTTAGATTAATGTTCAAAAAGGGAGATAAAGATAATTTTATAGAAACCTGCACGACCAAATACAAAATGGTCACAGTTGCTTGACTCAGTTCTTTGGGGGCTTACCACACTACGTACAAGTCTCCTTATCGCCTCGGCCGTGGCAAGCCATCTCATTCATAAATCTTTATGAGCACTTAATATGTGTAACTTGGATTCCAAAAAAGCTGGAAAGAACAGAAATGCTAATCTCAACTGCCTATTTGAATTTAGAGTCTATGCATAGGACAACAACCTAATGTACACGGAGAAAGTCAAGAAATGGTATGATAAGCACATATGTAGGAAGAATTTCGAGCCTGTGAAGAAGGTGTAGTTGTTTGATGTAAAGTTGAAAATATTTCCAAGAAAGATGAAGAACAAATGCATAGGTCCTTTCTTAGTAAGAACTGTGCATGACAATGGAAGCTTATTGATATCTAAATTATCACCTAATTCACAACCTTTTGTGGTAAACGGACAACTGCTGAAACCATACTTAGCCCATGACACAATCCTATCCATCGTAGATTTGATTCAAGTAGTATTTCAAGAAGATCTTGCAGATACAGATAGATGGATCAGGTATTTAAGTCAAAAATCAAATAAAAATTTATTTCTTTTTTTCTTCTCATTTTCGATTCTTCTGAAACATACTCGTCCCTTTCATCACTGCTATACTTAGGATATGCTTCATCCTATGTATAGGGGGGGTGAGTACCTTGAGTTGTTTGTTCTTTAATCCCTCACTTATATCCCAACTTGTTGATATCATGTCTGTACTTAGGGATATCTTACCCTAAGTATAGGGGGAGACAGTTCAAGCTAATGATTTTGTAAATCCCACCCTTGACCATCCCTACTTTGCATATAGTTTGCTACACTTAGGATTATTTGACCCTAAGTAGAGGGGACAATCGATTTCTCATTCTTTAATTATTATGTCGTTGTAGTATACATTTTCGATACTTAGTACGACTTATATCTTCCTTTTCTCTCTGATCTATGAGGACATATCTCAAGCTAAATATAGGGGGTCATATATATGTTGTATATACTTTAGACATAACTCGTACTTTCGTATTTTTTAATAATATGGATAAAATACTACATGGGGTAGGAATACACAATTAATCAACTGTACAAAATACATCAAAATATGTATAAATATTCTTCAAAATTCGTTGTACGTATTAATTATTAAATTGATTAAAGTTGTTTTGCAAAATGATTTGAAAAATAGTTGGAAAATATCTTGTAAAATCTTTTGAAAGCCGTTTGGAAATCTTTTGCAAAATGTTTTCAAATCATTGTATAAACTTCTAGTTTGAACAAAAATCTATTTCAATTACAAAAATAGAATATTTTGAAAATCAATTTGCAAATGGTTTTGAAAAATGGTTGTAAAAATAATTTAAAAAATCTATATATATTGTTCGAAAATTCTATGAAAAATTATTTTCAAAATTTGCAAATGTTTGCAAAATTGTTTATCAAATTATTTGAAAAAAATAAGTTTTTAAAATGTTTGTGAAAATGATTTCAAATGTTTTGAGAACCTTGTGTAAATAATAACTCATATAAATTTCCTCATAATTTTGTATAAAGCCAGTATATCTCACTTGTAAATAACTACTAACTTTTTCTTGTATAAATTCCTAGTGTAAATTCTTCAACTAATTCTTGTACATATTGATGCACTCCCTTGTAAATATTTTCACATATTTCTTGCACAGCCATTATTAAAAAACCCTAAAAATTTCAGAATATCTGAAAGTCATAAAAATTTGTAGAAATTTTTCAAAAATCTATAAAAGGTTGAAAATAGAAAATGCTTCACAAAGATATTCTTTTCATTGCATTGCATTTACATTTTTCAGATTGATAATAACAATTGAACTAGTCTAAATTAAATCTGAATATTGAAGCTTGGTTGGGTCTTAATCCTCTTAATCTTAGGAACCTTAGAGGAACTAGAATTGAGGCACTTCAGGTCTGCGAGACTTAATTCTTTGAGACCACAAGACTAGGCCCATATGTCATCTTGACTGTCTAAGTAGAATATTTCGAAACACACACATGACTATTGTCGATAGTGACCTAAATTGCACAAATGCACCTTACACTTTCCTCAACTCAATTGAAGTAGTAGAGGGCTGGATTTGCCGTCATGAGACATAAGTGAATGGAAACATACAAAGTCACAAATCTATGACCATTGTGCCCCAACCCTATTCAGTAGCGAGTGGTCCAAGTACATGAGAATGTGGGTTGCAATAATGCTTTAAAAGAGGGATAGTCTACCGGCTCAAGAGGAAAAAGTTCTTATGTAATTGACATTGTAAATAGTATTAAAAAATGCAAAATCAAAAACTTCAAAAAGAATAGACGTGCAAAAATCAAAGAAAATTCAATCCCCATCGGAGTTATGTAGCCAATAAGCAAGCTTGTGCTTCAAAGTAAAAGTATTCATGTGAGTTTGCAGCGGAATGACTTGGATACACTGACCAAGCGTCCCAGGATAGGTAGCTACACTAGCTACCATACATTCTCTTCTCCACCTCCTCTTCTTGAGTCATTACACTTGAACTTAGAAGGGAATACCCCTCTCCTAGAGGAAAGAGTTACTGGTTTGGGGGATTATGGTCACGATGTTGGAGAAGACTGTCTCTTTACCGCTTCAACTGAGAGGAGCTACATATCACTAACACTTTACAAGATAGACTCATAGTTATAAGGGACTGTGTATGACATCAACTTGTTCTGACTTGGCTCTTAAGGAGACTTGGGTACGGTTTTGGGGGTCTTAAAGGCTGGTGAGTTTCAAGTCCTCTTCCCAATGAGGTTCTGACCAAATTAAAAACTCCAAGGTATAACCAAGATCTAAACTTTGATCTTATGAAGGCATGTTTAAAAGTTAAAATCAATCCATTTTATTTCTTGGGATTTTTACCCCACAAACCCTATAAACTTTGTAAATTACCTTCTCAACATTTGAATTATTGATATTCCTCCCTCGACCCCATAAACTTGCTCTGTCGTACCGAACAAAGCCCGCCATGAAATTTAATTTTACTTGAGTCAATGCCTTGGGTTAATCTAACTAGGGGAACACTGGATAGTATATCTTCCACCTCCTTATCACTCTTCTTCGTCTTCATCTTCTTCTTCCTCCATTCCTCTTCTTCTCATGTCTCTCCTTATTTTCTCTCTCTCTCTCTCGTAATTGAAAAATCCCAAAAAGAAAGAAAAGGAATAATGAGAGTTTTTGCATGTGGTCTACACCTTCACTTGGGAGGAAAAACACGAAGGGAGATGGAGGCCTATGAGGCAAAATGAAACCCTCCCCCATCCATTGCCACCCAAAACTCCTAATGGCCTTTCATTAGCCTCCTAATTACCTCCTCCAACTCCACAGCCTCCCCTCTCTCCAACGCTAACCTTACCCCCTCCATCTCCTCCATCTCCCCTACCTTCTCCATCCCACCACAGAGAACAATGCACACCTCCTCAAACTCCACCACCCACGAGAATCGTGTCGAAATTCTTACTTCGTCCGATACCTCCCCTATAGGCATCATTGGAGTTAGCCAAATCACATTCTCGATTGCGTAGACAATGGGGACGTCAACGGATGTGGGGGAATCGTGGATCGAGTTGCTGTAGCAACAAGGATCTTGTAGCGTTACCACTCAGTGAGGGATGCCTTTGCCTCGGAGAGGGATCCATAGATAAAGAGGAGGCAAGGTTTGTGGAGGAGGAAGAGGAGACGATGATGGAGGCGATGGATGAGGACGGAGGTAGCATTGTAGGCGTTGCGGAGGGTGATGGAGCGGGGGAGGAGAGGGGAGAGGAAGGAGGCAAGGAGGGAGGGATTGGAGAGGAGGGATGCAACATAGAGGAGGGTGGAGAGGGTAGCAGAGATGATGTAGGAGGCAGTGGAGGCTTGGGACGAAGCAATGGGAGGGGAGGCCGCAACTCGGGGTAGAGCAATGAGATAAGAGGAGGAGGTGGAGGGGGCGGGGGCGGAGGAGCAAGGGGAAGAGGAGGAGGCGGTTGGGGGAGAAGCATGGGAGGGGAGGAGGAGGTGGAGGAGGCTGGGGTAGAGGAGCAAGCGGAGGGGGAGACATCGGCTCAGGGCGGAGCAACGGGAGGGGAGGAGGAGGTGGATGTATGGAGGAACAAGGGGATAGTGGAAGGGAGGAATACCACTTTTGTAAATTTATCTAACAAAGAGGTTAATTCACACCTCTTTTTAACAAAATCTTGTTATATTTGATGGGTATATGGATGGTGGTTAACGCCATGGTCTGTGGGATAAAGGTTAGCAAGTTTACAATGTCAAGGGAGGAATATCGATGTTTCAAAGGACGATAAGGTGATTTAAAGAGTTTATAGGGTTCATGGCATAAAAATCCTAATTTCCTTTTCTTTTCTTTATTTTCTTTTTCTACACTCATTAGCATAAGTGTTTGCTAGGGACTAGCAAAGGCAAGTATATGGGGGGTGATGAATCTCCATTTCATCACCTTTATTCTTTCATTTTGACCTTAAATCCCTAGTTAAATGCATCTATATAACATAAATTTGTGAAAAATAACAATCAATAATGTACACACAAATTTTGTACAAAATACTATATTTAATGCCAAAATAAAGGAATAAATGAAAGAAAAGAAAAAGAAATGAAATACCAAAGGTATTTAATGACCCAAAACGCCGAGACTAAATCAAGAATTGACTTTGTTAACAAGGAATAAAGTAGGGGGATATATGGGTCAATTATTGCATAAAAAAACCCAATTTTTTTATGTTGATGATAGGCCTTTTGGGACCTATTTTATTTTCCTATTTTTATACATCAATTGATATAACTCTCAATATGAAAGTAATATATAAAGATAGAAAGAAAATATAAAATTTATTTCATTAAAAAATAATGCATAGAGTGCTAGGGACACAAAGTAAAAAGCCGTAAAGAAAACTTTACAGACCTGTATCTTCTTAATGCAAACTCAAAATTGACAAACTCACCTTTATTTGTTAAAAAATTAAATTATCTACTTAATGAAGGTGGTTTCATTTAGTTTAGAGTTAAGATGCAGAAGTTGACTTTTGGGCGTTCATTGTGCAATATACCTTTATAAAATAATCAGTATATTTATTCTTCATATTTTCACTATCTTGTATTTTTATATATTTGTAAATATTATTCAAAACACTTATAAATAAAAAATTAGAATAAAACTACTAGAAATTCAGAAAAATAAATAAAGTATTAAGATGCATATTTGAACTATACATATATAATATGTATACTTAATTATTAAGTATTAAAATACTTATATGAATATATAATATGTATACTTAATTATTTGAGTAAATGAATAAATTCATAAAAATAAAAAGTATATAAATGTATACCTAAATACGTTATAAATATTTAAATTATGTAGTTAAAATAATAAATTATAAAATACAAAATAAAAATTAAATACCTTATAGATAGGTGAAAATACCTATAATTATACATATAAAAACTAACTTCTAATAAATCACCTTATAAAAATAAATAAAAATCATAATAAAATACTATATAAAATAATATATATTATTCATGTTTAAAGTTTTATTTAATTAATTAGTTTATTATTTTATTGTGAATTATTTATCCTTTTTATTTTCTACTTTGTCTTTAGCGGCCTATGTGGACCAATGGAAGGTGAGCGAGGTCTGACCTCGGTCAACTCCCTGGTCCTTGTAGCCTTGTTGGTGACAGTGTCGATCCTAGGTTTCCTCGATGTTTCCTCCTGATCCATTGCCCAATGCAACTCGACTTCTTCATGAAAGCTGTTCCACGATCCATGTTCTTTCATGCTCTTGTGATGCCTCGAACGATGGAGCCTTGACCCTCGAGTAAGCCCTAGTCCAAGGTGACCCTGTACATATAGTAACATTCACCCTAGTTTTGATTTTTATCGCTCTCTGAAGTTTCCAAGCCCCTCAGACCAAGCATACATCGTTTACCTTGTGACATGAGGTAGTCTTGTGGTTCTGCAGCGAGAAGGAGGCACGTAGGAGCAGATCCAAGCCTCGTTGGACCAGCTTAGTCAAAGCACCCATGCTCCCTATTTTCCAGGTTCAAGCAGATCTTTCATTTGCTTTTTCTATTCTTAGCAGTGATGAATCTATATTTCATCACATCTATTCTTTCATTTTGGCCTTAAATACCTAGCCAAATGCATGTATATAGCATTAATTTCTGAAAAATAACATTCAATAAATAATATAAAATAATGTATTTAATATCAAACATAGGAATAAAGGAAAGAAAAAAAGAAGGAAGTGTCAAAGACACTGAGTGAACCTAGTCCCTGAGACCTAGTCATCATGATGACTTGGTAGACAAGGAATATAGTAGGGGGAGACAAGGCAAGGAAACTGTACCGAAAACCACATAAAAACCCTACCTCAAATCAATAAACCCTCAACATGAACATTGTATATAAAGTAAAAGAAAAATACAAAATTGATTTCACTGAAAAATAATGCACAGTGTGCCCGGGACACACAGAATAAAAAGCTGCAAAGAAATGTTTGTGGACCTGTATCTTCTCCATGCAAACTCAAAATTCACCAAACTCACCTTTATTGTTCATAAAAATAAAATTATCTATTTAATGAAGGTGGACTCATTCAATCTGGAGCTAAGATACAAAAGTTAGGCTTTGGGCCCTCATTATGCAATATACCTACATACAATATTCAAATTATTTTTTATTTATATTTTTCACTTTCATATCTTTATAAATTTGTAAATATTATTTAAAATATATTTAAATAATAAAAGTAAAAAAACCATTAAAAACCTTAAAATAAATAAGACACTTTAATACATAGATGAATCGTATTTATATATACTAATAAAATATATGTATATAATTATTTAAGTGCATAAATAAACTCAGAAAAATATAATAAAAATACCTAAATATATTTTTAAATAAATTATAAATATACAAAAAACCTATATATGACAATAACATTCAAAATACAAATTAAAAATACAATATATAAAATCTAGGTATACTTACCTATATATACATGTAAAAACTAATACATAATAAATGGTCTTACAAAAAAATAAATATAAGAATAAAATACTACATACAATTATAAAAAATTTTTATGTTTTAACAATTAATTAATTAATTAATTTTTTATTTTCTATTTGTTTTGTAAGGAATTTTTGCTTTGAAATTATCTGGTCAACTGTATTCTCTTCAATCGCACCCGTGTCAGAACTCATGAGGAGGCCATCTTCTCCATATTTTCATTCCACCTCCATGCTCCCTCTCACCTTGAGCCCTCTACCATTCTGATATTCACATAACCTTCTACCTCTTTGACACCATGCCTTCCACCAACCACCATCTCCCCGCACGCAGCATCCCCACCTTTTTTGTCGAACACCACATCTCTAAAATCTGACCACCTCCTTCATTATTTCCCATGAACTCTCTTCCGAGCTTCTTAGCCCCTCAGATCATGCACTGAAGGAATGCTTGGTGACATGAAGCATCCCCTGTCATTCTGTAGTGACGAGGAGGTAATGAGGAGAAGATCCAGCCATCGCTGGAGTACCTCTCTATTGGTTCTGCCTCCCGTGGTCTTGTACCCGACCGAGGTTTTTTTCCATTATTTTAGGTAATAATTAGCCATGGATTTAATTCCCACATTTTAATTTTAGTTTTATGGGGTTAAATTTGGTTAAGTCAGAAATCCCCTTTTTACCTGGAGCTCGAACTCCATGCCAAATTCATCGTTGTTTCGCCAGTATCTCAACCCATTCTCTCCCCCATTTCCATCCTCATCACCTTTTTCGCAAAACTCCCAAATTTCCACCCCAGATCCTGAACGGATCTGGTGAATCAAAGCTCATTCCTCTTCTTTCATTGGAGCTTCGCCTCCCCTCCATTCCGCAAAACTCCCCTCTTTAACTCTTGGTTGAGGCGACTCGCTTTGAGCCATTGAGTCCTTTTGTGAAGGACCCAAGTCTTGAGGACCCCCCTTGAGCCTTGAATAGACAAGGACAACAACTCTAGGTCACACAAGGAGGAAGAACCCCATATCGCATATGAGGGAACCAAGGACCCATCAAGAAGTACCTGTAGATGTAGAGCGACTCTTGGAAGCTAGAGCCGCGGTCGGAGAGAGAAAATGTGATAAGACAGAGGAGCAATTGTCGATTGAAGGAGCATTAGGAACTTGTCCTTGTGAGTTCCTCTAGAGACCTCCAGCATCGTTGGATGAAGAACATGGCCCATATCTAATCTGGACCGTTCAAGCGAAGCGAAACGACACGAGAGCCCTACCATCCAATCCGCTTAAGTGAGCTGACGTGGAGCACCATGGACCATAGGATGAAGAAAGCTTCTAGGGTTTGGGGTAAATTATAATGACCTCCTCCACCTTTTTAAATTATTGCATACCATTATAAATATTTATTTGTGTAAAGTTTTGTGGAGAAATTGCAACTGGACCCTATACATATTGAATATTGCTTTTAGGTCTAGTGCCAACTCAGCTGACGTTGCCCCCCACATGAGTTCGGTAAATTTAAGAGGTACCCCTCCATATCTTAATTTTTTGTTTAATATATATTTGTAATTCAGTTCAAAACTTTGGGTATTTTTGCACGTACACACTCACCTTTTATTTATACATAAACACCCTACTAGCTTGTATATTTTTATTTGTGCTTGTCTTCTTTTTATAAATAGTTTTTGTGATCGAAAAATCATGAAAAAATAAGGGAAGGTGCTTGATTTTATGCTCATTTACTCCATATCTTCTATTTAGCATATTACTTGCACTTTCCATTTCTTAAAAATCAAAAGGAGCCTTTTTATTCAGTGTTTAGATGTAGAAATACAAATAAACCATAAAACCTTCTCTAAAAATTCCAAAAAATTACATATTATATATGACTATATAATATCACTCCCTACCAAAATAACAAAAAAATATAAAAGGAAAACCTTAAATTTTGAAAAACCCCTCTAACCTTATAAAAATTAGAAAAGTTTCTAAAAAAATCCAAAAAATAGTTTTCTTTTCAATATTATTATGTATACTTATTACTGCATTTTAAAAGTAGTTCTGAGTTGTTTTGGACTTATTATCCATTTTTAAAACTCAAAACAATTCAATCCTTTATTAACTCCCTCTTTTGGAGTATTTCAAATTTTGAAAATACATTAAAATAACGAAAATCACAAAAATAGAAGAAAATATAAAAACATAAAAACTTTTATTTTATTATTTTAAATATATATAACAATATTTATAAATTGAATACCCTGTAGAGTATATATATTTAAAACTACTTCTATATACTTATATTATTATTAATTACAAAAATAGAAATATAAAAGCACAATTTTTATTTGTATTTACTGAATTTATATATTTATTGTGGTATATATTATATATCTTATTATATATAGTTATATATACTCCATTATATCTTTATAAAAAGAAATAAAAATAAAATTAAAAAATAGAAATAGAAAATAAAAATTATAAAATAAAAAAAATATATACAACAAAATTAAATATTCCAAAAACCCATAAAACACTAAGTACATAGCAGATATATCTACATCTATATATTATTTTGAAATAAATAATAAATACACCCAATTGTTCCCTGTGTTCGACACCCTACACATACTTGGCCACTATATACTTATTTGTAGGGTTATAATAAATGTTAACTCCACACTGCATTACAATGCTTTTATTTCCATCTGTGGGTAAATTTTGACTTAATCGACTTTCGTGAGCGGTCACTTCAACTATTGTGCTCTCGCCTTGCGAGATCACATGACTGCCTCTGGAAAGTTGATTAATCAAGCAGTACCAGTAGGATAGTGTAGACTTTTATCTTTTTTGATTTCATCTTTTGTTCCGTAAAATAAAAAATCACACTTCATTGGAGCTTCGAGCTTTGGCCTCTATTCATCGTCCTCCAACATTGCTGACCACCCCAACTCCTTCACCTTAAACTTCTACATCTCTAACACCACTCTGTTCCCCCTAATCTCGCATAGATCAAGTGATCAAGCTTTCCTCCTCTATTGCATGTCAAAGACCTCTGCCTCAACTCATTTCATCATCTCTTTACTCCAAATCAGTGAAGGACCTTCGTATTTTTGTTGCAAGCTAACTCTGCAAGTTCGGGACTTGAGGACCCAACTTGGGTCGATTTTTGTTTGGCTGGAGGTAACTCAAGTGCTCTGATTTTCCAAGCCTTCTAGGGACCTATCGATGGGTCCCAGACCATTCTGAGCCAACCATTAGACGCGGAGGAGCTTCAGCTCTATTTCGAGCCCACTAAGAGTCCTCTAGGTGGTCAGACAATGAAGATCTCCTCTATCTAAGTTGGTTGGGCTCGTCCTTCTCCCTGTTGTTCTAGAGAAGTAGTATCCATTAAATCTACCATCTGCTCCCGTTTTAATCTCTATCATCAGATCAAGCCACACACCAACCGTCAGATCCAGATCTAGCTCTGATCTAGACCCTCCATTGCCAAAGCGATATCGTGCAACCATGATGCACCGCGCGTCAAGCGAGTCAAATCCAGTCGCTCACGCATGCATGTGTGGGTAATTTTGCATTATATACCCAAACTTTTTGTATTTACAATTTAGTCCATAAATTTTCCTCTGTAGTTGTAAAAAGTTTGTAACAATTGCACCTTATCCCAAAACTTTCCTCTATTTACTATTAGGTTCGTGCTACGTCACTTCATGTGCGCATATACGTGAGGCGGTTGGGCATTTTGCAAAGGGATCCCTCTGATTTTCTGTATTTATCTTTAGTCCCTTATTTTGGATATTGAGTAATATTTTTATGGAAAATTGCAATTAGGACTTAGAACTTTTTGGAATTGCAAAATACCTCTGCTAGTATATAATTTTCGATTTTTACATGTATGCCCTTAGATTTTTGTAGGCGTTCTGGAATACCTTGAAACTTTATTTAAATTGCATTTAGGATCTTACCAACACATCTAATTATTTCTTTTATTTTCATTATAAAATTAATATTTTGCATCTAAACATTACTTGAAAAGTATCTCAAGTCCTAAAACTGTAATATATCACATATATTTTTTTAAGGCAACTAGAATTATTTTCTATTGGTAAAAAATAAAAACATTGCATTTTCCTTATTTTGCATTAAAAAACCATAAAAATTATAAAAATTGTTTGAAAAATCAAAAAAATTCATGTATGCTAATTTTACTTATTTGATTTTACGACCTTCTATTTTGGTTAAATATAACCAAAAACTCTTAAAAATTAAAACCCCAAAAACCATATAAAAATTTGGAAAAATTATGTAAAAACCCTAAAATATTTATTTCTATTTCTGATTTTTTCGATAGAATATATTATATGTTAAAATGGTTTTGGGAATTTTTGAGGTATTTAGATATTTTAAGCTGCAAAACAATCTGACCTATTCTTATATGTCACTATTTTTACATTTTTAATCAATTAAAATGACATAAAATTTAGCAAAAATTATTAAAAAATCATAAAAATAGAGAAAAATTATAAATTCACAAAAAGATTTTTAAAAAAAAATTTTAAGAGTATATAGTTATATCTATAAATGTAAAACCATATATAGTCTTCATATATTATATTACTTATTATTACTTCAAAGTATTATTATTATTATTATTATTATTATTATTATTATTATTATTATTATGGAAAAAGTGAAGCTACCCCAAGGGGGTGCAACCAACTAGCTACACCCGACCATTTTTCTTATTGATTTTTTTTATCTTTTAAAGGAAATCTACATGGATCTACATAGTTAATTGAGTGGATTATATGTTTCAAATTTAATGCAAAACAAACATTCCTAACATGCCCATCTAGATAGGATCAATTTCAACATGTCTGAGACAGTTAAAATGTGATAGTTTTGATGGAGATGATAGAAGTGTTGAATTTGGTCGAATTTCGTATGAGACCATGGTGATATATGGTAATATTAATCCTCTTAGATTTCATTTCGAAAACACAAAAACCAATGAAAAAATGGTTAGGTGTAGCTAGTTTGTTACACCCTTGGGTGCAGTTCCCTATCTCATATTATTAATACCTTAAACGTATTTTAAACCTCCTAAAAAATAAAAAAAGACTTTATTATTTGTATTTTCTTGGATTTATATATATATTATATTTATAGCATAGCAAGTATTTATATTATACTTATCACACATTAAAAAGAAAAGAAATTAAAAGAAGAAAAATATAAAAAGAAAACAAAAATTATAAAATTCAAAAAAATATAAAAATTAAAATACAAAATATAACCAAAATCGCATAAAAATTAGAAAAATCCTAAAAAAACACACAAAAACATTTATATATAGTTTACTTGATTGTAAATTTGTGTATCTATCATCGTTTCTTTTTATGGTTCAACCCCCACAGTTGTGCACTATACACACTTATTTGTAGGGTATAATAAATTTTAGCTCACTTATCTTTATTACATAATCATTATTGTTGGTTAATTGTTTATTTAAACGATCTTTTCGGTTGTTGAGTGCTATGAGAGTGGTAGAACCACAAGCCCTCCAAGACCAGGTGTGTGATACTCTGTTTGGACATGTTCATTAAATGGCCAATATGAAAACAAGAAGCCATGTTGAGAAGCACGTCCTATCAATAGCCACTACTTGCACCATTAAGAATGCATTTCCATGGAAACCAAGGGACATGGGCGTCCATTATGTGGTGAGTTATGTCGATGACAATGCGTTTGCATGTACTGTCCTATATAATGGACCCTCAATTAATCTAATGCCAACAACCCTTTATGAGAGACTAAATCAGGGCCTCTTAGGAAATCTAGAGCCTTACTCCAGTTCGCTGACAAGTCCACTAAGAGGTTTAGGGGTGAATTGAGGAACATTATCATCAATGTCGAGGGATGTGATTACATGGGGGACTTCATAGTCCTTGATATGGAGATCCCTCAAAATTGGATGGATTCCTAGATCTTTCTTGGACGACTCTTCCTGAGGACAAAATGGGCCTTATTTGACTACAAGGTCGGGAAGATTCATTTCCAAACTATTATAGAGATGAGGAACTAGAGATGAAGCAAATAAGGTGTCAGAGGCCCGCTGAACTAGAAATCTACCTCTTTAATAATGTGGAATTATCGTAGTACAAGAGGCATATTTCAACCATGCAAAGACCACGCCTTTGAATATGTGGAAATTATTTTACTTGGTTAGTGTACCAAGGTCGAACATAGGGACACGCGCCTCTTCATCTATTTATCAAATTTTGTCGATAAATTTAAGAGTAAATATGTTCTCAATTTTAGGTCTTCATATAGATGCACAATAAAATGTGGATTAAATAATGCAATTATATGATTCATGTAATTTTTATGTGATTTTTCAATGAAAATGAAAGATTATGCATGCATGATTAACTGTAAAGGATATGCATGCAAAATATTAATAAAAATAGCCAACAAAATATGAGCATAAATTATAATTCAAATTCAGAGTCAAATTTAGCATAAAAAAATCAAGACCAAATATCTATTTGGCGGTAAGGATTTATTGAGCAGAAGACACTATATAACATAAAAAATTCATCACATTCATTTAGTGCCAAATTAAGAAATTAATTGCCATTAAATAGATAAGAAAAGAGCTTCAAAATAACATTGAAAATCATTCAATTCAGACTTAAAATGCTCATGATATGAAAGAAACAATGCAAGGGCATGAATGTAATAAAAATGCAAAAAAATAAAGGATAAGTAACCACAAATTGGCCCATTGAAGGACCTATTTGCAATAAAAAAACCTGGAGGGGGCCCTTTGTAATTTTTCCTTGTGTACGGAGGGTTACATCTGCAATTATCTATTCCTTGTAGGGTCTCAATGTAAATTTCCCAAGGCACACACGTAAGGCACATGCCCAAGGACTTATGTAATTGTGGCGAAGTTCGGGGGAGTCCCAACAATTTACTTAGATCCTCACGTGCCTCGCACACGAGGGGGGCCAGGCTAGGGAGGAGTGAGGCTCGATAGACACAGTAGTGGATGGTGGCTCGGGAAGAGGCTCAGCTGCTAGAGCCTCCTTTCTTCGGAGATGCATCGTGGCTTGATAAAAGCCACTGGATTGCTATCGTATGGTCACCATCCAACGGCGCCTGCACTTCATTGCCATCGGAGGAGGCGGAGTAGACGGAGCTCCAATGAAGCTGCCAGAGCTCCTCCGTGCTCCTCCGTGCACTAGAGAGGTTCAACGACCTCAGTGGCCACCTAGCAAAGATGGTGGACGGTTGCTTGAGCGGCAAGGGTAGCTAGAGACGTCGGACCACGACGCGCCACCGGAGATGGCGCTCTAGATCAGAGAAGGCACTCAAAGTCCGATCATTGAAGATGTTAGCACCTGCAAGTGTTAGCATAGCCGAAGCAACTGTTTGCTTGATGTGTGAATGGAGTGAGGGGTCCAAGAATGGAGAAGCTGGGGACCCGGCGATTCTCTTCTCTGGTGGGCCAGAGGAGAGATGGAATGGAGGTGGTGAGGTTCTGGAGGAGAGGGTAGGTAAGTGGATTGATCGACGAAGATGTGGGAGAAATGGTGAAGCTAGTGGAATTCTCGATTGATGGTGATGTTATGTGTATGCATTATAATAAATGGAAGAAAATGAAGAATATGTGAGGTAGAAGAGTGCCTCGTCGGAAGGGAAGCTTGGCGTATGGGGTAGCCTGGGCTGAGATTCATAGCGAAGCTCCAGTCATCGTATGACTAACGCGACCACGATGGCGTGCTCAATTGGTAGATAGGGGGCCAAGGTACGATAGTCGACACCGTGGAATCGCACTCAGAGCTCCGCCCATTGTCACTGGCCAATTCCGCCTCCTTCTGTCATGAAGAGGGGAAGGCAACTAGAGAGAAGCTTTATAAGTTGGTGGATGGTGGTTACAAAGGCCGGGAGAGGGTATTTGTAGGAGGAGCTCAAGCGTTACCAGATGGAGATGGCGTGGCTTAAAATGTTTGATATGGAGGGAACGGAGTGAAGGCGGAGGACGTTGGGGGTTACATGTGGATGTAGGAGGTAATGGCATTGTGGCGTGACCGTTAAGATGAGGAGGGGTGATTGGAGGACCTTCCAAAGTAGGAAGGGGGTGGAGGGAAGCGCAAGCGTAACGCCTTGGGAAGGGGGGTTTAGAGGTAGGAGATGAAGCCTGGACCATTGGATCATGTGATCCAATGACCCAGATGGAGGCTCGGGTGGAGGGTTATGATCTGATTGATCATATCAGATCTGGTGGTGAGGGTAGTAGCGGGGGCAAACATCCTAGATAGGAATTAGGGTCCCATCCGATGGCAGAGATAAAGGGGGTGACATGGGGTTTTCGGACGTTGGATGGGAGGGTGATCTGAGGGTTAGGAGGGAGGGGCGATGTGGACAAAGGACAACTATTAGATGGGACTTATTTGACGGAGGGGACGCAAGAACGAGCAGATGGCTATGAGATCAGGGGAGTTTCCATCTAATGTTTTTGAAGAAGGGCGTCATGAGTGGTGGAGATGAGGGCACCTGAAGGAGATCTGACAAACAGAAGAGAGGCCGGGTGGCAAGAAGAGGGAGAGGTCGCGTGGTAACCCCAGAGAGCGCCACGTGGCTGCTCCAGAAAAATCAATAAATAGAGAAATAAAGAAAAATCTAAAAGAAATAAAAGGAAGCAAAATTAGGAAAAAGTCAAAACACGAAAGTTATGGATCTTGATGAGATCTACAAGTTAAATGTTGGACAAAAAAATCAAAAGAGGTCATTTATATGATAGTATATTTTAGGGGATTATTTTTAATGGTAAAAACAGAGTTTTTGGTTTTTAAGATTTTTTTGTATTTTTTATTTCCTTAAAGATCACGACAATTAAAGAAAATTAATTAACCTAATTTTTATATGATAAAATAGAAGAGGAGGTTAGTAATACAATAAATATTTGTTAATTATACACAGGATCTATACAATATAATACAGGTTAAGAACAATGAATTATAAGTGATTTTTATTGAATTATTTAAGCAAGAAGATTAATAATTTGATTTTAACATGTTGAATATGAGATTCATCATACCCCTATACCTAAACTATGCATGTCCTCGAGCATCTAAAGAATTAAGGAGTCGGATTAATTCCTGATAGTTCATGTGAAAATTTAAAGGCTCAATTCTTTGTTGGGCTCACCCATGCTCTAGTCAGAAGGAATCCAACTTCTCTAATTATCAGACACTCTATTTGTACATAAGATAAATGGATATAAATTTTAGTATACTACAATCATGAGAGTCGAGTCGAGACATCACCCAAAGTTCCAGTCCAAGAGACTCTCCTCTAGACCCAATCCTCAACACTAGGGAATAAATCTATTCTTTCTTCAGTCAACTGTCTCATTAGTTTTTCAGACTTGAAAGTGTAGATGGACGACCATATGATGAAGGGCATAGGATTGTGTCTATTTTTATCTCTCTCACATTGGAACAAGGGGCCTCACGAGTTCCTTATTACTCAACACAAGTATATTTTTATTTTGTTGATCAATGTGTCCATCAAGAGAATTCGGAGTCGTCTTCACTAGTTTTTCTAGGAGTACACCAGGGTGTATCTCTTTTGAGTATCTAAGATACCTTCGACACCTAGAATCGTATCACTATACGATGCAAAGCCCTTTTATGGTGCTAGCTCGTCTCCTTGGTCCTAATAGCATTTGGGTCAAGCGGACACTTTGAAAATGGTTGGGACCGCTCACCATTGGTGGAAGATTTGTTGAATTTGACTTTGTAATGATAGATCTTTTTCTTGATATATTTCTTTCTTTTATTTTTCTTTTTAGCTAGCTCCACTGCTTTCACCAAGAGTTGGCGCACATTGATCAACGATTTAATTATGTTTCATCATACCCCTGCACATAGGTAAATATCAAAGATAGCATGTGAATTTGTTCACATACTTGCTAGGGTTTTGCTGACACTCAGGTTTCTTGAAGCCTTCATTAACTTTATCCCATCCACTAATATCATTAGATTGGGTCTAGACTCAAATCACCAATCCTAGTTCCTCAAGTGGTACCTCATCTCATCTCATCAATCATGTAGTTGTGAAAGTGTTGTGATGCTCATATTCTTGAAAAGCTAGAGATGAGGAGTGCAATTTAGTGCTCAATCTTTTAAATTAGGGAAGTGTAGATTATTAAGTTTAAAACCCTAATGACTAAGGTTGGCTAACTCAGACTCTCTAGATCACAGAAATCAAGTGTACTTAGTGAATGTGTATGGAATCCACCAATTCTTCGGTTAGTGAATTTTTGTGATTTTTATCTTTTTGCAAATTTTTATGGATTTTAAGTTTTCATTTTTTAATTATATTGAGATACAATGACTGGATCAGGATCATATGAATAGTTGCATCCACTTCCAACCAGTATGGGTGCAAGTACAGACTGTTAGACGGACCCGTGTTTCTTGAGGACGACGCCATAGATAGTGTCCTCCAAACCACCCACTCTACTAAGGGAAACCAAAGTTCCCTCACTGAAGAGTAGCTACTCATTTTTAAGTCTAGTAGTTAGACTCTTTACCAAATAATTTTTTTATTTCTCAGATTTTTATGGATTTTTTGAAAAAGGTTAATTTTAATTACAAAAAGTTAATCCCTTTATTTTTCAAAAGATTTTTACAAGATTTTTTTGCAAAATCAGTTCACAAGTCAACTTAAACCAAGCTCAATTTTTTTAAAAATTACGAGCTGTGTCTAAAGTATATATACAATAATATACACTATATCCCCTACACTAAACTTTTCCTATGTCCTCATAGCACAAGTGATATGAAGCCATAGCTCCGGTTAAATACAAGGTGATATAGCGGAACTGAGGAGGAGGGTCCCCCTAACCTAAGGTCAAAAATGACCTAAGTATAAGAAGACATATGAAGGGAAGAATGATCAAGTCGGGTCCCCCTATACTTAGGCTGAGAATAGCCTAAGTAAAGGATCTGGGAATTGGGATGGGGGTCCGAGGTTTTTAGGGTTAGGATTTGAATTATACATGTAAAAGGAGAGGGGGGGATGTTTATAGATGTCTACGAAGAAGATGAGAGGGGGTACCTGTGTGTGTGTGTGTGTGTGTGCGTGCGTGTGTGTGTGCGTGTTTTTGTGTGTGTGATTGTATGTGTGCTTGTGTGTGTGTGTGAATATACAGAAATGAAGGGGACGAAGTGGATGTTCAGATATGAGGTGTACGCGTGTGTGAGGGGGGGGGGGTAGATCATATAGTGATCTACTCTCTCTCTCTCTCTCTCTCTCTCTTTTATACATGCGAGACCTTGAACGAGGGCCGCTAGAAATGCACATGATACATATTTTTTATACAATTTGATGCATGAATGAAATGGTGACTATTGATCCTTAAATCTCTCTTGATTTTTCTTTGTGGCTCCTCACAGTAGGAGCTCCCAACTCCACGCCTCCATGTAGATCAAGCATCCTCGATCTCCATGGGCCCTGCCACAAAAGAACATTATTAGAAAAATATCAAGAAAATAATCAACAAAAAAATGATGTAAAATTTTGAATATGTTCACATAGAAAGTATTTTAATAACATTCGAAAAATAAATAAAGGTGAGTTGTGTCCCTAACAATGACACCATTTGATGAACTCGAAATCTGCCTCTTTAATAATGTGGAATTGTCGTAGTACAGGAGGCAGATTTCGGTCATGCGAAGACCACACCTTCGAATATATGGAAACTATTTTACTTGGTAAGTGTACCAAGGTCGAACACAGGGACACGAGCCTCTTCATCTATTTATCAAATTTTGTAGATTAATTTAAGAGTGAGTAGATTCTCAATTTTAGGTCTTCATGTAGATGCACAATAAATTGTGGATTAAACAATACAATTATATGATGTATGTAATTTTTATGTGATTTTTCAATGCAAATAAAATATTATGCATGCGTGATTAAATTTAAAGTTTATGCATGCATATGATTAATAAAATGCCCTACAGTCATATTCAGAGTCAAATTGAGCATAAAAAAATCAAGACCAAGTATCTTTTGATGGAAGTATTTATAAAGCAAAAGACACTTTATAACATTAAAAATTCATCAGATTTCATTTAGTTCCAAATTAAGAAATTAACAAGCTATTAGATAGATAATTAAAAGAGCTTCAAACGGCAATGAAATTATGCAAATCAGACTTAAAATGCTCAAGATATGGAAGAGACAATGCAAGGGCATAAATGTAATAAAAATGTAAAGAAATAAAGGATAAATAATCACAAATAGGCCACTAGAAAGACAAATTTGGAATAACCAAAACTCAGAGGGGGCCCTCCGTAATTTTTCCTTTTGTGCGGAGGGGTACTTCTGCAATTATCTATTCCGAGCAGGGTCTCGATGTAAACTTCCTAGGTGCACAAGTGAGGCACGTGCCCATAGACTTTGTTGCAATTATGGGGAGGGTTGGGAGTGTCCCTACAATTTACCCAAACCCTCACGCAAGGGGGGCTAGGCTCGGGAAGCATGAGGCTCGGCAGGCACGTGGCAGTGGATGGTGGCTTGGGAAGAGGCTCGACTGCATGAGCCTCATTGCTTCGGAGATGCAACATGGCTTGATATAGGCAATTGGATGGCCACCGTAGGGGTGCCATACATCTGCACCTGCACTTCATTACCGTCGGAGGCGATGACGGAGTAGAAGTTGCTTCGGTGAGGCTGCCATAGCTCATTCGTGCATTGGAGAGGTTCAACAACCTCAGTGGCCACTTGGAGAAGATGGCGGGCGGTTGTCGGAGTGGCAAGGATAGCTGGAGATGTCGGACTATGACGCATTGCCGGAGACAACGCTCTAGATTGTAGAAGAAGCTCAAAGTCCGACCATTGAAGATGTTAGCATCTGGAACTGTTAGAATAGAGAAAGTGGGTGTTTGCGTGATGTGTGAATGGAGTAAGGGATCCAAGAACGGAGAAGGTGAGGACCCGACGATGCTCTTCTTCGGTGGGCTAGGGGAGAGATGGAATGGAGGTGGTGAAGTTCTAGAGGAGTGGATAGGCGAGTGAAGGATATGGGGTAATCCTCAAGCGCATCACGGAAGCATGAGCGTCGTATCGAATACGACAAGGAACGACTAGTTGGACTAGTTGTACTATGCAGCGGAAATTAAAAATTTTTTATGTGACGAAACTACATGATCCAAGAACACTTCTCGGATCATTCCGTCTAAACCACAAACAAGGAATAGGATTACCACTTGAAGCGTGGTTGCGATCGAGTCTCTAAACGAAGAGACCTCCTGTCTCAAGTCCGATCCGACGGAGGAGACGCTTGCGAGTGCGGGGATGAATCACGTGCTTCTCGCAATCCATGTTGATGATCCAAGCGGCGGATCTCCTGATCTTGACATATGAGATCCGATGTCTTCTTCACGAGCGAGGCACAACGAAGGAGACGGAGATCCACGTGCAGACGATCGGGCAGCATAACGACGACGTTGCCGTGATGGAGACTCCCTCTAGGGCCTCCATGGTGGACGACCATATGAGAGGGAGAGAGAGTAGACGTGTAGAGAGAAGAGAGAGAGATGTGCTCCAATAGCATGTGTCAAGAGAGCATGGTATGCCTCTCTATTTATAGGGTTTTGGGATCCATGGATCTCAATCCATGGGACTCATAAAATCAATGGTTGAGATTGATTTATAATCAATCCAATGGTCAAGATTGTTGTTGGTAAAAGCCAACAACTTATGATTTAATTTAGATCAAATATATTTGACAAATCAAATATACATCAATCCTAAAATTAAACCAATCAAATAAGGAGACAAATTCCATGGAGATCTCAATCCCATTGGAATATAGTGGACGGCCACTTATTTCCAAATGGGGCAATCTCATGAGATCTCATGAGATTGCATATCTCCATGGAATTCTCCATTATTTAATTCAACAACTTTTGTTGTGATTTTTTCTTCAAAAATAATTCATAATTAATTTTGAGAATATTGTAATCTTGCCATTGGATAATTATGAATCACATTCACAACCCAAAACAAAATATAATTTACATTTTCAATTAATTACACAATGTGCATCCAATAAACATCAATAATTAATTAACAAATATAAATTATAATTAGCTCTCTCTAATACATTATAAATCACATTTATTATATATTATGAATAATATGGACAGTACTATCCACATTATTCATATCCATGATAATTAAATCACATTTAATCATCTTGGATCTCTATTTATCACGTGCCCAAATAATATGAATCACATTCACATTATTCACATCTTTGATAATCAAATCATATTTAGTTATCTAAGATAACTCTCCTTATAATATGAATCAAATTCATATTATTCATGATAATTAAATCACATTTAATTATCCATTTTCTCAATGCTCGGATACATATATCAACAATAGAATTATCCATGAACTCTTTCAAGGATAATACGCTTTCTCCTCAAATACTTGGAGATAAGGACCGGGTGATTGTATTGTTCCACGTATAGTGACTTGGATATTGAGATAACATCTCAAATCCAGATCTCGAGCCTCCCATAGATGCTTGGTTAAATCAAGACCGCAAATCTAATCTTCTCATTGCATTTGAATCATATTCAGATCAATGTCCAACATTTGGACTAAGATTAGATTACTTCTCTACTGAGAGGAGTCACTAAAATCCAGACCCATTTCATCACTCCTTAGGAATGGAAGCGTCATGGTCATACAATTGTTTATGATCACATCACCCTCAGGTATTCCTAATACATGTACATCCTGCATACTGGAAGACCTAAGAATAATCCCGAAGTATAAGATCAATTTTACATTGTCTATTTTAGGGATTTATCATTAAGTTTGTCATTCAATCATTGGGAGTTGGTATCGATTATATACTTTCCAAAAGCATATATCATACCCAGTGTTGATCATATACCAAAAGTATATATCAATCCTACAAATTCAATCAAGCTTCCAAAGCAAGACAACCGTGCACGGAATTTGATCTTCCCAACTTCTCATGAGTGAGCTCATGTCTTCTGGTTCAGTAATGAACCTGTATGATCCCTTTGAGAGATCGTATTACTCATATGCCCTTATATGCACACCAGCATGCCGGTGTATAGACCTTGGTTAGGTCATCAACCTATTGGTCTGCCAAATGTACATACTCAGACATATAGTAACATCTGTCTCTGGTCAGAGGATGCGTGCCTATATCATGACAGTATACGATATAGGACTTTGGTTATCTTGATCTCGTTAAGTCAACTCTTTGACCTAACTAATCTGACACCTTTGAATCTCTATTCCTATGTAGACCTGCATCAAGAGGTCAGTCAGATATCAGCCTAACTGAGAAAGGATTGCCATCTCCTACTCAGGCTAGAGATCATCTCTTAACAATCATTTGATGGTGCTTAATGAGTCCTCAATCAAACTCATTAGATGTTCATCCAAGCACCAGTCTCTATGATTCAATATTTGAATCAACAGCTGCATGATCATCAAGATGGCCATGGTACATAACCCTAATTGTACTAAGGGACCTATTATGCAAATTATTTATTCTTCATTTCAGATCATGGAATGATATTCACAATAACATTTATTGCATAATGGCTTGCCGTGGGCTCGCATTTCCAACAATCTCCCACTAGCTCAAAGAGCCATTAATGGGCTAATCATTTAAACCCACACTCATGTGACAATCATAGGCTATTTAGAAAATAGCTAGGTAAGTTGATCAGTCACTCTATTCCCAAGAGACTATGCCAAGTCCTTTTACGACACTTACATATCCCCTATTAATAGTGCTCGCATCCAATGTGAATGTTGCATCTTATGCAGCCAATACTCAATTTTGTTATAATGTCTTTGACACTATATTTCGATAATTATTATAACCATTATGCCCAAAATCCTTATCAGAATACCTTTATTTCTAGAGATATCTATCTCCTAAGGTATCTGCAGTTAAGACCCTTATAGATCACTATCTACAAGGTCTTAAACTTTTGAAGGTAAGACTTTGAGACCACTATCTCTAAGTTTCACCGTCTTTGAAGATATTGTTATTACTGCAATCAAGTGTTTTATTACATAGTAGGATTAGTAACATATTACTACTCCCACTGCATGGCAGACATCTGGCTCTTTTGCACATCTAGCATACACTTAGCTTCTCGTAACTGATGCACAAGTGCAAGCAGTTCTAGCATTCACTTCCTCAACACTTTGAGGTGCTATCCCTTTAGATAGGTCAGTACCATATTTTAAGGGAAGGAAGCCTTTCTTGGAATTTTCCAGAAAATGGAACATGTCTTAGATGTATTACTAATGTGATGGTCCCAATACCCTCTTCTCTTTGCTTCTGAACATCTTCAGAACTAAGATCTATGAGGTAACCTTGAGATCATATCTCAATGTATGGAATAGTCCGTCTATAAAACATTTATTATTATCCTTATATCATTCCAAATGATTAGAATAATATCTATGTTTAGCACGATGAATACAATGGCACTCCTACTAAGCTTCACGTGGTTCATCAAGATTTTATCGGAAATCATAACATTTATAATTTCATCAAATCTTATGTTCCAACTACAAGAAGCTTATTTGATTCCAAAGATGGAGTTCTTTAGCTTGCACACCTTGCTTTCCTCAACCATGAAGCCCTAGGGCTAATTCATATGAATATCCTCAGAGAGGTATTCATAGAGGAATGCAATATAGACTCACATCATGAAGATCTCATAGTCAAGTTGTGTAGCTTTAGTTAGCAATATTCTGATGGGTTAAAGCAAGGTTACTGGAGAGCAAGTCTCATCGCAAGCGATGTCTTCTCTTCGGTGTGTAGCTCATGGCTACGAACTGTGCTTTGGAGGTCTCTACCTTCTCATCAGGTTCCCTCTTTCTCTTGAAGATCCATTTACACCTTAATGGGTCTTACCCATATAGTTGGATCCTCGAGGGCCTACATACAACATTTGTATATGATGTCTACTTTAGACTTTATTACTAACATCCATCTTTCCATGATATGATCTTCAGAAGCATCATCATATGAAGTCAGATCATTGTCAGATTCAACTGACACATGGAATCTATCTTCAAACTTATTTGAAGAGGTATTAATGTTTAATCTTTAATTGTCTATTTAGTTTCCGATTTAAGGAGCCTCACTATCTTCTCAAGATTAAATGAGTTCCTTTACTTCATTTTTATCTTGATTCTTAAGAGAGTCATCCTCTAAGAATCACATTATCAGAGATGAGATCCTTTAAGAATCTCAAGGTCATAAAGTAGGTATCCAATACCATCCTTTATTTTCCTAATGAAGTAGCACTCTCCAGTGCCAGATTCCTGATTACATGCATGGAACCTTATTAAGGATATATATTGTAGTCTCTACTACATATATAACTTGGAAACTAATAGATAATTATGCTAATATTCATCATTGATTATATCATGTCACACATGATCCAATTGTATCTCCCTACAACTCTTATTAAGTTTAGGTTTATAAGGAGGAGTGAGATAAAAATAATATTCATATCTCTATAAGGTATTCCATGAATTCATCTAATAGGTACAAACTACCAAGGTTAGATCAAATTCATTCATCCTCCTTCAGACTTTTGTTTAAAACCAAAATTGTGAAATCTTTGAATATTTCAAAGGTTTCTAAGGTGAAGAGGAGAAGTCTCATATCATACATAATCATCAAAAGATATCACATATCCATAATGTTTACTATGATATAGATGATTCACATACATCAACATGTATGAGATCCTGAATACCTTGACATCTTACACCTTTCCCAAAGAAGGGTGTATTGGACATTTTACTTTGAATACAATATTCATAAGTATGCACGTTTTGAAATTTCAGACATTCTAAAGTTTCATCTCTTACTTGTCCATTGATCTTATCAATAGACATATGTCCAAAACATGATGCCAGATCATTGTCAAATGATCTTTAACCTCCTATTGATCTTTAAAGCTTTAATATTCAGTATTAGAAATCTTAATGAACCATTCATTAATTTTTTAATTTAGCGAAGTCCACTAGATGTTAGATTACTATCTAAAATATATCCATCATAACTCTCTATGATAGGTTTATTCCAGAATTCATGTTTATTTCCAACATTTAGAAATAAACTATGAGTGTATTCTAATATCCATGTCACAGAGACATTCTCTAAGACTAAGGGCTCCCACTGAAAATATGAGTCTATTGATCCAATGGAAATTGGTGCAACAATTGCATCACTTCCAACGTGGATGACCATTAATCCTTAAGATCAAATTTCTAATATTCTAATACAGATGCAAGTGTGATTAGATGATTGAGATACAATTATTAGACTTTATCTTATCAAATAAGTAAGTCAATTTCAATGATTATATGTAGATTATTCTGAGGTACTATCTGATTCTTCTCTAAGGATTCTAGATAGATTTGATAGTCATACTATCAACACATCAACTTATTGCAGTATTAGCATTCATCCAACTCTTTGGATGTCATATGGAAGTCACAAAAATTCAGTCAACTCTTTGACTTTACTTCTTACTTGGGTCCAACCCATGCTTCCACCACACTCCCTTTATCTATAAGCAACCATTGCTCAAGACAAAGGATCTCTTATGTTAAAATCAAAAATTTCAATATAAAGAGTATTTCAACATTTATACATGCTTCATTCAATTCATACAATATGAATATTATGAAGCTTCATGAATGATTAGAGTATAGATAGTAGAATGATGACGCTCATCGTATCTACATCCATTTAAACTTAGGTTCAGGTAGGTACTCAAAAATTTTGAATACATCATCTCCTATAGAGCCACCATTCTGCATAATGTAGAGAACCGTGCCATTCATGATTATATGTCAAGAGCACATATGTATGCCAGAACATCTTCTTAGATTTTATAAGGATTATTTAATAATTACGATCATTATCGACATGTCACTTCAAAAGTACATTCGATGAGATCAAGACTTATAGAGACATACAAACCCTAGGGTTTTAGTCCTATTGTCTATTTAATTATCATTCCTAATTATTATGAGGAAACTTGCACATTGCAACCATATACATTATGTGTCCAATTACAAGTACATATCTGGATCATAGGTCCAATCCATGATATTCTACTGGTTATTATTGAGTATAACATTGAGTGGGACTAAAGAAAAATTATCTGAAATAAGAAATTTGCATAAACATATATAAATATATAATTTACTTTGATTTAGGATTTTTTATATCAAAGTTGTCTTGCCATGTCAACAATGAAAGTTCATTCCCTTAATCACTTTCAATGTAAGAGATATACTTACCATTATATCTCAAGCAAGATCTGGGATATCCTTCCTTATCTTTGTTACATCCCAATAATATGAGAACCTGTAACTCGGATAAAAAGAAGCAGGAACACATTCCGCCTTGCAAGTCCAACTTGCATCTCCCAATTTGGTTTTTAACACCTGGGCCCACCACCCCTAAGGTGATGTTGACCCGTCAGTAATTGAACCAACCGTCAACATGAATACAACTCGCTATGCGCAATCCAATATCGCCCCAATAATATGAGGACCCCATATTGGGGTCACTACGCATATGTCCTTACTCTTTCGAGAAGAGACGAGCCCGATCCAAATGGATCATATGCAGGAGCTGCCACTTCGGACAGGCGTCTCCTACATACAATATCTGGTGACGGAACCCTTCGCCTTGACGGGAGACCGTGGATGTCACTTATATGATCCTCCACCTCATATTCAAATTTTAATCAATTACTATGAATCATATTCATAAAATTAATTCTTCCAAGGGAAATACACATCTATTCATATTAGAGTGTTTTTAATTAGATATAATTAACTTAATCTTATTAAATTAATTTTCAATCCAATTCAATCAACAAACTTGATTTTACTTGAATATATGGTATTATCTCAAAATACGTATTAATTCGAATTTTAATAATTAGAAAAATACATCGTGATCTCTCAAGCATCATTCGTTCCCTACCCGCTGTCATAGCCAGTACCAGCGGGAGTGGGATGGACCGCATCCGGTGCAACCCGCTACCCCAGCGATCCCCGACTAGACACCATATCCACCTCGGGAAAAAATAATGCCGAGTCAATCACTTTGTACTTGAGATGATCATAGGTTCTTCAACCGAAAATTATACCATATAGTAATAATCAAAATAATTTTGATTATAAGGAAATTTTCCAACCAAATTCCCAATCGTATTCAAGCAATGAGTTTGATGATTGTGTTTCCAATTATGATCTAGATCAAATCTAATCAATCTATTGGTTGAGGCCAAGTCAGTTAAGGAAATAATCGTCATTCAATATTTCTCAAATATTTTTCATAATTACTTCATGAAATTAACAATTAATTTCACTAATGGACAATCACATAGTTCTTGATTAGGACTGTAATTTCAGCAGTGACCCCTACTTACTAAAATTAACATATCTCAATCAATTTAAATCCAAATTAGACAAAATCAATTTTCAAAGATTGAAAATTTGATTTAGGACAGAACCTAAGTGATATTTAATGCATTTCGTGGCGGATCAAAACAATAATAAACTCATTAATCATGTTAAGATTCGCAGTTCCCGCAATAGTAAATACATGTTCATTAAAACAACTATATCTCTAGCAAACAGAATGCAAATTACGAAAACTCAGATCCTATGGTTTTATTATTTAATGGGGAACAAAATCAAAGTTGTTTCCATGTTTAAACAATTTAAACGGGGCCGAAAATAATCACAAAACAGAGATGCGAAAATGAAATGCGATAAAACTTTCGCAATCCTAACGAACCCAAGTCGCCTTCAGTTTTATGGATCATAACCAAAACCTTCGACTTAAGGCTCTAATACCACTTGAAGGATATGGGATAATCCTCAAGCGCATCACGGAAGCGTGAGCGTCGTAATGAATATGACGAGGAACGACTAGTCAGACTAGTTGTTCTATGCAGCGGAAATTAAAAAAATTTTATGTGACGAAACCACATTAACCAAGGACACTTCTCGGATCGTTCCGTCTAAACCACAAACAAGTAATAGGATTACCTCTTGAAGCATGGTTGTGATCGAGTCTCTAAATGAAGAGACCTCCTGTCTCAAGTCCGATCCGACGGAGGAGACGCTTGCGAGCGCGGGGATGAATCACGTGCTTCTCGCGATCTACGTTGATGATCCAAGCGGCGGATCTACTGATCTCGACACACGAGATCCGACGTCTTATTCACGAGTGAGGCGCACCGAAGGAGATGGAGATCCACGTGCAGACGATCGGGCCGCATAACGACGACGTTGCCGCGATGGAGACTCCCTCTAGGGCATCCATGGTAGCAGACCATATGAGAGGGGGAGAGAGATGTGCTCCAATAGCATGTGTCAAGAGATCATGGTATGCCTCTCTATTTATAGGGTTTTGGGATCCATTGATCTCAATCCATGGAACTCATAAAATCAATGGTTGAGATTGATTTATGATCAATCCAATGGTCAAGATTATTGTTGGTAAAAGCCAACAACTTATGATTTAATTTATATCAAATATATTTGACAAATCAGATATATATCAATCCTAAAATAAACCAATCAAATAAGGAGACAAATTCCATGGAGATCTCAATCTCATTGGAATATAATGAACGGCTACTTATTTCCAAGTGGGGCAATCTCATGAGATCTCATGAGATTGCATATCTCCATGAAATTCTCCATTATTTAATTCAACAACTTTTCTGTGATTTATTCTTCAAAAATAATTCATAATTAATTTTGAGAATATTGCAATCCTACCATTGGATAATTGTGAATCATATTCACAACCCAAAACAAAGTATAATTCAGTTTTTCAATTAATTACACAATGTGTATCCAATACACGTCTATAATTAATTAACAAATATAAATTATAATTAGCTCTTTCTAATACATTATAAATCACATTTATAATATATTATGAATAATATGGATAGTTCTATCCACATTATTCATGTCCATGATAATTAAATCACATTTAATCGTCTTGGATCTCTATTTATCACGTGTCCAAATAATATAAATCACATTCACATTATTCACATCTTTGATAATCAAATCATATTTAATTATCTAAGATAACTCTCCTTATAATATGAATCAAATTCTTATTATTCATGATAATTAAATCACATTTAATTATCCATTTTCTCAATGCTTGGATTCATATATCAACAATAGTATTATCCATGAACTCTTTCAACGATAATGCGCTTTCTCTGCGAATACCTGGAGATAAGGACTAGGTGATTGTATTATTCCACGTATAGTGACTTGGATATTGAGATAACATCTCAAATCCAGATCTCGGGCCTCCCTTAGATGCTTGATTAAATCAAGACCGTAAATCTAATCTTCTCATTGCATCTGAATCATATTTAGATCAATGTCCAACATTTGGACTAAGAAAAGATTACTTCTCTACTGAGAGGAGTCACTAAAATCCAGACCCGTTTCATCACTCCCTAGGAATGGAAGCATCATGGTTATACAATCGTTTATGGTCACATCACCTTCAGGTATTCTTAATACCAGTACATCCTGCATACTGGAAGACCTAGAATAATCCCGAAGTATAAGATCAATTTTACACTGTCTACTTTAGGGATTTATCATTAAGTTTCTCATTTGATCATTGGGAGTTGGTATCAATTATATACTTTCCAAAAGCATATATCATACCCAGGTGTTGATCATATACCAAAAGTATATATCAAACCTACAAATTCAGTCAGGCTTCCAAAGCGAGACAACCGTGCATGGAATTTAATCTTCCCAACATCTCATGAGTGTCCTCATGTCTTCCGGTTCAGTAATAAACCTATATGATCCCTTTGAGAGATCGTATTACTCATATGCCCTTATATGCACACCAACGCGCCGGTGTATAGACCTTGGTTAGGTCATCAATCTATTGGTCTGCCAAATGTACATACTCAGTCATATAGTAACACATCTGTCTCCGGTCAGAGGATGTGTGCCTATATCATGACATTATACGATATAGGACTTTGGTTATCTCGATCTCATTAAGTAAACTCTTTGACCTAACTAATCTGACACCTCGGAATCTCTATTCCTATGCAGAGGACCTGCATCAAGATGTCGGTCA
The DNA here is from genome assembly GCA_037367405.1 of Ottelia alismoides. Classification (NCBI taxonomy): domain Eukaryota; kingdom Viridiplantae; phylum Streptophyta; class Magnoliopsida; order Alismatales; family Hydrocharitaceae; genus Ottelia; species Ottelia alismoides. Next base: position 458,187 of record JAZKJV010003511.1, on the reverse strand, counting down.
GATATCAGCCTAACTGAGAAAGTATTGCCACCGCCTACTCGGGCTGGAGATCGTCTCTTAACAATCATTTGATGGTGCTTGATGAGTCCTCAATCTAACTCATTAGATGTTCATCCAAGCACCAGCCTCTATGATTCAATATTTGAATCAACAGCTGAATGATCATCAAGATGGCCATGGTACATAACCCTAATTATACTAAGGGACCTATTATGCAAATTATTTATTCTTCATTTCAGATCAGGGAATGATATTCACAATAACATTTATTGCATAATGGCTTTCCATGGGCTCGTATATCCAACAGCGAGTGGATTGATCAGCGGAGATGAGAGAAAAGTGGTGAAACTAGTGGAATGCTCGATTGATGATGGGGTTAGGTGTATGCATCAAAATAAATAGAAGAAAATGAAGGATATGTGAGGTAGAAGAGTACCTCGTCGGAAGGGAAGCTTAGTGGATGGGGTGACCTGGGCTGAGGTTTATAACGAATCTCCGGTCATCGCATGACCCACGCGGCCATGGTGAGGTGCTCAATTGGATGCTATGAGGCCAAGGCACGACAATCGACGCCATGGATCGCACCCGGAGCTCCGCTCAGTGTTGCTAGCCAATTCCGCATCCTCATATCATGAGGAGGGGAAGGCTGCTAGAGGGAAGCTTCGTAAGTTGGTGGATGGTGGTGACAAAGGCAGGGAGAGGGTATTTGTAGGTGGAGCTCAGGTGTTACAAGATGGAGAAGGCATGTCTTGAAACGGTTGAGGTAGAGGGAACAGAGTGAATGCAGAGGATGCTGGTGTTACATGTGGATGTAAGAGGTAATGGCGATGCAGGGCGACCATTAGGATGAGGAGGGGTGATCGGAGGCACCTTCCAAAATAGGAAGGGACAGAGGGAAACACAAGCATAACGCCTGGGAAAGGGGGGGTTTGGAGGTAGAAGATGAAGCTTGGACCATTGGATCATGCGATCCAATAGCCCAGATGGAGGCGCGGATGGAGGTCTATGATATGATCGATAAGATTAGTTCTGGCGGTGAGGATAGTCGTGGTGGAGAATGGTCTAGATTGGAGTTAGGGTCCAATCTAATGGTGGAGATGAAGAGGGTGATGTAGGGGGTTTTCAGTCGTTGGATGGGTGGATGATCTGAGGGTTAGGAGGAAGGGGTGATGTGGACAAAGGACAACCATTAGATGGGACTCATCCGACGGAGGGGATGCAGGCGCGAGCACATGGCTAAGAAGAGATAAGGGGAGTTCCCATCTAACTATGTAGAAGAAGGGAATGATAAGTGGTGGAGATGAGGGCGCCTGAAGGAGATCGGAAGACCAGAAGAGAGGCTGGGAGGCAAGAAGAGGGAGCAGTTGTGTGGTATCCCCAGAGAGCGTCGTGCAGCTGCTCCGGAAAAATCAATAAATAGAGAAATAAAGAAAAATAAAAAAGAAATAGACGGAAGCAAAATTAGGAAAAAGTTAAAACATGAAAGTTATAGATCTTGATGAGATCTACGGGGAGTATTTTGAAAGGGTAAAAGCACAATTTTTGGGTGTTTGAGTTTTTTTTGTATTTTTTATTCCTTTTAAACGTCAAGACAATTAAAGACAATTAATTAACCTAATTTTTATGGGATAAAATAGAAAAGGAGGTTAGTAGTGAAACAAATATAGGTTAATTATACATAGAATCTATACAATATAATAGACGCTAAGAACAATGAATTATCCGTGATTTTTATTGAATTATTTAAGCAAGGAGACTAGTAATTTGATTTTAACATGATGAATACAAGATCCATCAAGGAAGATTTTGAATCTAGAAGCAAGTGTTCTTCATCAGAAGCAGATTATGCTCATATAGACAATGTTGGGCCTTAGAGATAGAACCCGACTAGCATTGAAGAGTACCTCTCCCTTGGGGATAACCTTGTACAAGAGACAATTTGTGAAATCCTTCAGAATGACCTAGAAGGTGCAGATCACAAAGAGATTACATCTCCGTACATTTTTTATGACACAGAGGTCCAACTGGGTCTGTCAGTCCTTTTCACTCTAGAACAATCAGAAGATGAGGATAACAAGTCGGACGTGGTTTTCGCCGATTGCCTAGAAACTTTTGACGATCCGAAACCAAAGCCGAATCAGTCAGTGCCAGTTACTTCAGAGACAAATCCAACCAATATCAGTACATACCCAGAATTGATTGAGCCAGACTTTCTTGATGATCACACTTTACCTGAGCTCAAGACATTACTGACAACACTCAAGTACATCTTCCTTGTGGGACAAGAGAATAAGTTTTCGGCCATCACCAGTTCACGATTAAACGAGGAGAAGGAATCTTGCTTGCTAGAGATCTTGGAGAAAAACTACAAGATGATAGGTTAGAGCATTTCTGATCTCCATGGGATAAATCTCGCTATGTGTTCGCATCATATCTATCTTGAGAATAATGCCAAACCCTCTTGTGAATTCCAGCACAAGCAATTCTAAATTTACGAGAGGTTGTGAAGAAGGAAATTGAGAAATGGTGTGACACGAGTTTTATTTACCCCATCTCCGATTCCAAGTGGTAGACCACCAGCGAGGATGGAGAGGAGATCGTGAAGCGAGAAACCACGTCGTGGCATGTTTGTGTGGATTACAAGTACTTGAGTGCTGAGATGAAGAAGGATTATTTTTCCCTACCATTTATTGATCAGATAATGGAGATAATAGCGGTATAAGAATCCTTCTATTTCTTAGACGAATTCTCAGTCTACAACCAAGTAGCTATTGCTCCTAAGGACCAAGAGAAAACCACATTCAGATGCCCCTTTGGTATCTATGATTTTAGGCGCATGTCCTTTCTGTTATGGAATGATACACGTATGTTTCAAAGGTGCATGGTTGTTGTATTCGCTAAGATGGTTGGCAAATTTCATGAAGTATTCATGGATTACTTCTCGATCCATGGTGATTCCATTGATTCTTGTGTTAGAAATTTGGATCGAGTCCTCAAAAGATGTGAGATAATTTGATGCTCTCATGGGAGAAGAGTCACTTCATGTTGATGGAGGGCATTGTGTTGGGGCATGTCATCTCCAAGAGAGGAATGGAGGTTAACCCTTGACTAATACGAAAATTGCCTTCACTAATTGACGTGAATTAATCTTAAAAATTAATGATGAATGTGTCGTTGTACTTACATCGGGAATTCAGAATCAGTCAAGAAATAACCACAAAAATTTTATTCAATTTTCAATCATGTGGTTTTTGTTTATTTTACTTGGGTAAGTCCAAAGATCGAACTCAAGGAGGTAAAGGAACAACCTAGAATTTTATCTATCAAAGTTTGTGCATGATTTACTAGACGGATTTTTTTGGTATTTTTAATGCAATTTGGGATGCAATATGCAAATACGACCAAATTTAGGGACTAAAATGTAAAGATCAACCAAACAATGCCCAAAAATATGAAACTCTTTACCTAGATGTGAATTATTATGAAATAAACACACTATCTTTTTTTGGAATTTTTGGATGCATGATAAATATTTTATGCCTTTATGAATGCAAACACAATGAATTTTATAATTACTTATTATAAATATGAAACCTTTTTATTTTCAAGGAATAAAATTATCCAAGATCTATCACTAGGAGATTGATCTAAGAAAAATCCTAAACTTTGAAAATCCTAGATATAATACCTATTAAAATTAAAGATTGAAATATGCAAAATGATTTTTACAGAGCCAACCATGCATGCAAATACAATTCATTTTGGGCACGATGTTCAAACTTAATTAATCCTCAAATCCATGAATTTTTAGAAAATTTACAAGTAATGGTTAATCATTTATGAATTTCCAAGCATAAAATGGGCAAAATATGTAATTTATCACAAGAATATTAATTATTAATTAACCACATCAAGTAAAAATATCACAAGTATGCCACAATGTAGAGAATTAATTGAGCAACACAATACTTTTTTTAAAATAATAAAATGAGGTAATAAAGAGGTCTAAAATAATTGAGGAACATAGGGGTATAACTACAAAATTACAAGAAAAAAATAATCATCAAAATATAATAGAAGCACTAATGCGTAATTATAGAGATCTAGGGGGTTTCTCTGCAAAATTCTCAAGGGGCACGTGCTGCGCACGTGCCCGTGGATGGAGGGATGAATCTGTAATTAAGCGAGTCTCCCAGGGGGGAACCTTACAAAAGTTCCCCAATGCACGTGTTCCTCACATGCGTGGGGGTCTCGGGTCGCGTGCACCCGGGGGCTGGAGAGACTGAGGCTGTTACAGTCGACAGACAAACATAGGAAGGCAAAGGTACGACTGGGTCTCTACAGCGGTTGATCGTCGACCATCGATGGCAGAGCGACGAAGGCTGGTGAGGGAACGACTGTGGTGGAGTTGATGGTAATGGCGGGGGAACGAGCAGCTGGTTTAATTTGTTGGAACATCGATGAAGATCAAGGAAGAGAGGAGGAAGGCGTCTTGTGTTATTGTTGGAGGAGTTTCAAGCGTCGGGGTTGTTTCTAGACGATGGTGTCGAGAAAGTGGTGGAGGTAAGAGATGGAAGCAATGGTATTGGGATGAACATCGGTGGAGGATGAACATTGCAAAGGTGGAGGAGTATCTTTGAGGATACAAGATTGAGGCTCAACGGATGCTGGAAATGACCAGAGCAAGAAGCTAGCTCTGCAGGAGGTGCAGCGCTGCAACGCTAGTCCCTAAGGACTCGTCGACCTACCATCTTTGCCAAGGTGACTCGGATCTCATCGGAGTAGATGGAGAAGAGGAGGCACTATCACTGCCAAACCTTCTGATTGTAAGGCTAACGATGAATGAATTCAAGGGAGTTGACAGTCGCGGGTTAAATAGCAGGGGGGATAGGATCTGATTGACGAGCAGATGAAATCAGGGATTGGGATTCGATTGGGGTGGCGACGACACAAAGATGGAAAGCGTATCGGGGAGGATTGGACGTGAGATTGGGGAGAAATCGACTAACGATTCTGATGGAGGTAATTAGATCGGCTCGAAGTGGAAGGCGGTGGAGAACATGTGAGAAGGGCGGAGGGCGGCGACATGGCTTGAAGAGGAAGGTGGCACGCGGGTTGGTGGCAGCGCCTGGGAGGAAGGAAGGGGGAAAAAGTGCACGTGCAGGACACGTACGCAGAAGGCACGTGCACTGCACATATGTGGCTATTATTTTTAATAAAAATGAAATAATAAAAAGTCAAAAATGGATGACACGTGGTGGCTCCAGGAGCTGCCTCTTGTCAACCCCAAAAAAATCGAAAAATAAATACAATAATAAATATGTAAAAAATAGTAAATGACCTCAGATTAAAAGATATCTTCATGAAAACTACTCGACTCGATGAGATCTACAACTTTCATGGAGAGACCAAAACCAAAAATCGATCATTTGCACAAAGTGATATTTTTGGGGTATCCCCTGTATATAGAATACCTTGATTTTTTTGGATTTTTATTTTTTTGTCATTTTTAGACCAGATAAAAATCTGTAAATAATTTGATAAAATCAAAGATAAATATTTACACATTAATCTATTTTTTGGATTTTTATTAATTAAGAAAAAAATAAATAAAATAAAACATGAAAATGACAATTTTGTACAAATAGTAAGTGAAGACTCGGACTAAGTTAATTTCTTGGATATCAAGCTTAGTTTGATTTTTGATTTTTATGCATTTTAATAAAACTTTTATGAAATAAAATAAATGAAAAAGAAATAAAATAAAATGAGTTAATTATGTACATAAAATAATAGGTCAAAAACCGCTAGAATATAAAATGTATAAAAGTGGCCCAAAACCCAACTTTCACATATGGGCTCCGATTCACTTGAACTTGGTCTTGTTTTGAAGGTATTTGAATGTGCATTAATTCAAAATTGGGTAGGATCAAAACAAACACTGGATGGGGAAGATATCATGGTTTTAGTCCATAAATCCTAGAACTAGGGTTTGGGTTTTGGGTTCACTTATTTCAGTTAGTGATTTTTTGTATTTTTCATTTATTCTTGTTAGTAATATGTACACAATGGAGTGGTTTCAGGTCCTTTGGAGTTAGCATGAATTAATTAAAAATCAGGGACGTTAGACTATTTTTCTGGTTATTTTTGCTGGGATTTTTGGCTTCTTATTTTATGGAATAATGAGCGATAAAATGCAATTCTTATCAAAACATGCATGAACGCTAATTATGCAATATAAATGAAGAAATGCCAATGAACTTTAGGGATTTAAGCTTAGTTCATGACTTTTAGAGTAATGAATCTGAGATTCATCATCCCCATATACTTAAACCATGCTCGTCCCTGAGCATCAAAAGCAATGTAATGAGGTGAAATGATATTCGGTTCCATAACAAGATCGTGAGCAGAAGGTGAAAATGAAATTAGACCTGACCTTTGGATTATTCGTATGGCAGAACTTCTGTGAGACTTAGGATTTTTAAAATGTACAGCATTCAAGTTCTACATATCATTGTCACAGTTTCGGCTCAGAAGTCTTCTTAGATCAATCCTCCTCCCAAAGCATACCATATGACCATTGAACAATCGACTCATGTGTGTGAAAGGTTTTAACTCATCCCATCCATAATGTCGGACTACCATGTAAACCTCCTCTCTAATAACTCATCCTCGGGAAGTCAGGTATTTCCTACTTAGGTCTGTCACGCTATGTTCACAATCGAATAGAGGGAGAAATTAGAAGAAGGAGAAAAGAACTAGAGGGAGGCCAATTTAGTCACCTTTCCTTGTGAAGCCAACCAATTTAGCCAAGTCTCCACCAATATCTACAATTTTTCTTGAAGCTTGGACTTTTTTGGTCAAATGTTTATTTTGTAGTTGGCTTCTTTATATTTGGATTTTTAGTGGTTCTGCAAGGATCTTGTTGTTCCCTATATGAAATCTTTTTTCCGGTAAATGTTCTGAGGTCTTAGAAAAAATTATCGTCCATACCTTTTCCGAAGCTTTATTTCAACCCGTACTACGGTCTTTAGATGTCCATGCTACAAGAAAAGAAACTCACACAGTCTTCCAACACCCCGTCTGAGTTGAGCTAAGTGCATAGTGTGAGAGTACAAATTAATTCCCTATTCCAGAGTCGTACCTAGAATGGAGAGACCATGCTAGATACTAAGAGTCAAACGCTGCACATTGTCATGTGGAACTCGAAGAATTAAGTAAAAGACCTGAAGTTTCTAAAATCCTATTTCTCAGTGAAGTTCCTCTGAAAATTAGGTGGATTAAGGTCAAGTCCAGAACACTCTCGATTTCTGCTCATAACTCTATTCAGAACCCAAGGGCTTTTCACAACTGTTGGATGAAGTGTAGGTGTGTGAATGCGAATTTTTTTGGATTTTTTCTTTTAATGCAGAAAATGAATAAGAAGCCATTTTTTTTCAAAATTTTTGGTTGGACACAGTCAGTGTTACTTGCAAACCTTTTTTGTTTGTTTGTTATTTTTTGTTATTTTTGTTTTTTTAAGTTAGTCATCCACCCCGTAAATACATATAGACTTACATGAAACTACGTGCTATGGGTAAAATATATACATAGTATATACACACACACCCCCTATACTTAGCGAGTGTTATGTCTTCAGAACACAAGAAGAGTAGAGAAGACATAGCTCAAGCTAAGCAGAGAGAGTGAAAAAGAAAAAAAAAGATCGACCCGCCCCCTATACTTAGGCTGTGAATAGTCTAAGTATAAAAGATGAGCGAAAATGAGGCGGTTGGGATATGTGAATGAGGAAAGTATATACAGATGAGCATCGGTCCCCCTATACTTAGGCTCTGGTCAACCTAAGTATAAAAGAAGGGTGGAAATGAGGCGATCGTGAGATGGAGAGAATGGTATGTACAGATGGCATCGGTCCCCCCTATACTTAGGCCTTGGCCTAAGTAGAGGAAGAAGATGTACAAGGAGACCGATGGGGTAGGGAGGGAGGGTGGTTAGTCGATGATTAAGGCGGTTTTCGGCTGATCTTTTTGTGAGGTTGTGGTGGGAGATCATAATGATAAGAAAGAGATGAAGCATATGATTCCCAACCATTATCTGTGTTATCTTTAGAGAAATCATGATGGATAGTAGATGAAGCGTATGAATCAGATGAAAGATAACCATCACCAATGTTATCCTCAAAGGAATAGTTTTTGAAAGTGAAGGCACACTAGATATTCTTATTCTTTAGTTTCTTCGATTATTTTCTCAGAATTTGTTCCTTCTTGGGATCAAGCGATTCGTCCTCAGATGATGAATACTCTGAAGCACCAGTCTCAGTCAGCTCATAAGAAATTATTCCGGTATATTTAATGAGAACAATAGAATCGACTTTGGATGAATAATAGTATGGAATGGGAGTCATCCAACGAGAATCGAAATTTGGATCCTTGCGAAGATAAGGTTTAAGAACTGCTGAACAGACCTCACTCATGTAGATTACCATTTCCGGACCGGATGAGGGATCATCAGATAATACCTCTTCCAAAAGGTCGAAGGCGGCTTTCTTTTTAGATGAAGGAGCAACCATTTTGTTTCGTGATGGTGTTGGTCCTAGGTGTGAAGTGTTGACACTTGAGTCTCCAGATGAATAACCATTGAAAATTTTCTCCTTGGTCGGTGTGCGTCCCGCGTATTTGTTCTTAGTTTTCTTAATGTTGGATCACTCCTGAGTTGGATTGATTTGGTCAAGGTAGTTAGAGAATGTTGACTCAGGGTGAGCCCATGCATATGTCTCAGGATCATATTAGAAACACTTTTCCATGGTGAGAGTAGCGGGAAATGGAATAGTGGGGAGAGTCTCTGCATGTTCATTCTCAAATGACTTGATGTTGGTGCATTCCTGTGTCGGGTTGATTTGATCAAGGTAGTCAGAGAAGGCTTCGATCGACTCAGGGTGAGCGCATGCATATGTCTCAAGATCATATGAGTCATATATTCGATTTTCCAAAGTGGGAGCAGCGGGAAATGGAGCAGTGGGGAGAGTCTCTTAACCAATAGTCTCATCAACAACTGCTATATCAGGTGTAGCAACGGGGTAGGGTTCATCTATCGCGTGATGGTTACAGTTGCCGAGGGATTCATGGGTTGCCTCAGAAAATCGTGGTTCCTCAAAGATTTGTTGAGATCGAAGTGCTCCCATTGCTATAAAATTGACTTCCCAAGTCTCACACTCAATAATTGCTTTAGTCAATGCCAAGATGGCTTTCCAAGAATGATTAGAGATTGGTTGAATTCTCCTTGATGCTCAATATCAATAATTATTAAGTCCACTTTGAGCGGAGCACCTTGGAATGTAACGATGACTAAATGGTTCCTCTCGGCCACTTTATTGATCGATCATCTAGTTGAACGATCTCTCTTATCTTCCTGATAGGTCCGAGTTTGAGCTTGTCAAATATAGAGGTCGGGAGGATATTGATTGGTAAGTCGTCATCGATTCGAGCATGGGTAAACACAGTGTCTTTGATTCTACTGTAAAATTTGGGCAACAGCTTCACTGTGGGGCTCTTGGTTTTTCTCTTCAACACTAAGGAGGTGGCCATTGAAAAGATATGTCTTTGAGTCTTTGTTCTTATCCTGCCCGACTTTGTCATAATTAATTTGTTCATTACAAATCCATTAAGGTTTGGGAAGTGTTCAATGGCCTGTATAAAAGGAAGTTCAAAAATCAATCTTTTCTCCAGTGCTTCCCTTAGAGCAGGATCCAAATTCTTCAGATCTTCTTCAGTTTCAATTTTTATGTATTTTTGTGGATTTTCATTTTTTTGGGTGTTTTTGAATATTTCAATTTATGGTATTTTTCTATGTGGTGTGTAGATGAGTTGTGTTCCCCGGATGAGGATGAGCTTAGATATGTTGAGTCAGATTCAGGGTTATCCCTAGGGGAATAATATGCAGAGGTGTCGCTGTCAGGATCATCCCTTGGGTGATAATAGTATCTAGGTTTCTGAATATCCTCAGAATTTTCAACATGAGATCCATTCTTTTCCTCGTCCATTTTTATATCAGAGGTACCATAGAATGAAATTAGTCGGTCGGAAAACTTTCTAAATTTATTCTCCATTAAATCATATATCTTATTTATCCTCGAAATATCATCCTAAAAAATCTTTTCATGATCAATCATGGGAGCAGTCGGTGTATGTCTTGTTTTTGAAGTAATTTCATCTTTCATTTTCCTCTATGAGCTGAGAGGAGATTCTCTTGGATTATCTAATATATAATTGTTATTTTTTGGAAATTTCTCCTCAAAAATTATGGAAGGAGTCTGCTCAATGGAAAGACTTTGTGGGAATCTGTAGGTCTCATACTCAGCATGCCATGACTCAGGCATGCACTGCTGGATTGAGTAGAGTCTACTTTCATGATTGATTGTATCCCAGAACAATGGAGTCATACAGGGTGCATATGTGTCGATATCATCTGTTTGGTCCTCTGTATGTGTAGGTTGATCGAAGGAGTTATATTCAAGTTGGTCAATAGGGATTTGATCGTCACAGTTAATCCAACACTAATTATCCTTAGGTGCGAGCCTCTCCATCTGGTGTGATCGGATTTGGTAACTCGGCCAGTCATGGGCCTCAAAAGTAATTTGATCTTGAAATGGTTCATTAGTTTCAGCGAGAAACCGGGAATAAGATGGTTCAGTCTATGATGGAAGTTGCTCAGGTGGTCGAGGTGAAAAATATGAGGGAGTGGTGACTTTGATCGGATGATTCGAGTAGAGTGGCTTGGAATTTATCGAGGGGTCCGATTCATCCGAGAGTGAAAGTCTCTCGCAAATGTTGGCGGGGTCTAGAAAGAAGAGGGTTTAGACTATTTTTTCCTGACTGAGACAAATTCATTTTCATAATATAGATCAGATGGGTACTCGGACCATTGTTCTATATTTGTCAAAGGAGGTTGAAGATAAATCAACATGGTTGATCTCGGTGTAAGTGCACAGGATATTTAAAAGAAATTTTTATCAAGGATATTGATTGCACAAATGTGCGGCTTTTGATCTTGGAAATCAGTTCACGCACACCAATGCAAAAACAAATAAAACCCCAAGTTCACCAACTCACAGAATGATGCTGCAAGAGTTTGACAAATTATCTTTTCAATTTTAGTTAGTGATAAATTCAATCTTGGAAAAAATTTAGCGAGTTGTCAGGTGCCAAAAAATTTCTTAAAGATTACCCTGAATTCTTACGACTAGTTGCATCCACTTTCAGCTAGTATGGGTGTAAGCACATACTGTAAAACGTCTACCTGTGTTACTTAAGGATGGATCCTTACACAATGTCCTTTAAACCACCCACTCTACTAAGGAAATCCGGACCGTTTACCGGCTACCCGTAGATCCTTACTGAGAAGTAGATAATCATTTTTAGAACCAGTAGTCTGAATGAAATTTCGGAGCTGGGTTCTAACCTTAAGTGTCGTCTCTCGCTCACTTAGAAAGATAAATGCATCCAAGGTTGGGGTTGATCTCCCACAAAAACTCTTGATTTTATGGGTTATTTAAAATCGACCTTGTTTAGCAGTTCTAATTTTAATTAGGTGATCACTTTAAAATCTAGATGAGCACAAATAAACGTCTACCGTCCAGTCCTGATTTCCTTTAAAATTATGTGATAAAATAGGAGGGAGAAATTTGGAAGAAGCCCATGCACGTGAAACGATGATGTATGCTCAGATAGAAGCCTTATAGTGATTCCTCGCAATCTCTATGTGGGGTGCAATACAAGAATTGGAAATTTATTCTAAATGAATACAAGTCAATAAAAACCGCACCTAGCATGTTCTATTAAGTTGAATTTCACTAAGTTGAACGATCTAATGCGCGTCTCAATTAAATGTAGTGTGGTCCTAGGTTCTATGAGCACAAACAATAAAATTTAAAGCTCTAATATCCATATGTGCATGTCTAACCTACGAGCGACTCAAGTCGGGCCCCACCCTCACCGGAGAGTGAAATAGGCCACGACACACCTAAAATTTTATTCGAATTTTTTTTACACATGCGAGAGTTCAAACGGACACCGCTATAAATGAGCAATTAATTACAAAAATTAAAATTGTAGAAAAATCAATCCTAGACTTTACGCTCTCTCATGACTTGACTCAATCTTAATTTTATTTATAGTTTTTCAGGTGCTGGTGAAGATGCATCAGTTTTTATGAGAAACCGCTCCATGTACATTGGGTACCTCGCAAGAAAAATAAGTAAGAGTGTGTAAGAGAGTGACACAAAAATTTATAAAAAAATAAAGATAGAAAATAAATACGGAAAAATAAAATAAAATAAAAATAAATGTAGGAAAAAAAATGGAATTTTTAACGTGAAGATTCAGGTGTCTGATTACCCAAATGTGGAAAATCGAACACAAAAATTTTTAGACAAAAACTTTTGCCTTTGTTAATCGATGTAAATTAAGCTTTAAAATTAATGGCGCATGTGTCATTGTAATTATGTCGGGAATTTAGAATCAGTCAAGAAATAACCACAAAAAAATTATTCAATTTTTCAATCGCGTGGTTTTTGTTCATTTTACTCAGGCAAGTTCCAATGTCGAACTCATGGATGCAAAAGAACAACTTAGAATTTTGTGTATCAAAGTTCGTGTACGATTTTCGATAAAGATTTTTTGGGATTTTTTAATGCAATTTAGGATGCAATATGCAAATGCGTCCAATTTTAGGGACAAAAATGTAAAGATCAATCAAACGATGTTCGAAAAATATGAAACCTTGCCGAGATGTCAATAATGATGAAATGAATGTACTTTATTTTTTTTGTAATTTTGGATGTAAGATAAATATTTTATGACTTTATGAATGTAAACACAATGAATTTCAATAATTAATTATAATAAATATTAAACCTATTTATTTTCAAAGAATAAAATTATCTGATCTATCTTTAAGTGATTGATCTCAAAAAAATACTAAACTTTGAAAGTTCTAGATTTAATACCTATTAAAAATTAAAAATTGAAATATGCAAAATGATTTTTATAGAGCCAACCATGCATGCAAATGCAATTCTTTTGGGCACGATGCTAAACTTAATTAATCCTCGAATATGTGAATTTTTGGCAATTTTTCAAGTAATTGTTAATCACTTATGAGTTTCCAAGCATAGAATGGGCAAAATATGTAATTTATCATAAGAATATTAATTATTAATTAACCACAACGGGTAAAAATATCACAAGTACGACACAATGTAGAGAATTATTTGAGAAACACAATGCTATTTTTTGAATAATAAAATGAGGTAATAAAGATATCTAAAATAATGGGGGAACACATGGGTATCACTACAAATTATAATAAATAAATAATGATCAAAATGTAATAGAAGGACTAATGCGTAATTACCAAGATCTAGGGGGATTTCTCTGCAAAATTACCAAGAGGCATGTGTTGCGCATGTTCCCTTCGATGGAGGGATAAATCTGCAATTAGGCGGGTCTCCCAGGGGGGTCCTTGCAAAAATTCCCCCCAACGCAAGTGCTCCTCACGTGCGTGGGGGTCTCAGGTCGCATGCACCCGGGGGCTGGAATGACCGAGGCTGCTGCAGCCTACAAACAACTATAGGAAGGCAAATATACGGCTAGGTCTCTGCAACGATTGATCTTCGACCACCGATGGTGAAGCGGCGAAGGTTGGTGAGGGCGCAACGGTGGTGGAGTTGATGTTGATGGCGGGGGAATGTACGACCGGTGGAGTTTGCTGGAACGTTGATGAAGACGGCAAAGAGAGGAGGAAGGCGTCATGTGTTGTTGTTTGTGGAGTCACATGCGTCGGGACTGTTTCTGGATGATGGTGTAGAGAAAGTGGTGGAGGTGAGAGATGGAAGCGGAGGTGTTGGGATGAATGTTTGAGGAGGAATAACGTTGCGAAGGTGGAGGAGTATCTCGAGGATACAAGATTGAGGCTCGACGACTGCTGGAAACGACCGGATCAAGATGCGAGCTTCGTGCGAGGTGAGGCGCTGCAACGAGCCAAGGTGACTCGGATCTCACAGGAGTAGATGGAGAAGAGGCGACACTGTCAGCACTGCACCTTCTGGATGTAAGGCTAACGACAGATGAATTCAAGGGAGGTAATAGTGGTGGGTTAAATAGCAGGGGGAGAGGTGGCGACGGGATCTGATTGACGAGGAGATGAAATCGGGGAATGGGGTTCAACTGAGGTGGCAGCGACACAAAGATAGAAAGGGGATCGAGGAGGATTAGGCGCGAGATAGGGGAGAACTCGGATGATGATTCTGATTGAGGTGATTAGATCGGCTCGAAGTGGAAGGTGGTGGAGCACACGCGAGATGGGCAGAGGGTGCGGCGCGACTTAAAAAGGAAGGTGACACACGGGTTGGCGGCGACACCTAGGAGGATGGAAGGGGGAAGAAGAAGAGAACGTGCAGTGCACTTGCGCAGGAGGCATGTGCACTACACGTTCGTGGCTTTTTATTTTTTTAATAAAAGTGAAATAATAAAAAGCTTAAAAATGGGTGACACGTGGCGGCTCCAGGAGCAGCCACGTGTCAACCCTAGAAAAATCGAAAAAAATAAAATAATAACTATGTAAAAAATAGTAATTGACTTCGGATCAAAAACTTTTCTTCACAAAATTTGCTCGTCTCGATGATATCTACAACTTTTATGAAGAGACCAAAACAATAATCGATCATTTGCATAATGTTATATTTTTGGGGTACCCCATGTATTTAGAATACCTTGATTTTTGAGTTTTTTTAATTTTTATCTTTTTTAAACCAAATAAAAATCCAGAAAAATATGATAAATAATAGATAAATATTTACACATTAATATACTTATTTGGTTTTTTATTAGTTAAGAAAAAGAAGAAATAAAATAAAAACATGAAAATGATAATTTTGTACGGACAGTTAGTGAAGTCTCGGACTCAGTTTCTTTGATTTCATGCTTAGTTTGATTTTGGATTTTTATGCATTTTAATAAAACTTTTATCAAAGAAAATAAATGAAAAATAAATAAAATAAAATGAGTTAATTATGTACATAAAATAATAGGTCAAAAACCGCTTAAATACAAGATGTACAAAAGAGGCCCAAAACCCAACTTTCACATATGCGCTCCGATTCACTTGAACTTGCTCTTGTTTTGAAGGTAATTGAATGTACATTAGTTCTAAAGTTAGTATGATCAAAATGAACACTACTTGGGGAAGATATCAAGGTTTTAGTCTGGAAATCCTAGAACAAGGGTTTGGGTTTTTATCCACTTATTTCATCTAGTGATTTTTTTGTATTTTTCATTTATTCTTTTTAGTAACATGTGCACAATGGAGGTGGTTTTAGGTCATTTGGTATTAGCATGAATTAGTTAAAATTCAGGGAAGTTAGGCTATTTTCCAGATTATTTTGGCTGGGATTTTTGGCTTCTTATTTTATGGAATAATGAGTGATAAAATGCAATTCTTATCAAAACATGCATGAATGCTAATTATGCAGTATAAATGAAGAAATGCCAATGAATTTTAAGGATTTGAGCTTAATTCATGATTTTTAGAGTGACGAATCTGAGATTCATCAACCCTACTACAGTGGACCTGATCAAATGACTCCAACCACTAACTGACATGAAATGGTTACAGTCTTTCCTAAGGCCTGTCGAATTTATATGAGATTTATAATTTTTTTTCAAAGACCAGCTGATTGCTAACCGAGTTTTTAGCCAAAGACATGGAATTGTCGATCACAAGTGTCTTGACACCTTTAAGCAATCACAAGGAATGATCATGGACGCCCCTATCCTACAAGACCTGGATTGGTATCTTCCTTTTGAGATCCTGGTGGACACCTCAAAATTTTCTATTGGAACTGTGTTAGGACAAAAGGAGGGATCATGTCCCGTTTGCTATACACTACGCAAGCAAAGTGCATGACCCTACTCAACGTAACTGTACAGTCACGAAAAAGAGATGCTTGTGGCAGTGTTCACCTTGGATAAGTTCAGATCACATCTCATTGGATCCAAGGTTGTTGTGTTCACAGACCATACAACACTGCGATACCTCATGGAAAAGAAGGATGCAAAGGCATGCATTCTTAGGTGGATTTTACTTATCTAGGAGTTTGACTTAGACAATAAAGATAAACTTGGAAAGAAGAGTTTAGAAGCTGATGAACTCTCCCATCTCGAGACCCTTAATGCTTTTGATGATACACCTATTCGAGACTCCTTCCCCAGTGAGTCATTTGTTGTTATCGACTCACTCCCATAGTAAGCCAATATAGTGAACTATCTTGTCTCCAAGAAAGTTCCTGAAGATTGACCCAAGAGTAGCATAGATTGACTCAAGTCGGATTCGAGACATTACCACTGGGAGAATCCGAATCTTTTCTTTTAGGGATTGGATTTGTCTGGATGACGTGTATTCCTCATGAGGAATACCAGAGTGTCCTTAGTTACTGCCACAGACTGGAGGCAGGAGGGCACCACTGTGAGACGAGGGCCGCATGGAAGGTCTTGCATAATGGCTTATACTGGTTGATTCTGTTTCACGATGCTTCCATCATTGTGAAGTCGTGCCCAATATTCTAGCGAATGGGAGTAAATATTGGTTCCAAAGATGGGATAGTTTCAGAGAAACTTCATTGATAAGTAAGATATTAGAAACTTCAGGTCATAGACTTCATTCTCCATGTCCATAAGACAATTTCAAGACTTGACTCTTAGTGTCTAACTTGGTCGCCTTATTCTCAATAGACTATTGGATAATGAATTGTTCTATACTCTACAATGCAAACATAGCTCAACTCATATGAGGTGTTCTAAGACCGTACACCTTTTTCTTTGGTAGTGTGGACATCTAAAGACCGATGTATCGGGTAAAAATAAAGCTTCAATGAGGGATGGATTGCTAGCATAACTTTTCTAAGACCACAAAAAATGGGTGGACCAAAAGATTCTATATCTTTCGGGGCACAACAGATCAATGGAGAGCAACCACAATTCCTACCATAAAGAAGCTAATACCAAAAATAATTCCAATCTTCAGATAGCCTACAGATCTAGTGGAGACTTGGCAACACCGACCAAGCTTCATATGAGAGTTGACTATACTAGTCACTCTCCACTTCTTTTCCCCTTCTTTTATACTTCTCCCCCACTCATTGTGAACTAGCACGTTCCTGAACTTAGAAGGAAATACCTGACTCCCCGAGGACGAGTTACTAGAGGATCGGATTGCATGGTAGCCCGACATCATGGATGGGAAGAGCTAACACCCTTCACTCACCAGAGACAATTATTCATTGTTCATGTAGGATGCTTTGGGTGGGGGTGGGGGTAAACTAAGATGACTTCTAAGTCGGGTATGGGCAATGACTTGTACTGCTTGAAGGTTGTTGTTATTAAAATCCTACTTCTCATAAGGACTTCTGCCACATTATTAATCCAAAGGTTGAGTCGAGCTCTATTTTCACCTTGTGTTCATGATCTTGGTATGGAACCCAACATCATTTCACTTTTGCATTTCATTTTAGTTTCTTGGGGACAAGCAATGCTTAAGTATAGGGTGTTGATGAATATGTAATTCATCACTCTAAAGATGAAAATAGAGCTATGTTCCCAAGTATTTAGCTGCATTAGTCATCTATTTGCATTATTATCTTTCATGCACTTGTAAATAATATTTGTATTCTAGCATACATAATTGCATTAATAGGAAGCCCAAAAATCTTGTTAATCATCACCTGTATATTACCATAATTTCTATATATATATATATGTTTCATGAATCCCAAATAAAAAAATCAACTCTATAGTGTACATATTACTAACACTAATAAAAGAAAAATTCCAAAAAATTCTAACTTATATATTTGCCCAATAAAACCCAAACCCTAGTTTTAAGACTTAAAGCAATAAAAGTAAATATCTCTTTCGTACTCTCCTATGGACCCCTTCTCACTTTTGAATTCATGTACGTTCAATTATCTACAAAATAAGCTCAAATTCAAAAGAATCAGAGTTAATATGTGAAATTTGGGTTTTAGAGCCTCATTGTATATTGTATATATTTACCGATTTGACTCGAGTATTTTAAGTAAAAGTAAATATTTGTGAACTATTTCTTTTTCATTTATTTTCTTTTATTTATGTTTTAATGAAATGTGTAAAAATATAAATTGTAGCAAAAACTGAAGAAATAATTACCTTGAGTTTGTATATAAACTTTATATATATACCCCTTTATTTTTTCTTCATTTTCATAATTATTAAAAATAAAAAAAATAGATTAAGTTATAAATATTTATTTTCTATTTTATCTGCTTTTCTTTTGAATTTTATCTAATTTAAAAATGACTAAATTTTTTGCAAAATACAGAAATACAATATTTTATATCTGCAGAGTACCACCAAAAATTCTTTTTGCACATACGATTTATTTTGCTTTTGGTACCTTCATAGGAGTTGCAGATCTCATCGAGATGAACAACTTTCATTAAGATATCACAGGTGTATAGACCTTTATTAGGTCATGAACCTAATGTTATACCTAATGTACATACTCAGAGATAAAGTGATACATATGTCTTCAGTCGGTGGATGCATGCCTATATCGTGACAGCATATGACATAGGTCTTAGTTTGTTCTCACTAAATCAACTCTTTGACTTAACACATACTACACCTCCAAATCTCTATTCCTGTGTAGAGGACCTACATCAAGAGATTGGTTGGATATTAGACTTTACAGTAAGTATTACCATCTCCTTCTCAGGATGGAGATCCTCTCTTCATAACCATTTGATGGTACCAATTGAGTCATCAATCAAACTCTTTAGATTATCGACTCAGTACCGGCCTGTATTATCCAACCATTAGATCAAAAGCTATATGATTATCAAGATGTCCAAAGTACATTAACCTAATTGTACGAAGGGACTTAATAAGTTCATGCATTCATTAATCTCTACTGGGAGTAAAAATCAAGAACTTTTATTGATATAAATAAAATGCTAACTATAGCATTTATAGTAGAAGTGATTCATCAATGGCTTACATGTCTAAGAATCTCCCACTAGCCCTCAGAACCATAATGGTATAATCTGTAAACCTATACTTATAACATGATGGAAGAAAACCTTCTGGCAAAATGTTCCGTAAGTGGATCAGCAATGTTGTCGGCATAGGGCACTTGGTGTTGACTATGCCACCACACTTCTGTATGTCCCAAATGATGTGGTATTTCCTCTCCACGTGCATTCTCTTTTGATGCCATTTGGGTTCCTTCACCTGAGCTATGGATCATGTCTTATCGCATACCAAGGGGATGGGAGTATCTAAGGAAACTATGCCCAAGTCCAAGATGAACTTATGCAACCACACTGCCTCTTTTGTAGCATCTGATGCGCTAATGTATTCAACTTTTGTCTTCAAATCAGCCATGGTTTCCTACTTCTTGCTTCTCCAGCTCACAACACCACTACTCAACAAGAATATGAACATTGGAATTGACTTTTTCTCATCAATATTAGATTGTAAGTATGAATTTGTGTATCCTAAGATGGAGCTCACTATCTCTATAGGATAAGATATAATCTTGCACCTGTCTTAGATATTTGAAGATGTTCTTGAAGGCTATGGTTTAGTGGAGGATGTGGATAATGCGAAGGAGAAAGACGATACAGGTTTTGTGAAGCAACCACATAATGGTGATACAACTAGTGTTAGCAATACGTGGTATGCTAGTAATGATGGTTCTGTCTCCAAATATTCTGATATGGTGGAGACTGACGTAGAGGTTACTGCTGCTGCTGGACAAACTTCCCATCAGATGGTTAGTGGTACGACCGAATGTCAGAGGACTAGCGCTGTTGGTGTTCACCTGGATGGGTCGGTTGTGCATCGTTATTCCATATGTCGTTCACCACTTGGATTTGAGGCAGATGTGGGAAAAATGGATCCACAAAAGATGGGGACTGAGGCTTGGTCTGGATGATGACTAGTTGTTGTTACGACGACAGTAGTGGTGCCTGGTAGGGGGACTACATGTAGTATACGTGCTGGACTTAAAGTTTCTCTGAACTCGGTTGAGGTGGTATTGGTGAAGAAGGTTCCTTCTGCTCATAAGGAGTCGCGACTGATGGACTCACAGAAACAAGATTGATGGTGCTAACCGGTAACTCCATCAGCTTGGTAATTTGATCCAACTTGTTCATGTGTTGGGTTATTTGTTCGATCATCAACAATTTCTCTAGATCCTAAAATCGTTTTTGATGATATCAACTATGGAAAGGTGGCTCTCGATGATGCCGAGGTTGGAGCTCTCGTCACTGTTCTGCTTATGTGATGTCACCAAGTTCACTTGCTTCTGGTGGATATGTGATTGTTGCTGATAAGCACGGGACAAGGACAATGCAACCTCTCCTTTGGCCATTTCTTCAAATATCTACCAGATGATGTCCTCTTCATTTTTGAGGTGAGATCCTCCACATGCGGCATCAAAAAGCCTCTAACTTTATTGTGTCAGTCCCCAGAGGAAATATTGGACCAATCTGGTCTGAGGAATGTCATGGTGGGGGCACTTCTCTTGCATATCTTTAAACATCTCCTAAGCTTCATGTATGGAATCTTGCGGTCCCTGGGAGAAGTTTCTGATACGAGATCACATCTGGTTGATACAACCAAGATGATTGAATTTATGGAGGAATGCAAACCTAATTTTCTCCCAGGTCGTCACTACCTTCCCCAAGTGATTTATTCAGTACACAGCCTTATCTTGAAAGCTGAATGGGAAGGCATACATTTTAACATCACTTAGTGAAATGTGAGGTTAGTGTGTAGTGAGGTAGATGTGGGAAAACTACTGGAGATGGTTATAAGGCTCTTCATTAGTGTTCCCATGGACAGAGGGAAGAAGAGTCTAGAATTTTAGCTTAAGCTCAATGTGTTAGTCCACCAAAGGAATCTAAATCAACTCAATCATCTAGCCAGCGCTAAGATTGTATGTTTCCTTGAGTGTAGGCCTTAGGATCCTCTCTTCTTGGATTATCTATCAGACCTCCATGGGGTCCATCTCTCTGTTCATCATCATTTTATCTTTCTCCACCTTGGTTCCCTTTCTCTCCACAATTAATTGAGTACATCAGTGAAGGCGACCTGGGCGAGAGCCTGATTTGTAAGCTATTGTTGGATGGCCTAAATGGAAGTTAGTAACTAGGCATTCATTGCATTTTGATTAAGTTGAGGGCCCAGATTTGGTTGTTGGGTTTCTTTCCCTTTCCCTTGAGGAGACATCTCTAAATCATACTCAGAAGAATGTATTTGAACAGGGTCCGGATTCAGCTCTTGATATGCACAATAAGATGCAACCCAATCAAACTAGCAATCTCACTCACTAGATGAAATGATTGGTCTTGAATTAGCGTCAGTCCCAGACATATGTGAATGGAGTACTTGATATTAAGATAAATTTATATCCATCCGCAAGGGGTGAGCGTCGGTACAAGAGTGGCCATGATTTATTGGAGAAGAAGAAGAGGAGTATGGAGAGCAATTCGCAAAGTTCAAACTGGGTTCTTCAGAATCGCTTCGAGTTATTAAAGATGTCAAATTCATGGAATCAATGTGGGTGTCTATGGGGTCCTGACAAAACCATCCATGAGTCGATATCTTGGACTAGAAGTGGAATACATAGAGTATAGAGCATTGTGATTAATAAAAGGATGAAGAAGAGATAAAAAGAAGGCTTAAAGTGAGCAAGGTGCAAAGAAATAAAAATAGAAGAAATGAAAAAGGGAGGAAGTGTGTAGGACTGATCTTTTACCTAAATCTAATTCAAAACAAACACAACACAGGTGGGTTCACCAACTCAACCCTATGAAGCCAAAAGTGTTAAGCTATTTTTATCATTTCAAATTTATTGTTATTCAAAAAAATTATAGCAAGCCCTTAGAGGCTAGCCCTATAGAAGATGCGTACTGCCAGAAAAGTATCTCGTACATCCCACTTCCTTTGTAAATTGTAGCATGTACTTTCGAAGAGAACCCTTTCTATTAGATGTGAATCCACTACTCAACAAAAGAATAGAGGATTAAGAGGATAGTCAAAATCGAATTCCTCCTCGTAGGGTACTCGAATGTGAAATGATGAGACAAATACTCCCGTAAAGGGATATACTAACCTCGTCACTACAGACTAAGTCTACAAGAAGACGAAGCCCTAGTCGCCCACATATGATAGAAGCATCAACACTTCGTGAATCTAGTAACCAACAATGTAGTACCCAAGGTGGGATTTTTGCTATATGTCCTAAGGTCGTGCCTCCCTCAATTTGGAGTGTGCCTAAAAAATAATTTAGGCTTTATGGACCAAATACAATGAAGTCCATTACGAATTTTATTTAGGGTCAAAGTGTTATTAGCAATCCCCTTGTTTTAGATTTTGGATTTTTCATTTTTTGGGTATTTTCAATACAATAATCGCCTAATATTTTTTCTCTTGAAAACCTAAATGAGGAAAAACATAGGGAGAGAGTGGAAAAGAAATGCTAGTGGATACTAGGATGGAAATCTCATCCTTGTATCAAAAGGATGGATGATTAGTAAGAAGACTCACAGTGCCTCCCGCTATTCTCTATGTGGGATGCAAGACAGAAATATAAATTACACGACACGTGGTTTGCAAGCTGATGAAATCACTCGAAGTAGGGATTGCTATTAACATGAATCACAATTTTAATTTGACTAACGTCCAACCTGAAGATTATAGGCACATGCAGATATTGGGGCTTTGGACCTATGTTACTCAATCAAGCAATCCTAAAGACTAAGGGATCATTCACATAAAACAAATAAAATAAAGGCGGAAAGCACAAATCACGATAAACAAAGAAAAATAAGCGGAAAAAAGGGAGGACAAAGGTGAGAATGTGAGAAAATGTGAGAATAATTGCACGGATCCCAAAGTGAACAATCACTTGGTAAAATAGGCCCAAAAAGTGTCCATAGTCCAAGTGTTCAAGTCCATGTATTATTACAAATTAAATAGAGTCTCTCTCACAATAAAATAAAAATTCTGCTATGTTCTACCACTCTTATCTCTCTCCTTGTCTTCTTCCTGCTCTCTCCTATCAGCTAACGAAGAAAGACCTGATCTCCACGTAGCTCGGGTGCACCGACTCTACTAAGAAATCCACCTTCGCTTCGTGGTCGCATGCAAAGAAGTCAACAAGAAGATTGGTCATAATAGATAATGAATAACTAAAAGAAAAATAAATAAAAAATGGAATATATGCATAAACTAGGTATACACTATCCTACACATTGCTCCCTGGCAACTACACCATTTGATGCATCTGTTAGGAGCAGAGGTGCCTAATGTATGGTCTTCGAGGAGCATGTGGTGTCCGACAGGTCGGATCTGACAATCACTTTATATACCATCTCATGGCACTCGGCACGTGAACCAATCAGACAACCAACAATCAACCCACGATATAGATTAAACAATGAGTAAAATGTTGAGTGAAATTTATTATACCCTACAAAAAGATGTGTATAGAACGTAAGTGTTGGGGTTGAACCACTAAGAGTACAAGGGATATGTATAATTATTATCAACTAATAATAATCAATAATAATTATTTTTTTTTGTAAATTTTCTTGATTTCTGTGGGTTTTTAATATTCTTTAATTTTTAAGGATTTTTATTATATTTTATTATTTTAGATTTTTATTATTTTTAATATTACAAATTTTTAATTTCTTTTTGATTTTTGAGATATAATATATAATGATATATAGTAGTAATAATACTATATATATTACAAATAATATATAGAATGTTTAATAATTATATATAAAGGAACAACCATTTTTAAGTTTTTTAAGCATAATATATATGATTTAAGTAATAATAATATCGAATAGAATATAAGTTTTATAAGATATATAATATATATAGGTTTTATAATTTTAAATATTATAAATATATTCAAAATTTAGAAAATAAACTGTTTTTTTATTTTTGATATTTTTCTCTCCTTTTGGGACTTTTTATATATTTTTTGCTAATTTTAATGTATTTTTAATGTGTTAAAATGTGAAAAACAAGGTATATATTAAATATGCAGAATTGTTTTTTGTTTTAAAAATAGATAATAAGTTGAAAAATGGCTAAAACTTTGTTTAATATATACTATATATAATAAATAAAAATAATGAATAGAGATCTATTTTTTGGATTTGTGTAGAACTTCTATTGATTTTTATGGCCTTTTGGGGTTTTGTATTTTTTAATATTTTCCTTATTATATTTTTGTTATTTTTGGTCTAGAGTTAGAATATATAATAAATACTATAATTTTTTTTGTAAAATTTTGAAATTAGTTTTGTACTTGTTTTGAATTTTTAGGCTTAAAATGGAAGATATAGCTCCTATTTTTTTTAGAAAATGGTAAATTACAATAGCATGCCAAATTAAAATGTGGGCATGGATATAATATATAACATGAATATAAAATAATTTTCCTATAATTTTTAGCCACAGGAGCAATATAACAAGAATAGAAAAGGGAAAAAATAGGTATGCAACCTAAAAGGCGTATATTTGCAATAAAAATAAAATTTTGAGTTTCACATGTAATTTTCCCCAAAATATTAACACTATATTTACTAATTACAAGAATAATTATAAATAATGAAAACATGAATGGCTTAGTTGCAAATATTGCAACAACTCTTGTAGCGTAACATGTGAGGTGCGAGGACCTGTAACCAATATTCAACAAGTGGAGGAGGTCCTATACAACTATTACATAGATATTTAAATGTTCATACATATTTACATGACTAAATTATAAATACAAAAAGGAGGTGGGGTTACTTAAATATTTACCCTGTAGGCACTTTATCCAGAGGTGAGTGGCACACCATGTGGCATCACTTACAAGATCGAACGACTAGTATCACACACCGCTTCACCTTGAATGAGCAGAGATGATCGGATCTCGTTGATGACTTTCATCCAACAGCTCTGAAGAGGTGACTAAGAACAAGGAAGAACATGTTCTTCCCTGAGCTTCCCTTCATTGAATCTCTCAACTACGATGGTCTCATACTTCCCCGACGGTCTCTAATCACTCCTAGGGCCACTCCGCACCTGCAGGGCATCTTGGAAAGCTTCCAGGTCCCCTTGGATGGGACCCAGGGTCTTCGTGGTTCAGCAAGACCTGAAGCTCCAGGATGATGATGATTCATGCTGATGACTACCACACTAGAGACACTACACAAAAAGGAATAGCGGCTCGTGAGATATGCCTCAACCAATTTTTCAATCTTGTAGTACAAGGAAATGGTTATGTGTAGAAGATATGAATGATGGTGGTAGATGAGCTTCGAGGACCCTTGATCCTTACAGGATCAAATGGGGAAATGGGTGCGAATGATGGAGAATATATCGGGAAAGGAAATGAAGATGACGATGAGTCAAAATAGGGTGGGATTCGCGTTGAAATGGAGATGAAGCGTAAGGATCCAACAGATTAAAAATATAAAGTTACACTAAACTACGAACTAATTAAATAAACTAACACCTAATCTATGTTAAGAAAAGGAAATGGCATAATTAAAGCACGAAAGAGCAAGTTGAACCTGAATATTTTTTAGAGTAGAGTGGGATCGCCAGAGGAGCTCTAGTGGACCTTGAATCTCCTTCTCCGATGCTTCTTCTCCTCGTCGAAGCTCTAGCGAGTCTCTAGCTGTCACAAAGATCCTCAAGCAAGTTAAGCTTGGGATTACGAAGGGTTAAAAAGGGATCAAAATCAAAAATGAAGGATTTGGGGCTTATTTATTAATATGGTTTTGGAGGAAATAAGAGAGCGATTGCATGAGGGAGAGGGGTGGTAGATGGAGTCTATGGCGTCAACATCGATTAGGGATGTGGGAAAAACATAGAGGTGATGGTCTCTAGGAGGAAGGTGGCATGGGGAAGAGTGAAAATGTGGAGAAGAAGAGGGTTCTCGTGACTCTAACAAGTATCAGAGAGGCGGAGGTACTGTTGACTAGCGGGTCAACAAAAGGAGCTCCCTAATTGTTCCACTTGGACCAATATGGAGAATTGATAAAAAACATTTATTAAATTGTTAAATAATAAATGATTTTTAAAATTTTAAGTCAAAACATGAAAATTTTTATTTTTTATGTAGTATTTTATAGATTTTTCATTTATTTTTACAAGATAATTTATTAGGAGTTGATTTTTACGTGCATACATATATGTATAAATACATGTATTTAGTATATTTTTTTATTTTGTATTTATATTTATTATTATATATTTATTTTATATATTTCAATTATATCTAAGTATATATTTATGATTTTTTATTTTCTGATTTTATTTATTCACTTAAATAAATAAGAATTTGTATATTATATGTATAATATACTTACGGGTTGGGGAAGCTGCACCGGCAGGTGTAGCTAACTAGCTGTACCCGGCTATTTTTTTCATTAGTTTTTTGTGTTTTTGAAATGAAACCTAGGGGCATTTAAATCACCATATATCACAATGATATCATACCAATTTCAACTAAATTCGACATTTCTATCATCTCCATCAAGGCTATGACATTTTAACGGTTTCAGAATTATTGAAATTGACCATATCTAGATGGGCATGCTAGGAGTGTTACATATTCTTGTCAATAAACTAAGTAAATCTCCATAAGTTTTTTTCAAAAAAAAATAAAAAACCAATAAGAAAAATGGCCGGGTGTAGCTAGTTAGTTGCACCCGCCGGTGCATACTCCCTTTTCCCATATACTTACATATATATTAATACTTTATTCATTAAACTGCATTTTAATGATTTTATTTTTTTTATTTTTTAGTTGTATTCTAAGTATATGCAAATATAAGAAAGCTAAAAA
This sequence comes from Ottelia alismoides, assembly GCA_037367405.1. Classification (NCBI taxonomy): domain Eukaryota; kingdom Viridiplantae; phylum Streptophyta; class Magnoliopsida; order Alismatales; family Hydrocharitaceae; genus Ottelia; species Ottelia alismoides. Next base: position 431,229 of record JAZKJV010003511.1, on the reverse strand, counting down.
TATAAAGAATAAATGTTTTGATTATTTATGTACATCTATACTATAAAATAGGGACCCAAAAGCCAACTTTTGCATCTCAGCTCCGTTTTTAATGAAACCAACTTCATTACATATATAATTAAATTTTATGAACAATAATTGTTTGATCAATTTTGAGTCTTTAAGGATGAGATACAAGTTTGTGAACTTTTGTTTGCGGTTTTTTGATATATATGTCCCAGTCATAATATGCATTATTTTTATGTGCGACTGATTTTTATTTTTATTAGAATTTTTATGTATAGGTTCCATGTTGAGGGTTTATTTATTTGAGGTGGATAAAATGGAAAATAAAATAGAGTCCAAAAGGCTATTTATTGATGAATAGAATTAAGGTTTTACGATGTTTTTTGTACAATTTAATTGCCTTAACTCCCCTACTTTATTCCTTGTCGACCAAGCAAATACGGACCTGGTGTTGAGGACTAGGGTTATTTGGTGTCTTTGACACTTCATTTCTTTTTTCCTTTATTCCTTTATTCAGGAATTAAATACATATATTTGTACAATATTGATATGTCAAATAATGAATGTCATTGTACAGATTAATAATATTTACATGCATTTAGCTTGGGATTTAAAGCCAAAATGAAAGAATAAAGGGATTTTTACCCAACAGACCCTATAAACTTTGCCAATTGCCTCCATGACCTTTGAAACAACATAATTCTCCCATCGACCCCGTAAACTTTCCAACTCTTACCATATGAACCTTGTGGTTACTTTGTCTTTAGCTCGCGAGGGTTCTTGGGGTAATTTAGAGGGTTGATAGGGTAATTACGTTATGCAAAATGTCATGGAGGTGATTGGCAAAGTTTATAGGGTCTGCTGGGTAGAAATCCCAAGAATAAATGTGATGAAATGGAGATTCATTACTTGGGAAAAAGTTCTTAGTTCTGATATGTTTGTTATGCCACTTCTTCACTCTGTCCATGTAGATGGTGTTGTTCTCATATTCATGGTTTCTGATTTCTATAAGCCCGTTCAGATCAATATCTCTGTTCTTTTTCCCTGGTGGCAATCCCAGTTAATTTTTAGGATTTCCCATTCTAATTTGTAAACTATTTCTACAAGCTAATGTCATGGTTTTCCAAAAACCATTTGGAATTGAAGGTGCCCAATGGGGTCTTATAAGCCATCATGTAAGCTCATAGAACTTGGTTCGAGAGTTGAAACTAGATCTTCCTATCAGGGCAGACTAGCTTCTACAGAATTCATTTGACCTCCCTTTCGACACCTCAACCATGCCATTAGATTGTAGGTAGTTAGGACTAGCAACATGGTGCTTAATGTCATAATACTTAGTCAACATCTTCATCTGTCTATTGACAAAGTGGCTATCCCCATTGGATATTAATACTTTGGGATCATGAACCTTGAAATAATACGATCTTTCAAAAATTTACAAATGATCTTACTTTTTGTAGATCTAGTTGGGAAAGCATCCACACACCTTAATAGATAGTCCATCGCAAGAAGAATGTATTCAAATACATGATTCTTAGGGAATGGGCCCATAAAGTCAATGCCTCATCTGTCGAACAGATCACAAATGATCGTTGGTAGCATAGGCATGGTATCTTTGGGACCAATAATCCCACCAATTCTATGATAGTCTAGGCACAACCTGACAAAATTGTAGGCATCTTTAAACAAATTTGGCCAACAAAATCTACAATGCAGTATCTTCTTTGTGGTTCTCCACCTAGAGTGGTATCCTCCTGCCTCCATGGTATGGTACGGAGTAAGGACACTTTGGTATTACTTTTGAGGAATACATCTCTTCCCATTGCAAGTTGTTCCTTCGAAGAAAAGGAATAGATCCTCCCAGTGGTAGTGTCTGGATTCCAACTTTAATCGGTCAATTCTTTTCTTGGACCAACCCTAAGGATCTTTCTTGGAGACAAGATAGTTAACCATGTTAGCATACCATGGGAGAGAGTCAATGATAAAAACTGACTCATCCAAAAAGGATTCCTGGATCAGTTCTGACTTACGTTTTTGTTTTGCTCGATCCACGATATATGGTCAGCCACACCATTCTTCACTCCAGGATTATCTTTAATCTCCAAATCAAATTCTTGGAGTAAGAGAACCCATCGAAGAATACACACCTTTGCATCTTTCTTTTCCATTAAAAAATGTATGGCTAAATGTTTAGTGAAAACTATTACTTTAGAACCAAGAAGCATATATCTAAACTTTTCGGTAAAAACTACAGAAGCATCTCCTTTTCGATTATATTGTAATTCTTCTAAGCTGGATCCAACACTTTGCTTGCGTAGCGAATAGCAATGAGACTTCATATCCTCTTTGTCCTAACATAGAACCTACTGCAAAATCGAAAGCAATGCTCATGATATTGAAGGGAAGAGATCATCAGGGGCTTGTAGGACAAGAGACTCAATTATCTTTCTTTTAAGCAACTCAATGGCTTCAAGATAGTTATGATCTACATCTAACTCTATGTTTTTTTCCTAAGAGCTCAGTAAGCAGTCAGGCAATTTTTGAAAATCCTTTGATAAATATTCGATAAAATCTGACATGCATCAGAAATGACTACACTTGTTTGGCGTTGGTTGGTGGCTCGAGTTTCTTGATCACAGCCACCTTGACAAGGTCAACCTACATTCCCTTCTTAGAGATGACTTGCCCCAATACGATACCCTCTATCACTGTAAAGTGACTCTTCTCTAAGAAGAGCACTATATTCACTTCCCTACACCTCTTGAGGACTCGATTCAAGTGCAAAAGACCATCATTGAATGAATCACAATGGACTGAGAAATCATACATAAATACTTCTAGGAAATCTCCAACCATTTCAGTAATTACAGTAATCAAGCACCGCTGAAAAGTGCATGGGGCATTTCAAATCCCAAAAGGCACACCTCAATGCGTAAGTGCTGAAAGGACATGCAAATGTTGTCTTCCCTAGTCCTCGGGTGCAACGACTACTTGATTGTAGATCGAGTACCCATCAAAAAAGTAGAAGTATTACCTACAAGCTAGTCTCTCCAAAATCTAATCAATAAGTAGCAATGGAAATGGTCCTTCTTTATCGTGGCATTCGAGCATCTGTAATCCACACAGTTGCACCATGATGTGGGTTCTTATGTCGTAATCTCCTCTCCCTTCTCATTGGTTATGAGTTGGTCTTGACTTCTTCGGGACTACATGCAAAGATGTCACCCACTTGGAGTCCAAGATGTGATAAATGAACCCTACTCCACACCATTTCTCTATCTCACTCTTTACCCCATCCCCCCTGTAAATTTGAATTCAACCTACACTAGAATTCACGGACGGCATGGCATTTTCCTAAAGGTAAATATGGTAGGAACATAGGGTGGGGTTCATGATGAATCTGCATTTCATCATCTTTATTTATATAATTTAGCTTAAAATCCCTTATAAAACACGTGTAAATATCAACAAATCCATTTTCTACTAACCTTAATTCTTGTGTAAATATTGTATATTTATCACTATTTACACCTAAAATAAATAAATAAAATAAAGGGAAAATAAAGAAAATAGAAGATTGTATATATATATATATAATGGATACAGGTTGAATCTGACCCCAAGAGAAAGTCAATACATGACCTGATTGATAATGAATAAAGTAGGGGGAGATAAGACCAAAACAAAAAAAATTCCAGAAATTCATTTATCACGTGTATGTATTCATCATATGTACAACACTTTTTATAATACACATTTTTTGTTTAATTTATTTATTACCAAATTCATTTAAAAAATGTTTTTTCTTGAAAATTGTGAATAAAATTCTTTTGTAAATATTAAAAATAATTGCAATTAAAACCTGTGTATATTGTGCAAATAACAACACTCTCAAAAGGCCACAAAGCCAACTTGCAAGATCAGTATATTCTCCATAAAAACTCCAAATTCATCAAACTCACTTTTGTTGTACTCCAAATTAAATAATCTTTAAAATGAAAGAGATTTCATAAAAAAACAGAGTTAAGGTGTGAAATGTGGAAATTTAGGGTACTATTGTATATTATACCTATGTATACTATGTATATTATTTAATAATTTATTTTAATGAACATTTTTGTGTATATTGTATTTTTAGTTAACTGTGAATATTATATTTTAATCATATAAATAAAAAATAAAAATTACAAAATAAAAAATCAATAAAAATGCAATCATGTATATATTGTAGAGGTATCACTCTTTATATACTGTAGATATACCTATTTATTTAACCTAATAAATAAGTCCTGAAAATCAAAAAAATATACCATTAAAACCCTTATAAAATGTTATGAATAAATAAATTATTATATTATGTATATAATTCTATACATAATTAGTAAAAATCAAACCTAGTATATATAGGTATACATACCTATGAGCAACCCTTTATATTTATTTTAACCCTTGTATATACACTATTTAATTAATTAAAAATCACCAAAATTAACTTTATTTTATTCTTAACATTTTTTATTTACATTATTTATTTTTTTTCAATTCAATTTTTATTTTTAATTGTTTTATTTAATTGTTTCATTGATTTTTTGTCGTTTTTCTTTTTTTATCTTTTCCTATGCACGCTCCTATTGGTTGGCCCCGGTCTGTTGACCCAGGTCAACTCTCTAGTACACCTATTGAACCTGCTCATCTCGCCTACCATCCTCTCTTCGCCTAATTATCCCACGCATCTTAATCACTAATTAACCCTGATTCCTTCCCCAAAGTTATAGCCAATTCATTCCTCTCCACTGCTAGCCTTCTAGATCCACCATTCTCTCCTTTGATTACTCTCATTTTAAATTTCAAAACCCACCGGAGTTTGCTCTATAAATTGGCATCCTTTAACTCCACCACGAGTTTGATCCAAATTTAGCCCAATTTTTCATGAGATTGAGTAACAAAGTTCGTGCTCTAGTGATAGAGGAGCGGTACTCCAATTTGGAGTACAAGTTTGGTGCTCTAGGTTTGCGATCCAACAACATGTTGAAGCTCTCAGCCGCATGCTTCACCTCTCCGCTGCAGCCGCAAAACAAGGCGATATATCTCCCCATTTCTTCATCGTAGGTAACTTAGGCCATTTATCTTGGATTTTGCATTTCATTCTCGTGTTGATTTCTACTAAATCGCTTAGATTTGATCTTAATCTTCAGCCTGCGATTCGCACGATCCGATGTGTTCCGATCATCGTCAACCAATTCCGACTACGCCCAAGACATTCACCAGAGTTTTCTCTACCTCTTCCATCCTCTGTCCACCTTCAGATCCTCACCGGTCTGAAGATCAGCTCCTCTTCCGACCACCTTAGCCGGAGCTTCTACCCATTCATCATTTTCTTGTCTTCTTACGTCAATAAATCTGTGGGAGAATCACCTTCGAGTACTGGTTTCATTGTAAGGAATAGGAGCAAGCTTTGAAGCAAAAGAAGCCATTTGGAGGTCCATCTGAGCTTCCAGACCTTCCGACCTCCAGATAGCATCTCAGTCGTCATTAACCGTCGTGGAAGCCAGGATCGAGAGATGGGAGGCGCAGGAAGCCATAGCCTTTGTTAGAGGATGATTTAGGTAGAGGATGATCGAGATCTTCTCGATCGAAAGCTCGCCTAAAGCAACCTTCTTCCACATTCTTCCAGATAGACTCCACACCGCATGATAAAGAGTGGTCGTCCAGATTAGATCTCGATTGTTGAATTTTCCTCAAAGATGGGTCGTGAATTAAAGTCCCCAGATTGAAATCTCATCCATCCATGTGAACTTCATCATCAACCAGATCAGAAGGTTATTGCATCGAGGCTGTACAGAGTGCCACGTATTTTACGGATACATTTACGCCTCTTCCCCTGCCTTTATTTAATTCGCAAATAAGTCCTATAAGGACACATGTCTGTATTTTATGTTCAGAACATTTGCATTTTATGTCTTGCAATTTTTTTAATTACATAAAAGTCATGTTTAAACTATGAAGCGTGCATAGCACGGGACTTTTTGTGTATTTTACTATAAACTCATGCATGTTTTTTGTTATTGAATGGTCCACTGAAATAAATTAATTACATTTTGGTCTTATCTAGCGAGGCGCACATGCCTGTGTACTAGATTTTTGGAAATTTTGCACATTCTGCCTGTAGTTTTTTTATATTTGTTATCATTTATTTTAGACTTTAAATATTTGCATTTAGGCCACTATGCATCTGCATTTATGTTGCACATTAAAAATCTAATAAAAATTTGTAAAACTCCTCTAAAAATTCATAAAAATTATTTTATTTATGTCACATAGATCTTTCATCCATAAATTTTTATTAGTATTTTTATTTGTTTCATTACTTATAAAAAGTCAAAAATAGTCTAAAAATTCCATGTTTGTATACAAAAATAAAAAATATAAACTCTTCACAAAAAATTCTAAAAAATCATGTTTACATCTTTTGATTTATTTAAATTTCTATAACATTTTGGCATTTTTATTCTTTGTAAAAACCACAAGAAATAAAACACTCGAAAAACATAAAAAATTCATAGAAATTCAGAGAAAATTCTAAAAAATATAAAATACCTTTCTGAAAAATAAAAAAAATCTCTTTCATCATGTGAATATTTCATCTTTTTTCACTTTATTTGATATTATAAAAATACAAAAACATTCATTTTGTGTTCTAGTTTCTTTATTTTCATTTTTTGAGTTATTTTAAAGCCTTAAAAATGGAAAAATCACAAAAACATAAAAAAGTTTGTAGAAACTCAAAATATTTTTATTTGAATTTTTGGTATATTTTATCACTTAGTAAAAATCCCCAAACTTGACTTTTTCTTTATTCTCATTATTATTTTCTTTTATTCATTTATATTTTAGTTTTTTTAAAACTCTTTTGAAAAATAAAAAATAAAAATAAAAAATATCAGAAAACCAAATAAAAAATATATAAAATTAAAATTCCATACGAAAAAAAATCCAAAAACCTAGACTAGTATGCATAGAAATTCCTTGTTTATTTTCATTGATTCCTCATTGAGCTGAATAACCCTCAGGATTTTTGTAGCCTGCTTGAGTTCAGCCAAGTATGCTATACATGTAAATTAAATAGAAATATTCTCTTGCAGCATATTTTTTATTTTGGCTTGAGAATCGAATATCTTTTTGTTGAGGGATTTTTAGGGTTGCAATGACACAGCATGTAGATTCCATTATTAAAAACCCCTAAGAATTCTTGGTTAAACAAAATGGCATCATTGTTGGGGAGGCACAGTGAGGGTAGTTAGATTTTTCTATTGACCAATTATTCTTGGTTGATTTTACTTATTTGTCTTTTCTATTTTTTTTATATTTCGGCATTCATTTCATTCTGTATATAACTGTCACATATTATTTGCCTACATTTTTTGTCAATTATTTCCTTCATTTATTTGTCTATGTTTTTATGTATATATATTGTGGATTCGCATCTTGTTGAAGAGTGAGCACTCATATTGAATATCGCGTGCTGTTAGGGAGCAAATACTGTGCTATAAGGATCCAATGTGTTAAACACCACAAGCTTCCCATGATCAGACTTAAGGATTCATTTGAGATCTATTTTCACTTGCTCTTCTTACTTTGCTTCAGATTTGTGTCTCTTACACATTCTTGTGTTTCCTCTTTCTTGCGAGGGCTCGATGAGCGATAGCGGCAACCATTGAAGTGTCGGTGCGCCTAAGTGAAGCGGAGGTGACTTATTTCTTCATCAACTTACATGAAAGTGTAAGAGGAGGAGAAGAAGATTTAGAGGAGATCAACCACTTGGAGCATTCTGGAAAGAAAATTTTCAGTTTTCTTTTAGCATTTTATTCATTCATTATTCTTGTAATAATTTGTAATTATTATTTGGCACTTGCCTCTTTTTCTAGTTTCTAAAATGCCATTATAACATTGTGTTTGTGAGGTATGTTTCACCAAGTGTCAGTGCACTTGGGGGACCTCATCGGTTTTGTTTTCATCTCCTTCTTTTTCTTTATTTTCTTGTGATTTTGGGTGCTTGAGCCCTTAGAAGTTGGTTTTATTATCTTTCTTGAGCCGGGTAATAAATTAGGTCCAAAGCCTTTAACAAGAATATATGTACCTATATAGTAGATCGTAGCTTGGACTTAGTCAAATTGTCCTTACCCGTTAATAGAACTTACTTCTAGGATGGACCTCATGCATCATATATGTTATTTTATTTTATATATTTATTTTCTATGTGGATTACCTTGCATGTAGAGTGTTGGTGATAAGGTACGCATCCTTTATCTCCTGCATGCATCATTGAATTTTGTTGTTATTGGCATTTCTTAATTCCTTCCCTGTTTCCACTCACATAATATCAAAAGGAAATTGGAAATTCGATGGACGATTTCTTGGAAAAACTTAACAAAAAGTGACAATTATATAAAATCGAAACTGCTAAAGAAAACTCGGCCCCTAAAACTAAACATAAGGATAAAATCATTGCTTTGGGGAGAGTAACCCCTCATTTTTTGCAGGTACTTACCTTTGGACAGAGTGGGTGAAGATGTAACCATAATGATAGAGCCCAAATCCCTGAACTTGTGCCTTAAGTACATGTACATCACTTTTCAGTGGATGGTTGCAAATGTAAGCACTTGCCTCCGACCAACAATAATAAATCATTTTGGTGTGATAATCGTTTTATCTCCCTTTGGGCTTGATTTTGAACCCAACATTCTAGGAATATGGTACCACTGTTTGGGAAGGTCTGAGTATGCACGTTGGGTGATAGCGGCGGCTCCCCTTTTGTGTTTGGTAGTAAGAATCTTTTTGTATATTCACTAAACCTAAAACGTAAAAGATAAAAGACTGAACTCTTACGGTCTCCACTTGTGTCCAGTTTATGAATTAGGGGTTTGTATTGTGTTTGTTTGGTTTTCGTACCCTTTATGTTTTTTTCTCACTTTCATCTTGTGTTGCCCATAGTGTTCTCACATCTTTCCTCTTGAAATCAAAGATATCAGAATGGAGCATTTATTGTTTGGACTTTACGAACTCATTCACACTCCAAACCGGTTGTCTTCTATTCGGGAAAACTTACTTCCCGTGTATTCATCTTTCTCCACTTAACCATTCATCTCATCGATCAATCCATTATTCAAGACTGACTCAAATCTTAAACTATCATTTGAGACTACACCATTCTTAAGGACTAATTCAGTGCCATGTACATTTTCATCAATCGAGTCAGCGTACTTGATGCCAGCTAAGAGCTTGAGTTCCATGGATGAGCAGATGGAGATCAATAATACGATGTTAGCCTCCATACAGGCCATTCAGGCATAGCTGACTGAACAAGCTATCATCCAGACTCGATTGAGAGACATGAACTTAGAGTTGAGGTAGGATAGACAATAAAGGAGAGAGGAGGATAGAAACCCTGGAGGAGGTGGGAATTGGGGGGATGATCCATTACTTGATCCAGTGGCTAAGCTCAAATTGAAGGATGCTTATAATCCAAGGGCAGGATAGACCAATTCATGGATTAGAATCCCTATGATTCATGGGCATTTTGAGCTTAAGCCCACTATTTTGCCACTACTCCAAATATCCCACGAACACAAAAATGAAGAACCATATGTACACCTCCAACAGTTTGATCACATTTATGGCACTATATACTAGTCAAATGTCCCATTAGAGGTAGTGAAGATGACAACCTTCTCGTTCAGTCTCATGGACAAGGCTTTATATCGTATCAACCACTTGGGAAGGGTTGTCACTACTTAGGAAGAATTGAGGTCTCCTTTTTTGAACAAGTATTACCCACTCAGACATCTCAACCAAATGTGACTGTTAATTTCCAACTTCTCCTAGATGTCCCATGAGCCTATTCACAAGATGTGGGAAAGATTCAAAGACTTGAGGGAGAAATGCCCCCATCACGACATTCTAAAGACGAGCCTTGTGTAGAACTTTTTTGGGGGTTTGTGCATAGAAAACCAAAAGCCGGTAGATGCTGCTTGTGGGGGTAGTCACTTCAACATGGAAGGGGATGTATTATACCATATATTTGAGGACATGGTAGAGAGATTTGTAGTTCTTTATTCTTCCCGTTCATTCCAGAAGCATACTGTTCCTTCTTCTTCTGCAGCACCCCACAAGGTTGTCAGCATGACGTCATCACATGATGTGGATAGGGTGGACAGTTCAGATCTGACCATCATTGGAAATCACCTATCCAAAGTGGATATAATCGAGAAATGGTCCAAGGTTCTTGAGAAGGTCCAAATGATCGAACAGAGGACAAAGAACCTGGATAAGCTGGATGAGATCACGAATCATCTGGAGCTTCTTGTGAGTACAATCAGTGCATGCCAGAATGCGAGTGAAGTAGCTAATACTTCTGCTCGTAAGCAAACTTATTCCACTTCCGCACAGCAGAGTACCGGAAGGTCGTCCACTGTTCAGCATATTTACTATGTGTAGACCCCTGATCAGGTCCAACATCAATCACACCAGATTGTCCTGTATCAACAAGAGATTCCATACATTCCTAAGTAGCGGTCTCCACCTCCATCTCTCATTCAGGAGGTGAATGGTATTTGGTTTGATTGAGAGCGCAACCAGCCCCGTCCATCAGGGTAAGGCTACTTGGGTTCCGAGCATGGTCATAGACACACCCACTAGTTTCAGGGAGGTAGATTGTAGTACCACACCATCAGTTCCAACTTCACTATTAGTCTCCACCTCACTTCCAAAACTGGATACATGGCCAGCAACAGATGCAGTCTGGATATTTTCTATAGCCTTACCACCAGTAGTAGTCTACAACGTATGGACAGTATTCACACCCTCCTCCTCATTATCAGCCACAATATGGATACCAACAACCTCTTCACTACCAGTTACAGCGACAACTTATATTGAGCATCTCGAGGCACCTTCAGTGCATCCCACACCTAATCAGTTTGCACTACTCATGAAGAATATGAATGATCTAACTCAAAGGATCTACAAGCTCACCACCATGAAGACATTGATTCCTGTAAAGGTGAAGCCAAACCAAACAATTTCTGATGCAAGGAGCAGGTAGCCCTTGATTTATTCACCCCCGAGACAGGTATGGACCATGATTTAAATGTTTATTTGATGTCGTTCATATCAGTAGTGGTAGGAGATTGCAGCCCCATTCATAGCCTTTGAGATTAGGAGATCAAGCCACTGAGAGAGCTTCACCTTCGACATCATCTTCTTTACCAGCAAAGCGGAACTCTTATGTAGTAGTACCAGATCCTGGAGTTTCACCATCTTTTTCTTCACCACCACCATCTTCACCATCTTCATTCAGAGAGAGATGTAGTTCGCAGTCAACACAGAAGGAGTACACACTCGTCACGAAATCTCCTTCTACACTAGCAGCAGCAACCCTCTTTTTTTATTTTATTTCTTCTACCCATAATTTGGATAGCATTGTACAGACTGATTCTGGTTCTCCAATTGTATATGAGGATTCTATTTTGTGAAAAGTCCTTGGGTTCTAAATTGAGTTATGAGCAGAAATCGAGAGTGGACTGGACTTGACTATAATCCACCTAACTTTCAGAGGAACTTTACCGAGAATAGGACTTTAGAAACTTCGGGCCTTTGGCTTAATTCTTCGAGTTCCGCATGACAATGTGCAGCGTTTGACTCATAGTGTCTAATATAGTCTCTTCATTCTGGGTACGACTCTGGAATAGGGAATTAATTTGTACTCCACACTATGCACTTAGCTTAATTCAGACAGGGTGTTGGAAGATTGTGTGAGTTTCTTTTCCGGTAGCGTGGACATCTAAAGATCAGGGTACGGGTTGAAATAAAGCTTCGGAAAAGGGATGGACGACTGGACACAATTTTTTCTAAGACCCCAAAACATGTATGGAAGAAAATATTCTATATCCGTAGGGGCACAATAAGATCCAAGCAGAGATACCAAAAATCCAAATACAAAGAAGCCACTACCAAATAAATATCTGACCAAAAAAGTTCCAAACGTCAAGAAAATCTACAGATCTTGGTGGAGACTTGGCTAAACTGGACGGCTTCACAAGGAGAGGTGACTACACTGGCCACCCTCCAGTTCTTTTCTCCTTCTTCGAACTTCTCCCTATATTCAATTGTGAACAGAACATGACAAACCTTATAAGGAAATACCTGACTCCCCGAGGGCGAGTTACTAGAGTGGAGATTTGCATGGTAGTCCGGCATTCTGGATGGAAAGAGCTAAAACCTTTCACACACATGAGTCGATTGTTCAATGTTCATGGATATTCTTTGGGAGGAGGATCGATCTAAGATGACTTTCGAGCCGAAAACTGTGACAATGATGTATAGAACTTGATGGCATTTTAAAATTCTAAGTCTCACAGAAGTTCTGCCACACTAATAATCCAAAGGTTAGGTCTAGTTCCATTTTCACCTTCAGCTCATGATCTTGGTATGGAACCCAATCTCATTTCACCTCATTGCATTGCTTTTGATGCTCAGAGACGAGCATAGTTTAAGTATAGGGGGATGATAAATCTCAGATTCATCACTCTAAAAGTCATGAATTAAGCTCAAATCCCTAAAATTCATTACAAGTTACACAAAATAATAAGCCAAAAATCCCAGCCAAAATGACCTGTAAATTAGCCTAATTTTCCCGATTTTTAACTAACTCATGCTAACTCTAAATGACCTGAAATCACCTCCACTGTGTACAAACTAACAAGAATTAATGAAAAATTAAAAAAATCACTAATATAAATAAGTGGACCAAAAACCCAAGCCCTAGTTCTAGGATTTCCGGACTAAAATCTTGATATCCTTCTTATCCAGTGTCTGATTTGATTCTACTCACTTTTGTAAATGTACATTCAAATACCTTCAAAAAAATATCAACTTCAAGTGAATCGGAGCTCATATGTGAAAGTTGGATTTTGGGCATCTTTTGTATATTTTGTATTTTAGCAGTTTTTGACCTATTATTTTATGTACATAATTGACTCATTTTATTTTATTTCTTTTTCATTTGTATTCTTTTATAAAAGTTTTATTAAAATGGGCAAAAATCCGAATCCAAACTGATCTTGAAATCAAAGAAACTATTTAAGTTCGAGACTTCACTAACGGTCTGTACAAAAATTGTCTTTTTCGTATTTTTTATTTCTTCTTTTTCTTACTTAATAAAAATCCATAAAACTAGACTAATGTGTAAATATTTGACTTTTATTTTATCATATTTTTCCGAATTTTTATCTTTTTTAAAAATGACAAAAAATATAAAACCCTAAAATCAAGGTATTCTATGTATATGAGATACCCCAAAAATATCACTTTGTGCAAATGATCGATTTTGATTTTGGTGTGTTCATGAAAGTTGTAGATCTCATCAAGATGAGCAACTTTCGTGAAGAAAATTTTTCGATCTGAGTCATTTACTATTTTTACGTATTTTTTAATGTACTTATTTTTCGATTTTTGTGTTGTTGACAATTGGCAACTCTTGGAGCCACCATGTGTCTCCCATTTTTGGATTTTATTTTCGTTTATTTTTATTTAAAGAATAAAAAAAATAAAAAAATTTAATTGGCCGCCACGTGGCATTCCTCTGGCCATCCAATCTCGGCCGATCAGACGGCCAATGTGTTTCTCCTTCCTTATTCACACCGCCTCCGCCACTTTGCCTTTTCAGGTGGCACCGCCCGCTTGCCTTATTGGGGCACCACCTCCAATCTCCCACGCGAAGTCACCGCCTCCCTTTCCTAATCTGGTCGTTGCTGCATATCTCATCAATCACTCCCGATCTCCCCTTTGCGAATCCCCATCCCTCTTCGTCAATCACCTACATCCCGTCGTTCGTGATCACCTGCCATCTTCGGACCTTCATCGCCCGCTATTTAAATCATACCGTCGCTCCTCATCATACCATCCGCCGATATGCAACAGAAATGGGTGCACATCTGTTGGAGGTGACAGCTCCGGCAATTCCTCCCCAGCCTGTGGTGAGATCCGTAGCTCTCAAGCGTCGTTGCAGCTTTGGGTCCTCCGTACAGCTACTTGCTCCAGCTTCTTTGGCCATTGTGCCACCGACGCATCACAACGCACATCACCTGCAGCTCCAACCACCTCCAACAATTTCGATTCCATCGTTGTACATCCCCGTGATTCCGCTTCAACGCCTTCATCTTCCTCAAACTTCATCCACCAACTTCGCTCGGTCGTGCTGCATCACCAACACTCCAACGCTCTGCCCCGACTTCATCTACATCGATGCTTCTCCTCTTCCATGAGATGCACACTCCTTCATTGTCTATGCTCCAGCAGTCTCGAGTAACATCGACCACAAGCATAAAGAATGAAGCCCCCTCCGTAGTCGTCGCTGCATCCACCAAGAGCAGGAGGCTCCTCCACACAGAGACCAGAAGCCTCTCGATTCACTTCTTCGCTACACCAACTGGGCTTGAGTCTTGAGGCCCCCACGTACGTGAGGAGCACGTGCGTTGGGGGAACATTGCAGAGCCACCCCTGAAGATCTTCCATTTTGAGCAACAGTCCTCCAACCCTACGTCATGTGCTACGCACGTGACTGCTAGAGTAAATTGCAGGATCCAACCTTATCCAACCTCAGAGTTCATCAAATCATGCATGAACCCCGTCGTCCAGAGGGCACGTGCCCCTCTGGCAAATCTACAGAATCTCCCCATTAGTCCCTGACTCTACAGCTCTTTTATTTTATTATTGTAATATTACAAACATACCCCTGTGTTTCACTTATTATGTGCACTATTTATTGCATTATTTTTATTATTCAAAAAATATCATGATGTTCTTCAATTAATTTCCTATATTATGGCATATGTTTGACATTTTTGTGATCGATGTTAATTAATAATTAATTGTTATCTAGAAATCTGCATATTTTGCCCATTCTGTGCTTGAAAATTCATAACTAATTAAACATAGCTCTGAATATTGCCAAAAAAATCACAGATTGTAGAATTAGTTGTATGTTACATCATGCCCAAAAAGAATTGCATTTTCATGCATAATTTGCCCTGTAAAAATCATTGACTATTTTAATCTTTAATTTTTAATTGGTATTAAATCTCATATTTTTGAGGTTTAGGATTTTTTGAGATCAATCAACTAGTGATAGATCTTGGATAATTTTATCTCTTGAAAATATATATGTTTAATATTTATTATAATTAATTATTTAATTTCACATCGTTTACATTCATAAATCCATAAAATATTTTCTAGCATCCGAAAATTTCAAAAAAAATTACAATGCATTAATTTTATCATTATTAACATCTCATCCAAGTTTCATATTTTTCGAACATCGTTTGATTGAGAATCGTATTTTTGTCCCTAAAATTGGCTACATTTGCATTTTGCATCTGAAAATTACATTAAAAATACAAAAAATACTGTCTCAAAAACCATGCACGAACTTTGATAGAAAAAATTCTTGGTTGTTCCTTTGCCTACTTGAGTTCGACCTTAGGACTTGCCCAAGTAAAATAAACATAAAACCGCATTGCTTAAATGTGACTAAATTTCTTGTGGGTATTTCTTGACCGATTTCGATTGCCTGCCTACAATGAAACGACATTAATTTAAACGCTTGAAAATTCACGATAATTAAAAAAGGCTAACTCCGAACTCTTCACTAGGCAAATCCCATGGTCGAACTCGAGGAGGCAAAGGAAAAACCTATGTTAATATCTATCAATGTTTGTGTACAGTTTTCGAGGCAAATTTTTTTGGTATTTTACATGTAGTTAATGGACACAAATGCAAATGTGGTCAAATTTTAATGACTAAAATGCAATTTTCAGTTATAAGGAGTCCAAAACTTATGAAATTTGGCCGAGATGTGAACAAACATGAAATAAATGAATGATACTTTTTTTGAATTTTCTAATGCAATATGAATATTTAATCAATTAAATGGTGCAAATAATGTGAATCGTAATAATTAATTATAATATATATTAAACCTACAAATTTTCAAGTAATAAAATTATCCAAGATAGATCGATAAATTAACTATCCTGGAAAAATGTTGAGTTTAATATCTATTAATAATTAATTATAGAATACACAAAATAATTTCTACAGAACAAATGGTGCATGCAAATGTAATTCTTTTTGGGTATAATGTAAATAACATATATTTTCTACTATATGTGAAGTTTCGACAATTTTCTGAGCAGTGGTTAATTTATATGATTTTCAGAGCATAAAATAGGTAAAATATGCAATTTCCACAGAAATAATAATTAATAATTAACCAATGAGTATAAAAATAAAATAAGCATGCCACAATGTAGAGAATTAGTTAAGGAACAAAGTAATTTTTTAAATAGTAAATATATCTAAACATGAGGTTCACATATGAAAGTTAGGGTTCTCAATGCAAATTACGATAAATAAAAAATACAGAAACGCAGAAGAAGGACCTCATTATAACTACCTAACCCCAGAGGGGGATTCTGCAAAATGTCCAAAGGGCATGTGCGCAGCATGGGTCCTCGGCGGTGGGGGTGCTTCTGGAATTTTGTAAACTTGCGGAGGGATTCGTACAAAATCTCCACCCCCCCCCACGTGTGTATCAAGTGTGGGGGGTTTTTCTGGGATAAGGTGGGAAGTCAAGGATATCCTTATAATAGATCCCTCCCATCATGTGCACCTCACATGGGGAGGGCCTCGGGTTCAACCCCCGGCGACACGTGGAGGTGATCTAATGGAGGGTGGCAAAGGACTCCAGCTGCTGGACGATGGAGCGGAGGTGCGGTGGTGAAGTCTATGGAGGAGGAAAAGGTGGGGGGCACAATAGAGGGTGTCGTTGATGGCGACATGGGTCGTAGCTCGACGATGATGCGAGGGGGTGTAGGGCAGAGTGGCTGGACGACGCGAGAGGCTAGAGCGAGAGTAGAGGCACGGATCGATGGCAAGGCTTCGACATGCTCTGCTTTGTCGATCAAGGGGGAGATCCTCGAAGGTCATTTGCAGCAGAGGACCCCTTGTCAGAGGTCGTTGATGGTTAGTTGAGGTGCCCCCTGGTGGACTCTTGGTTAGAGAAGATGAGCGTGTGGCGGAGGTGGATCCTCTGGGTCTGGAAGTCAATGTGGAGGCAGGGCACCTAGAATGGAATCTCCACAGCCAAATCCGAAGCATGTGTGGCCGATGGAGAAGGCAAAGGGTGAGCAGAAGTTCACAGAGGGTAACTAGGATGAGCTCAACGGTGAAGCGTTGGGAGGCCGGAGCAAGCATCAGCTCGAAGAAGGTTTGTTGCGACGAGTTGTGGAATCTCGGATCACGCTAAGCAGAGGGTTGGTCGGTGTTGTCACTACCGGGTAGGGGATTCCTTGTTGATTGAACGACATATGTTGAGAACTTAGGGGTTGCATGGGTTAAATAGGGTCAAAGGTGGTGGAAATTTGTGAGGAGGCAGCAGTGGTGGATTCGACGATGGCGTGATTTATCAAGGGAGGCTGCAGAAGAGGAAGGAGATTGGTTTAGGCGGTTTATCGGGAGTCGGGTGTGATTCACGGGGAGGTGATGGATATGGTAGCAAGGCTTTATTAGGAAGGTGGTTCGATCGAGGGGAGAATGTGGAGGAGATCGCAAAGGTGGCGGCGTCCCAGATGGAAAGGGGGCAACTGGTAGAGGAGGAAGATGATGCATGTGGTTTGTCTGATCGACTGAAACCGGACGACCAAGGTTTTGCCATGTGGTTTTTATTTATTTTCTTTATTATTTTTATTATTTATTTATTTATTTTTATTTTTAATAACTAAAAAATGAAATTTATAAAAGCCAAAAATGAGTGACACATGGCGGCTCCATGAGCTGCCATGTGTAACCTCCAGAAAATTCGAAAAATAAAAGAAAAGGAAATTTAAAAAGAAATAATAAACAACCTCGGATCGAAATTTTTTTCATGAAAGTTGTTTGTCTCGATGAGATTTACAATGTTCATGAAGAGATCAAAATTAAAATAGGTCATTTGCACAAAGTGATATTTTTGGGGTACTCTATGTGTATAAAACACCATGATTTTCGGTATTTGTAATTTTTTGTCATTTTTAACTAAAATAAAAATCGAGAAAACATGATAAAACCAAAGACAAATATTTACATATTACTCTATTTTTTTTACAAATTAATAAAATAAGAAAATAAAATAAAGAACCATAAAGATGACCTTTGTATAGAATGTTAGTGAACACTTAGATTCAATTAGTTTCTATGATTTTGGCTTATGTTAAGTTTGGATTTTTTTGCATTTTAGTAAAAATTTTGTCAAAGAAAATAAATAAAAAAGAAATAAAATAAAATCAGTAAAATATGTACATAAAATAATAGGTCGAAATCGGGTAAAATACACAATGTATAAAAGTGGCACAAAACCCAATTTTCACATATGAGCTCCGATTCACTTGAACGTGGTCTTGTTTTGAAGGTAATTGAATGTAAATTTGTTCAAAAGTGAGTAGAATTAAATCGGATACTGTATTAGGAAGATATCATCATTTTAGTCTGATCATCCTGAAATTAGGGTTTGACTTTATGGACCACTTATTTATGTTAGACATTTTTTTGTATTTTTCATTTATTCTAATTAGTGATATGTACTCAATGGAGGTAGTTTCAGGTGATTTGGAGTTATCATGAATTTATTAAAAATTAGGGAAGTTAGTTTATTTTACAGGTCAATGGGACTGGGATTTTTGGCTTCTTATTTTATGCAAATGCATGATAAAATGCAATTGTTATTTATACATGCATGAATGATAATTATGCAAGATAATGGATAAAATGCCTATGAATTTTAGGGAACTAAGCTTAATTAATCACTTTTAGAATGATGAATAACAGATTCATCAGTACCCCAAACCCGGTTTAGTAAGAGTGAGGTCTAAAAATAGAATGTTGTGGGTGGCAATGAAGCTTCAAAAGAGAGAGAGTCTACTGGATCAAAAGGAAAAACTCCTTATGTACATGCTACATCTTGTATATATTCAAAAAAAGTTCAAAAATCAAGAAACTCCAAAAAAGTGGACACGACTAATTGAAAATAAAATGTTTGCCGGAGTATGTACATTTATAAAGTCTAATAAGCAAGCTTGATCTTCCAAGTCAGATATTTATGAGCCTGCAACTGCATGAATTGGCTACACTAGTCATGCATCCAAGGATAGGTAGCTACACTGGCTACCATCCATTCTTTTCTTCACCTCCTCTTCTTTAGCTTGTTGTACTTGAACTTAGAAGGGAATACCCGCTTCAAAAGGAAAGTGTTATTGGATTGGGGAATTAGGGTCACCATGTTGGAGAAGACTAACATGTACCGCTTCAGTCAAGGAGAGCTACAATAACTTATACTGTACAAGAAAGATTCATTGTCATAAGGGTTTGATTATGAGTTAATCTATTCTAACCTGCCTATTGAGGAAGCTTGAGCAGAGTTATGTGATTTCTAGAGGCTGTTGAGCATCAAGTCCTCTTCCCATTAAGGTTCCATCCAAAATAATAATCCAAAGGTCTGACAGAACTCAATACTTTGATTTTATGAAGATAAGTTTAATACTCAATATTGTTCAAAGTTTTTTTTTATTTTTCCTTTATTCTTTTTCTTCTTCTTCTAGTCACTTATACTTCAAATAAGTGTTTGCTAAGGGACTAGCAATGGTAAAGAAAAGGGGGATGATGAATCTGCATTTCATCATCTTTAATCATTTATTTTAGATTAAAATCTCTTATAAAACACATGTAAATATCAACAAAACCATTTTTACTAACCCTAGTTCTTGTGTAAATATTGTATATTTATCACTATTTAAACCTAAAATAAATAGATAAAGGAAATGAAAGAAAAAGAAAGAAAATAGAAGACTATATATGTAATAGATACAGGCTAACTATGACTCCAAGAGAAGGTAAAGACTTGACCTGATCAACAAAGAATTAAAGTAGGGGAGATAAGGCCAAAAACATAAAAATTCCAGAGATTCATTTGTAACTTGATACACGTTCTTTTGTTTAATTTATTCACTACCAAATTCTTTGTAAATAAAATATTTTCTTATTAAAAGCTGTGAATAAAATTCTTTTTGTAAATAATAAAAATATTGCAATAAAACATATGTATATTAAGTAAATAACAACACTCTCGAAAGGCCGTAAAACTCAACTTGGAAGATCAATAAACATCTCCACCAAAACTCCAAATTCATCAAACTCACTTTCATTGTACTCTAAATTAAATAATCTTTAAAGTGATAGTGATTTCATAAAAATTAGAGTTAAGATGTGAAATAAGGCAATTTGGGGTACTATTGTATATTATACCTATGCGTACTATTTATATTTTTTAATTATTTATTTTCTTAAGCATATTTGTAACAAAAATACCATTATAACCCTGGTAAATTATTGTAAAAAATAAAATAATACATTATGTATATATTTGTATAAATAGTTAATAAAAAAATCAAATCCTTGGATATATATATGTATGTATACATGCCTATAAATAACCTTTATATTTATTTTAACCTTTTTATATACATAATTTAATTATTAAAATTACAAAATTTAAAATTTATTTTATTCTTAACATTTTTATTTAATTATTTAATTTTGGTAAATTCATTTTCGATTTTTAATTGATTTATTTAAGTATGTCATTATTTTTTGTTGTTTCCTTATTTTGTCTTTTCCTACGCAGTCTCCCATTGGTTGGCCCAGGTCTGTTGACTTGGATCAACTCTCTAGTCCACCCGATGAACACGCTCATCTCGCCTACCACACTCTCTTTGTGTAATAATATAGCGTGTCCTAATCACTGATTGACCCTGATTCCTTCATCAAAGTTATATCCAATTCATTCCTCTCCACCACCAGCCTTCCTGGTCCACCATAATCGCCTCTGATCACGCTCATTTTGAATTTCAAAGCCCGTTTGATTATGCTCTATAGATTGACACCCTTCACCTCCATCATAAGTTTGATATGAATTTAGCCCAATTTTGCATGAGATTGAGTAACATAACTCGTGCTCCTGTGACAGAGGAGTGGTACCCCATTTGGAGTACGAGTTTGGTGTCGTAGGTTCGCGATCCAGCCACATGCAGGAGCTCTCATCTGCATGTTCCGCATCTCCACCACAGCTGTAGATCGAGGTGATTTCTCATCATTTCTTCACTTTAGGTAACTTAGGTCATTTATTTTTGATTTTGCATTTCATTTTTGCATTGATTTCCATTAAATCGCTTAGATTCGATCTTCATCTTCAAACTCCGATCTACACGATCATATGAGTTCCGATCATCATCAACCAATACCGACTATGCCAACACATTCGTCGGACGTTTGTCCAGCTCTTCCATCCTCTATCCACCTTCAGATCCTCACAAGTCTGAAGATCAACTCCTCTTATGACCACCATCTCCAAAGCTTCTACCCATTCGTTATTTTCTCATCTTCTTAAATCAATAAAACTATTGGAGCATCACCTCCGAGCATTGGTTTCATTACAGGGAATAGGAGTAATCTTTGGATCGAAATGAGGCATCTGGAGGTCCATCTAAGCTTCCAGACCTTCCAACCTTCACATAGCATCTCAGTCATCGTTGACTGCTGTGGAAGCCTTGGATCGAGAGAGGAGAGGCGTAGAAAGCCATATGATTTACGCAGAGAATGACCGAGATCTTCTCGATCGAAGATCACCTGAAGCAACATTCTTCATCGTTCTTCCAGATAGCTTATGTACTGCACAATAAAGAACGGTCGTCCAGATTAGATCTTGGCCATTGAATTTGACCCAAAGCTGGGCCACGGATTGAAGTCCCCAGATCGAATCCCATCCATCCACATGAATTTCATCGTCAACCGTTGGATTAGAAGGTCGACACATCAAGGCCATCTAGAGCGCCATGTAGTTTAAGGGTACATTTGCGCTTCTACCCACACCTTTATTTAATTCACAAATAAGTCTTATAAGGGCACATGCCTATATTTAATGTTTTGAACAATTGCATTTTATATCCTGCAATTTAAATTAATTACATAAAAGTAGTGTTTAAACTGTGAAGTGTGCATATCACGTGACTTTTTGGGTATTTGGCAATAAACTCCAACCTATTTTATATCCTGCAATTTATTACAATTACATTTTGGCCCTGTCCAATAAGGTCTGTGCTTGTGCACGAGATTTTTAAACATTTTGCACATTTCATCCCCTAATTGTTCATATTCGTTATCACTTTAGTATAAAAACTTTAAATATTTGCATTTAGACCCCTATGCGTCTGCATTTATTTGGCATATTAAAATCAAATAAAAATTAGTAAAACACCTTTAAATTTTCCATAAAAATTATTTTAGTTTCCTATCACATTGAGCTTTCATCCATAATTTTTATTTTGCATTTTCATTGTTTTCTTTATTTAAAAAAATAAAAATAGTATAAAAATTCCCTGTTTCCATCCAAAATCAATCAAAAATATGAACTCTTCGCTAAAAATTCTAAGAAAAAATCATGTTTACTTCTTTAGATTTATTTGATTTCTTTACATTTTGTCATTTTTATTCTTTGTAAAAACCATAAAAAATAATAACATAAAAATTTCATGGAAATATAGAGAAAATTCCTAATAAAATATAACATATCTTTCTGGAAAATACAAAATTTTCTCTTTCATCTTGTGAATATTTCATCTATTTCTTACTTTATTTGATATTTTAAAAATCCAAAAACTTTCAAGTTGTGTTCTGTTTGCTTTATTTTCAGTTTTTTATTTATTTTAAAACCTTCTAAAATGGAAAATTTTGGAAAAAATCATATTGATAGAAACTCAAAAATAAATTTATTTCAATTTTTTTGTGTATTTTATAACTTTGTAAAATCCCCAAAACTTGAATTTTTCTTTATTCTCATTATTACTTCCTTTTATTCATTTTTGTTTTATTTATTTTAAAATTCAAATAAAAAATATAAAAATCAGAAAACCAAATAAAAATATACAAAAATAAAATTCCATTAAAAAATTCAAAAAATCCAAAAACTAAGACTAGTGTGCATAGAAGTTCCTTGTTTCTTTTCATTGTTTTCTCATTGAGTTGAATAACCCTCAGGAATTTTGTAGCATCCCCAAGTTTGACCATGTACGCTATGTAGGTAAATTAAATAGCAGTATTCTCTTGCTACATATTTTTATTTATTTTAGCTTCATAATCGAATAAATTTTTGTTGAGGGCTTTTTTGGGTTGCAATGACACTGTAGATAAATTCCATTATTTAAAACCCCTGAGAATTCTTGGTTCAATAGTTAATCCCTTGGAGATCCGAAAATCTCCAGTCTATAGACTTACCGTTTTTCTCTAATATCTCTAGAAGGTAGAGTTCCTGCTCTTGGATCAGATGTGAACTAAAGATGATCGAAAATTTTCCCTTAGGTCCTATAAGGAAGGCATATATTAGAATAGGGGTCAGTGGTTTATGCTCGGGTATTTCTATAAGCTTTAAGAAATATGGCTCTATCAGTACTGAATCTAGCATTGTTGTTGATGTGGATGGATCCTTCATGGCTTCAGTTTCACCAGTTGAAATGCTTTGGCAGTCGGATCAACGAAGATGTGTCTGGTTTTGACAAAAACCGCATCTGACCCATCATCCTTACCCCCAAATTGTCCTGACAGAAATGGGACAAACATTTCAAAAGAGACCTCTTAGTCTCTAAGACTGTAGGCAGATGCATTTAAAGTACTATCTTGAATAAGCGGGCAAAGAACAGTGTCGATAATGTTCTCTCCAGATGAGAGGGACTCTTTAACTGATGTCGGGTTCTGTCTCTAGGGCCCAACATTCATAATTGTGCTGTAATATGCCTTAGACCTGGATGAAGTGAACTCTGTGTTGGATTCAGAATCATGCCGTTGAAATCTTATGTGCTTCATTTCTAACTCAACATCTCATAACTAGATCCTCCCATAATTGTAATTGAATAGGCTCATGCAGTCCTAAGGAAAGGCTGCTAAAAAATTATCTGAGAATCTTTCCAATTTCGAGGGACATACATGTCTAGGACCATGAAGTCCACATGAGAATCGTGTGCCTTGATGCTGATCACAACGTTTTGGATCTCGCTCTTGGGTATTGATAAAAATGTGTTTCATTACTCTAAATGGTGAAGCTTCGTTCCCAACTCATTACTTGCATTTATTCATTTAAACTATATTTTTATCATTCATGCATATGTAATTAATATGCATGTTTTAGCATGCATAATTGTGTTAAATAACAAGCCCAAAATCTTACACATTATCACCTCTATCTTACCATAACTTCCCTTGATTTTATATTATTTTTCACTAACTCAAAATAAAGTAGAATCAAATATATTGTGTACATATTAATAACATTAATCAAGGGAAAATATAAAAAATACTAGCATGTAAATGTTGTAAATGTCGTAAATGTGAATATCCCTCTCATATAGTCTCCTATGAACCAAACTCAATAAAACCAAAATCCTAGTTAGGAGAGTAAAGTTCGTAAATGTGAATATCCCTCTCATAAAGTCTCCTATTAACCCAACTCAATTTTGAATTAATTTACAGACAATAATATACAAAACAAGACCAAATTCAAAAGAATCGGAGTAAATATGTGAAACTTGGGTTTTGAGCCCTCATTGTATATTGTACATATTGACGGATTTAACCCTAATATTTTGTATACAAAAATAAGACTTTTTATTTATTTATTTATTCGGCTATTTTCTTTAATTTATGCTTTAATAAAATGTGTAAAAATAAAAATCAAATTTGAAGTGAAAATTGAAGGAAATAAATCACTTCAAGCATGTATATATAGTTTGTATATATATCCCTTTTATTTTATTTCTTTATTTTATTAAATATTAAGAATAACAAAAAATTATATTAAGTTAAAATTATTTCTTGTATATTTTATCTGATTTTATTTTTATTTTTTACTTATTTAAAAATTACAAAAAATTGCAAAAGACAAAAATACATGTATTTTATATCTATATAGTACCATTAAAACCATGTTTTGTAAAGATGGTTTTTTGTTTTGTTTTGTACATTCACTAAATTGTTTATCTCATCGAGATGAACAACTTTCGTGATGATTCTTGTTAATTTGACCTCATTTTCTATTTTTTTATTTAGTTTTCTTTGATTTTTATTTGGATTATTTTGGGAGCGATACGTGGCCACTCCTGGAGCCACCACGTGCCGCCCCCTAACCCCATTTATTCCCTTTTTGTTTTTTTTTATTTTTTGTTTGTTTTTGCTCATTTTACTCGCTGACATGTGGCTGTCCATGGTGCTCGATCGTTGCAAATTGAATGACCATGGTCGGTCTTCTCCTCCCCAACCACTCCTGCCTTCTACGACGGTGCATGACCTCATCTCTCATGGCCTCCTCACCCACCTCGTTCGTGTGCACGGCCGCCTTGCTTCCCTCACCATCTCTTGCACATATTATGCGTTCTGCAAAGCTTGCCAACCTTCTGCGACTGAGTCGTCTCCTACCCTCGCTTCTGTAACTCCTCCGCCCGCTCCGATCTTCCCGTGTGCACATGCCACTCCGCCTAACTTGGCCTTCTCCCCAGCCATATAAACTCTGCCGCAATCGTGATAAACCAAATGTCCTTTCTTAAAAACTACTGCTCCACAATCGCAATTATCCACCATTTTTTAGAGAAAGCAACGGTCCAGCTCGCTCAAGCCCATTGGTGATAGCTCCGGGCATTGGAGCTTGAGTCGACAACGACCTTTGCTTTGATAAAGAGAGATCCAAGGACCCACCGAGCTTTGTTGTGACTCTATCCTTCGAGCTTGCTATTGAGATTCCCACTCTTCATGATAATGTCGATTGAAGCAATGATAGGAGTCGGCTCCCACCACTACAACTCCAGTGATCATCAACCCATGGTAATTACTTCTCCTTCTTCTCCTCCTCCTCCTTATTTCTTCTTCCCACTATTCTTATTCTTCTTCTTCTACTACTTCTTCTCCACTTCATCTGATCCTCATCATCGATCTCGCTCCACCTAGACCTCCACGTCCTGATCATCTCCTTTGTCATTCCAGCTCCCCCATCCTTCGCCTTCACCCATCGACCTCCGCCTCACCGCTACAACAACCGTCTCGCCTTTACATGACGACCCTTACTCCGCCTCGCCCTCTATGCGCCAACGATCATTGGAGCCCTAGTACAATGTTCCACAATCGACGCTTCAGCCGCATCGCATCATCGATAACCACCCTTCACCATCATCTCCATCTCCATCCTCCACTCGCATCGCCACACCTCGCAACACACTACCTCACCCTCGCTCCACCTTTTGCTTCACTCTTCACAAACTATCGAAATTCTAGCTCCACCTGTCGACTCCACCCTCAACTTCACTGTTAACATGAGCATCACCGCTAGCTCCTCCACCTTACACATGGACAGAGCTCCAACGCCTTCTTCAGTTGTATGATTTCCATCTAACGACCTGAGGCTTGACACATATTCATCCTCGAGCCTCCACTCGAGCCCGCAGCCTCGAGTGGATCCGAAGCAAATGAAGAGCGATATGTGTAAGCTCGAGAGGCCAAGCCTTAGCATCGGCTCGAACCTTGGCCTCACACATGCAATGCGCACGTGAAAGGAGGCAAATTGCAGTGACCCCCACCCCCCTCGTGCGCTTCACGACAAATTAACAAAGGGCATTTTCGGTCCAATCCAATAGTGTTATTGTCAGGGAGGCATGGCTTATGATTCTTTTTAGATAAATTACACATTAGGATTTCCACCTCTTGGGTAGTCTGACCCATGTCTTTCTTGTAATTAACAATTCCTTTATTTTTCCAAATTTATTTATTTATTTATTCCTTTATTTTATTTGAGTCATCTCTCTGACCATCATCTTATTTTTGTGCGAGGGACCTGACACGACCGGAGTGGTTTCTTAGGTAGTCGAGCAACTTAGGAGCATTGGAGGTTGGCTTTTTTAGGATATAAGCCAGTTAAACAGACACATAAGAAATTAAGATTGAGTCGAGTCCTGAGAGAGGTAGAGTCCTTATGATTTATTTTTTCATTTTATTCATTTTTTGTAATTAATTTGTAATTAGTTTTCTATTTCCAATGGATTCCATTCAAAATCTCACGTGTGTACCAGACAGGACTTTGAACATTGTTCTGCAATTTGTGGTGTGTTGAGACATATTTCACCCTTATGTAAAGGGTGGGGCTCGAGTTGAGTGGTTCAGGGTAGACCTGCACTCATAGATCTTAGAGCAATTTTATTAGAATATTATATTACTTATGCTCAAACTCTATTAGGACCACACTTAACATTAATAAGATGCACCTTAGATTGTTCAAATTAATCAAATACAAATCAAATTCTTCCCAGTTAATAGAACTTTCTACTACGAGCAGTTTTTGTTAGCTTGCATCTCATTCAGAATAGATTTTCAATTAATTGTTTTGCATCTCACATGAATAAAGTGGGGACATATTATAAGTCTCCTTAAATGAGCATACCATCATTTCTTAATGTTCATTGGCTTTTCTTGATTATTCCCCTTGTTTTCTCACATAACTATAAACATGAACTGGGATTGGATGGTAGACATGAATATTTTGGCTCATTAAAGATTTAAGTGATAACCATTTAAAAATTGGGACTGTTACACAAGGCTAACTTAAATAAAAGGAATAAAATCAAGAATTGTACTTCGGGAGAGTAACCTCGTCCTTAGACAAAAGTACATACCCCCAAACAGAGTGGGTGAGAGTGCAACGACTAGGGTTAGAGACCAAATCCTTGGACTTGTCCCCCTAAGTCTCCATTTCCAACTCTCACAGATTTCACAGCTATAAGGGCTTGCCTTCGACCTTAGACTATGTTTTGGTTGTGTAAGCTTGATATTCTTCTTAGGGATGTGATATTGAAACTGACAGCCCAGGACGATCACCCCTTTGATTGGGAGTTATCAGGAGCACTATTGGGCGTAAGGCCACACACTATATGAAGTGGACTTATAAGATTGTTTTATCACCAACATAAAATTGACAACATAAATGGTTGGACCTTTGTGGCCTTCACTATGTACAGATCATGAAATTGGGGTTTGAATTATATTTGCATTGAGTGTGTTTATCAAGATCAATCATCAAAGATCATACACTTGTTCCTTCACCATTTCTCTTGAATTAAATTATTTGTGATGTCTCTCTGAACTACTTGACAATGAGAATGGAGGATTGGGTGATTTTTCTCGGACTTCGTGAGCCTCTCACTAATCACGCCAAATCGATCATCTTCCTGGGCTAGGGGTTACTCTCATCCCAACCCCCCATTTTCCAAGGAAACTCTTCCCATGGGACCGCAGTCAATAAGTTACTTTTCCTTCTCGAGGGTGGTTAGACCCGGACCAATCCTCTCCTCTCTCACCACATCAAGGAGACCCTCACCTCGATGCCTCTATATAAAATTCTTTCAACTCTATTAATTCCAATCCTTTTTATTCTGAAGGTGAAGAAGACAAACCAAAGAACAATATGCCTCCTAAGAGGAACTGTGGTACGCATGAGGATATCAATGATGACTTGATATAGCAAGCCCTTGGCCGATTAGCTAGAGTTGAGTAGTAAAGTACAGATCTTATGATTCATATGGGACATGGGATCGAGGTTCATAGAATGGGCAGTCCTATGGTTGATGCTTACGACCTAACAGAGAATGAGATAAGTATCGAGTTAGTGCTGGTTGTTCCACCTGATGCATTTCAGTTGAAGCCCTACTTCCTTGGGTTGTTACCGAAGTATACGAGAATGCAACAGAACAACCATATGTGTTCTTGACAGACTTCAGTTAGTGTGTAAGAACCATAGTCACCCTAGGGTTGGATAAAATTACATTAGGATGAAGGCTACCCCATTTTCCTTAGGAGAAAAGATTTCCCATTGGTTGAAAAATCTTGGGAGTTAGATGTATGACCTGGTTGCAATTCAAAGATTTAATCCTCGAGAAGTTCTACCCACTCAGTAGGACTAACCATATGAAGACAAAGATTGGTAGTTTTTCCCAAGCCCCCCAAGAGCCATTCTACGTGGGCTGGGATAGATTCAATGATTTACTACAGAAATGCCTCTGCATTTTCATTACCAAAGCAATCTTAGTCCAAACCTTGTTCTATGGTATGACCCCTAAGTCTTAGGGGATAGTGAGTGCATCTTGTGGCGGTAGCTATCTGAATAAAAATTAAGATACCGTATGGAAGATCTTAGAGTAGATGGTTGAAACAAGAAGATCTCAGGCCAACAGGGCATGTCAGGTGTCTCCCTCATGCCTATCTCACGAAACACCTAGGAGGATTGTAGCAGATCTAACAGATTACCTCATACCTATCATGAGGATAAATAGCTGATAAGCTTACCATTGTAGAGCATATCCACAAAAGGTCCACTTACCTTGAGGTGCTTTCACTATTACCAAAGAAAGTGGAGGAATTGTCTAGGAGAGTAGAGCCAAGATGCGGCTATCTGCCCATTCTACACTACCTACACCTGTACACCAAGTTACCTCATACAGGAGCAGGTACAGGGGCCTTAGAGTTGTTGGGTTGAGGAGTAGTAGTACACTCAGCAGGAGCACCCCCAAAAATGGAGTCAATATACGAGGAGCCTCTGTAGGTGTTTAAGATCAATGGTTGTGGTACAACCATGAGCTCGTTGGCAGATAGTCCGGGATAGGGAGAGGTCAACCCCATCGACACTCCCTAGCTTACTAGGACACCATCTCAGTCCCCATACTTTGATATTTATAGTCCATGCTAGGACAAGGCTACCAGCCTTAGTAGCACCAGAAACACACTTTTCACTTTGGCCAGTAGGGTCCACCACCTTACACCTCATGGTTCCACCCACAACAATACTATCGGCAAAGCCAACATGGTCAATATAGACAATAACATCACCCATCCACTAGCCAGCAGCAACAACAGTAGACCCAACCCATCAATGATTTGGGGTCCCTCACCTAGGCCATTCAATCTTTGACATATACGATTTAGCAGGTGAAGAACGCTTATCATGACATGAGGACATATCTCAATTGTTTCTCATGCTACTAGGATTAGCAGATGGCACCAAGGACTCTGATTCCCGCTCGGGTTCAGTACAATCCCAACAGCCTGAATTAGAGTCAGCAACAACCACGTGATCAAGTATATTATTTAGACTATTCTAGGTCTGAACATGAGAACCTTTCGTATGATAATGTGAACCACATATCCCTTAAGAGAGGAAGGACAGTGACCATAACTGATCGGGCATGGGAGCAAGAGGAAGAGGCCACCAAGTCTCTACTTGAGGATAACTTGGAGGTAGATGAGGAGAATCACCATCATGAACACCATCTTTAGTATAATAAGAGGGATGCAAATCCACAAAAAAATCAAAAAATCAGAAAAAAAAGGACAAAAAGAAGGCGAGGAGAACCAATAATGAACTAAGTAATCATGATGAAGAGCTTGCACCTCCATCTGAGGAGTAAGCACCGGCAGTAGAAGATGCACCACAATTTTCTTTTCAAGAATTTCTTTCCATGTAGAGTCAGAGTCATAGTTCTGTGAAGAACTCAATTTCTCAATAGAATAAAAATGGACATGTTTTAGTTTCAGAATCTGAGTTGTCCTAAATAATCCCTTTCTCGTGTGCTCTTAATGGTGGAAAGAAGAAATCCAAAAGGATGACCCTGACATGCCAGAGATGTGTAACACATGCATCAAGGACACAATCCCCATTGATAAGTATGTGGATATGACACATGTATCTCAAAAATATCTTAAGGTGAGATGACCACCTACAAGTACCAGCAGGAAAACAAAAAGTCATGTTGAGAAGCATGATCTGTCAGTAGACACTACTTGTGCCATAAACAATGAGTTTCCAAGGAAACAAAGGGACATGGGTACCCATTATGTGATGAGTCATGGCGATGACACTATGTTTGCATGCACTCTATTGGATAATGGAACCTCAAATAATCTGATGACAACAACCCTATATGAGAAACTAAATCTAGGACCTCTTAGAAAATATATAGTCTTACTTTAATTTGCTGACAAGTCTACTAAGAGGTCCAGGGGTGAATTGAGGAACATTATCATTAATGTCGAGGAATGAGATTACATGGTTCACAATCCTTGATATGAAGACCCCTCGAAATTGGAGAGATTCCTAGATCATACTTGGATGGACCTTCTTATGGACAGCAAGGTATTGTTTGACTACAAGGTTGGGAAGATTAAGTTCCAAACTCCAAGCGAAAATGAGGAACTAGAGATGAAGCAAACAAGGTATTAGAGGCTAGATTCTGAATCTAGCACCAAATACTCTTCGTTAGAATTAAATTGTGTTCATGTAGATACTGTTGGGCCATGAAAATAGAACACAACTAGCACAAATGAGTCTTTCTTCCATAGAGAGGACATTGTTCCTGATATAATTTGCGTGACCCTTCATAATGAATTGGAAGGTACATATCACACAGAAATAGCAACCCCCTACATCTTCGATGACACAAAGGCCTCACTAGGTATGTCAGTCCTTTCCCCTTAAAAAAATCAGAATATGAGGATGACGAGTCGTACGCAACTTTTATCGATTACTTGGATACTTTCGACGATCCGACTATAGAGCTGAATAAGTTGGTGGTAGTTACATCAGAGATAAATCCATCTGCTATCTACATAGAACAAAAGTTAGTTGAGCTCCATTCGCTTCATGAACGTACTTTACCTAAGCTCAAAACATTATCCACAACACTCAAGTATGCCTTCCTTGTGGGACATGAGAAGAAGTTTCAAGTCATCATGAGCTCACGATTGACCGGTGAGCAGATATCTCGCTTGTTAGAGATCCTCGAGAAATAGCACAAGGCGATTGGCTAGAGCAATTCTAATCTCCATGGGATAAATCCTTCATTATGTTCGCATCATATCTATATTGAGAATGAATACAAACCCTCCCATGAATTCCAACGCAAGCTGAATCCGTATCTATGAGTGGTCATGAAGAAGGAAATTGAGAAATGCTGTAACACGGGTTTTATTTATGCCATCTTCGATACCAAGTGGGTGGCACCCATTCATGTTGTCCCGAAGAAGTCGGGAATTCAGATGACCACCAACAAGGAGGGAGAGGAGATTGTGAAACGAGTATTTATGTCGTGGCGTGTCTGTGTAGAGTACATATGAATGAATGCAGTGATGAAGAAGGATCATTTTCCACTACTATTTATTGATCATATCTTGGAGAGATTGGTGAGAAAAGAATTCTTATGTTTCTTAGATGGGTTCTCAGGCTACAACCAAGTAGCAATCACTCATGAGGACCAAGATAAAATGCATTCACATGCCCCTTTGGTACATATGCTTTCTGGTGCATGCCCTTTGGGTTATTCAATACTCCCATTACGTTTCAAAGGTGCATGATTTATGTATTCATTAAGATGGTAGGCGAATTACTAGAAGTCTTCATGGATGATTCTTGATCCATGGTGATTCCTTCGATTCTTGTCTTAGAAATTTGGATGGGAACTCAAAAGATGTTGTGAGGTTAATTTGGTGCTCTCATGGAGAAGAGTCACTTCATTGTGAAAGAGGGCATTGTGTCGTGGCATGTCATTTCCAAGACAGGAATGGAGGTTGACCATGCCAAGGTGGATGCGATCAGATGACTCCAACCACCAACCAACATGAAACAGTTGCGGTTTTTGCTCGAGCATATCGAATTTTACAGGATATTTATAAAAGATTTTTCAACGATTGTCTGACTGCTTACTAAGCTTTTAGGCAAGGACACAGAGTTTACTATTGATCACAAATGTTTTGAAGCCTTTAAGAAGTTACAAGGATTTATAATGGATGCCCCGATCCTACAAGCCCCAGACTGGTCTCTTCCTTTTGAGATCATGACGAATGCCTCAGATTTCGCTGTTGGGGTTGTATCAAGACAGAGAAGGAATGGTGTCCCATTCATCATACACTACACAAGTAAAGTGCTTAACCCTACTCAGCATAACTAAATGGTTACATAAAAAGAGATGTTTGTGGTAGTGTTTGTCTTGGATAAGTTCAGGTCTCATCTCATGGGATCAAGGTAAACGTGTTCACATACCATTCAGCGCTATAGTACCTCATGGAAAAGAAGGACGTGAATATGTGTTTTCTTAGGTGGATTTTACTTCTATAGGAGTTTGAATAAGACACTAAAGATAAACCTAGAAAAAAAGAATTTAGTAGTTGATCACCTCTCTCGTCTAGAGACTATTGATACTTCTGATGGTACACTAATTCGAGACCCCATCCTGATGAGACGATTTTTGATATCGATTCACTCCTATGGTATGCCATTATAATGAAATTTCTTGTATCCAAGAAAGTTCTCAAAGATTGGCCCAAAATCAGCATGGAGTGACTCAAGTCAGATTCAAGACAGAACCGGACTATGTCTGAAGGAGATGTATTCCGCAGGAGGAATATTGGAGTGTCCTTACTTACTACCATACCCTTGAGGCAGCAGGACACCACTTGAGGAAGAGGACTGCATGGAAGGTACTACAGTGTGGATTATACAGGTCCACTCAATTTTATTATGCTCTCACCATTGTGAAGTCATGTCCAGTATGCTAGTGAATGGTAGGAACCGTTGGCTTCAAAGATGAGATTTCGATGAAGCCTAACATCATTTGTGATGTCTTTGATACTTGTGGCATCAACATCATGGGCCCATTCCCGGATACCCATGGATTCGAGTACATCCTTCTTGCGGTGGAATATTTGTTGAGGGGGATGGAGACAATCCTGACTCAAGCCACAGACAGTAGGATTGTCTGCAAGTTTGTGAAAGACAAATAAATCCATATTTATAAACATAATTTAATATATTCTTAAGTAATTGACCAAGATTCAATAACAACTAACATTAATTGTGTTTTTATGTGATGTGATAATTAACCATAATTATGTAGTATTTTATAACCTACTCTTGTGCTATTATTTTATGTATTTCTTTCTTATTAAAAATCAAATAAAAATAAGAATAATAATGTACATAAATATTTTAACATTAAAAATAAACAAAAAAATAATAAAAAGAAAAGAAAAATTGCTTTTAATGTTTCATTACTTGTTAAGTTTTTATTTCAACATAGATGACATTTCCTCTTGATGATTTCTATATGAAACTTTTAGATCTCATTGAGATCTACAATTTCATTTATAACTTTTTCCCAAATTCGACTTCTAACTATTTTATTTTTAATTATCTTTGATTCTCTCATTTAACTTAATTCTGACTGGGCCACGTGGGGCCTCTACAGCTGCCCACGTGCCCGCTTCTCATGCTGCCACCCGCCTCATTTCTTCACCATCCATCCTCAGCCAATCAATCAGATCTAGCCATCCACATCCGCTCTTGTCTTGATCGTCTGATCTGATCTTATGATAAGATTAGAGGGCTTCATCCATGCGCAAATCAAGGTTGTTGGATCTTAATCCAACGATTCAGAGGTTGCCTTCATCTTCTGTCCTTCCCCTTTTGCGTGCAGAAACCTCCACCAACTGCCTAACTTCTCCATATTTTCCCTCCAATACCAATCACCTTCTCAGCTAACTTCTAACACCAATCAATAACCATAACTCCCATATCTCTCACGCTAACCTATACAACTTCTGAAATCACCACTATCATCATTCATAGGGGTTGGAACTATCTAAGAAACCACCAATAAACCACCATTCCTTCTTCTCCAAAAATCCCCTTATCGACCGTCATCACCGGTGTCCACCCCTTCCACGGAGCTTTCCTAGCCCTCTCCCCCTCTTTATGATAGGAAGAGGGAGGAACATTGCAATGTTGACAGTGTAGGCTTCAGGTGGGACCCATGTCTAGTAGGCCATGTACATCATCGATCGATGGTTGTTCGATCTTTGTGACCAGTATATCATGTGAAGCTATGACCAAGCTTCAAATGAAGCTCAGCACAAGCCATACCCTTCGCTAGAGCATCTTCTTCATGTACAGGTTAGGTTGTCGTTAGATTTTCTTCGTTATTTCTCTATTTATTCCAGCCATATTGTTAGAATCCATTTCTCATCTTAGAGGTTTTCCCCTTCACTGTAGATCTGTGATCCACGTGGAAAGTGTCGTTCTTCATCTTCCTTGTTCTTCCGTAACTTTCCACTTTGATCCATCTTCCTTCTTTCATGGTGGAGGAAACCCAATAGGGACTCTATTCTACCCATCAATCCAGACCTCCATACCACTCATTCCTCATACACACATTTGCTTGGTTTGCTTCTGACCTATGCAGGATATATCATCAATGGTCGGAACTTCTGATGGTGAAACGTTTTAGAGTTTCTTCTCCGACGAAGCAACACTGGCACAACATTCCAGTGACCCATGGATCTGCTACATCCTTTGGGGATTTTCTCCGATCTTCCACAACGCTTCGTGGACATCCAAATTCTTCAGAGAAGCACGGTGGAGATTCGAAACCTCTGTTGGAGCTCTGCCCTTTCCGTCGTAGTATGGAGGAGGACTTTGTGGCGATAAGAAGATACTATCTGATCTTTTGATCGGACAACCCATGATGGACTTGTTCCTCCAACTACGAAGCACAAGCCTCGGTGAAACCAAGACACATCCGAATCACCTGGGCCATCCACGTGGCCCAAGCCTACTGCACCCAACCGACCCTTATTCCAAACCTTGTGCGTGTGTCGTGCACGTAAGATTCTTGGAATATTTGCAGCCAAGTGCCTACTTTTCTCTAAAATGGCACAAAGGTCCAAGGGGCACATGTCTCACGTGTGCCCTTGGATAATTTACAGTTCTATACTGGCCAGTTTTCAAAATGACAAATATGCCCCTACCTCGGGGGGTCTCCATATATTCTAGAGCCAACTTTCATTAGTTGCACTTTAATCCTTCCAGGGACCTTTAAGTTATGTTTATGCTATGTTTTATTCATGTTTATTCATCATGTCATCATTTATTAACATG
Source organism: Ottelia alismoides (assembly GCA_037367405.1). Classification (NCBI taxonomy): domain Eukaryota; kingdom Viridiplantae; phylum Streptophyta; class Magnoliopsida; order Alismatales; family Hydrocharitaceae; genus Ottelia; species Ottelia alismoides. The sequence continues at coordinate 395,072 of JAZKJV010003511.1, read as the reverse complement.
CATTTCTTTATTTTAACATCACATTCCACTTCATTCATGCATTGCATGCATGCATAGTTTTATTCCTCTTTGACCTATGTAGTTTATCAATCGTTTAACATAGATATTAAACACATGAATAATCATATTATGGCTTGTGTCCTTGTGTTCAATCCTGGACTTCCCATGTTTATAAATTAATGCTAGGTTCTCTTCGCAAAATCACTTACCTAGTTCTCTATGGTTCGCTAAATGCATGTACTACAGCGGATGCTAATTATCTTATGCATTTAGCGAGTTTATCATATGGCATCGTTGCCCGGGACACGGCTTCATTAATATGATTATCTAGGTTTTTATATACCAATTAAATTTATTGATTTATATTTTGGTCATTTTGTGATGTGATGTTTTATGTGTTAGTTACATGTTTAATAATCTTTGATATCTTATATATTCTCTTCTGTGATAGGGCCCATTCATCAAGGATGCTCGTGGAGAACGGAGGCTGGAATGCTCAGAGTAGAGTTCCTACTTAAAGAAGCCATAGAAGATGTCTTGAAGCATTTCAAGGATTATCTATTTGTGTAATTATTTTGGACTTGGACTTTATTTCTGTGTGTAGAGTATGTTTCATCCTCATGTGGGTGTGACTCATCTTATGTGCTTTATATTAGGGTTTAGGCACACAGCTTCTAGAGCTCCTTTAGATTTGATCTTTCTGTGCTTAACCTGCAGTATAGAACACATTAACTTCATCTTAAAGATGCACATAATTTACATTCAACCTAGCTCAGATTAAATTGACTCTTTACCCATAAGAGAATGCATGATTTGGTGCGATTTTTCATCAACTTGCATGCATTTTATATATGTATATATTCAATCCTGCACGTGCATGGAAAGAGCTAGCATCACGGTAAGTTTTTCTCTTGAGAATACATCATGAGTTTTACGTTTGCATGGTTTTTCCCGTCTCCTTACCTCATATTTATTACTTAGGATCTTAAAGGAAATGGGACTAGATGGTAGATGATGCTTTATGTGCTTAAATTGATTAAATTAAGTGATGTCCTAATCTCTAAAAATGGGACAGCTAATGCGAGTTGACCTAATTAAAATAGAGCTAAAATCATTTTTGTATAAGGAGAGTAAACCTCTCATTATTTGTAGGATTATTTTATATGTTGAGAATTGAGGACGTACCCATAGGATGGTGCCCAAATCCTACTTAAACCTACTCGTAGTGGATTCGAATTTTGGATTATCACCAATAAAAGAGATCAGATAATTAGACCATATTTTTGTCTTCAATGGGTGTGTTGGTAAAATAATTAGGTTTGTTTGATCTTGTTTGATTTTTCTTAAAATCTCTCAAAACCCTAAATCCATTTCATCCCCTCAAATCCATTCATCTCAAGACTCAGCTAACCTTGATCACTCCTACAGTCATAATTTTGAAAATTTTCCATTTCTTTGGGCTATGGGTATTGTATTACATATTTGGAACTGATTCTAGTAAAAATGTTTTGAAAAATATTTGAAAAATTTATATATAATTGACAAATATTTGAAAAATTTATATATAATTGACATGATTTTCAAATGTTTTACATGGTTTGTGAAAACATGGATTGACATGTTTTGAAAAATCAATTGTAAAATATTTTGGAGAACCTACATTTATGTGGCATTGTTTTGAAAGAATGTTCTACTGAGGTTTGAAAAGCGGTTTTACTTGTTTTGGAAATCTTTGTAAAATGTTTGGAAAACTTCTATACATTTGTGACAATGTTTGTAAAAAAGTTTCAAAAATCTTTTCAAAGCTAGGGGTTGAGTATAATTGCTTAACTCCCTAACTTTATTTAAAAAAAATGAATATATATATATATAATCATAAAACGACTAACTTATTAATGTGTGTTTTTCTCTGACATTTTCACTATGCACTCAATACTTGAGATGATCTTTAACACTAGGTTTAAGGAGTCCATAGACTTAGAGTTATCATGTCTTAATCATTAGGGTCAGGGACTAAAAATTCAAACTTCCCTGGTTAGAATATATGTATGCTATATTTCATGCTTACCCTCCTCAAAGAATTTGATCATCACTGACATCCACGACTACAATCATGATTGAGATGAGTCGAGAGATCACTGAGGAAACTAGGATTTGAGGCTTGAATTTGGACGTGATTTCTATGATGCTTGAGGATGGGGTAAGATTTATGATGACTTCATGAAACCTAAGTGTTAGCATTTTAGCCAGTATGGGACATAGTTCTTATACTATCTCTTGACTTTGACCTAAAGTGCCAGGGTGTGATGAAATGAAAATTAATAAGTTAATCATTGTGCACCAATTACAGGTAAAAGAAGTGGAGCTAGACAAAAATAAGGGAAGTTTGCTCATAAAAAAAGATGATGAAAATAAAAAAATTGGTGATGAAAAGCGCAATACATTACAAAGCTACATCGTATGAGCTTACATTCAAGGCAATCACTCCCAACCTTTAAATGTCCACTTGGACAAAATCATTAGGCTTTTATGAGACAGGCTCGTACATCAAAAAGGGCTCTACACCGTTAGCGCTACAAGTCTGGATGCAAGTATGTTAGATACCTTAAAATGACGCACCCTTGTGTTATCCTAGGGAAATAAGTACATACGGATCAATCTCTTTTCACGGACACAATGATTAACAAAATAAAAGAATTACAATTGTGTTGAGTATTGGCACTTGAGAGAACCCTATTCCAATGAGTGGAAGTGAAAATATGTACACAATCCTAAATCATCCATCGATTGGCCTTCCATCTATACATTTCAAGTTTGACAAACAAATGAGAAGGTTGATTAACAAAGACAAGATTTATTCTCTAGAGTTGAGTGTTGGGTTCTAAGGAGAGCTTCTGAGATTGGATTTTTTGGCAAAATCTTGACTCTACTCTTGTGGATGCAGTCAACACTAAGTCATACTTTATATATATATATATATATATATATGTACATTGAGAGTCTGACAATTATAGGAGTTAAATTCCTTTTGATTAACATGTGAATCAACTTAAAGTCTTAGGATCTCTAAAACCAAGGGTTCTAGATCAATCAAGCCTTGTCTATTCATGCGCACATGTCGGGCATATCACTAATTAAGCTAATTCTCTAAATCATTCTTTATTTATTAGCTCCAGGACAAGCTTAGATTAAGTATAGGAGGGTGATAAATCCCAGATTTATAAACATAGTTTAATATATTTATCTTCCTCACTTAAGTAATTCACCAAGATTTAATGACAACTAACATTAATTGTGTTTTTATGTGTTGTAAATAATTAATCCTAATTATGTTTTATTATATAACCTACTATTGTGCTATTATTTTATGTATTTCTCTTATTAAAAATCAAAGAATAATAATAAGAATAATAACATACATAAATAATTAAACATTAAAAATAAATAGAAATCAAAAATTGAGAAAAGAAAATAAAAGAAAAATTACTTTTAATGTTTCATTGCTTGTTTAATTTTTATTTCAATTTTCTCTTGATGATTTCTACATGAAAGTTGTAGATCTCATCGAGATCTACAACTTTCATGTTTAACTTTTTACAAATTTGACCTCTAACTATTTTATTTTTAATTATCTCTACCCTATTTATCTTCATTCTGATTGGGCCACGTGCGCCTCCACAGCCACCCACGTGGCCCGCTTCTCATGCTGCCTCCCGCCTCATTTCTTCACCCTCCATCCTCGTCCAATCAATCAGATATCGTTGCACACCTCCACTCTTGTCTCAGCCATTTGATCTCATCTAGTGATCAGATTAGAGCGCTTCTTCCATGACCAAGTCTGGGTTGTTGGATCTTAATCCAACGATCTAGAGGTCTCCTCCAACCTTCAACCTTCCCCTTTTGCGCATAGAAACCTCCACCAGCCGCCTAACTTCATTGTATTTTCCCTCCTTCGTCAATCACCTTCTCAGCTAACTTCCGACACCAATCAATAACCCTTGCTCCCATATATCTTGTGCTAACCTCTACAACTTTTGAAATCACCACTGCGATCATTTGTCGCGGTTGGAACAACCCTAGAAACCACCCGTAATTTTCCATTCCTTCTTCTTCAAATACCCCATTACTGACCTCCGTCGCCGGTGTCCAGCCCTTGCACGGAGCTTCCTAGTCTCATTGTCTTCATGATAGTAAGAGGGTGGAATGTTGGAGCATTGACCGTGTTGGCTTCATGTGAGACCCATGGCCGTTAGTCCATGTACAACGTCGATCGACGTTTGTTCGAGCTTCGTGATCGGCTGATCACGTGAAGCAAAGATCGGGCTTCAAATGAAGATCAACCCACGCCATACCCTTCGCTAGAGATTCTTCTTCATGTACAGGTTCGGTTATTTTTAGTTTTTCTTCATTATTTCTCTATTTATCCCAGCGATTTGTTAGAATCCCTTTCTCGTCTTAGAGGTCATCTTCCTTCACTGTTGATCCTTGATCCACGCAGAAGGTGTCGTTCTTCATCTTCCTTGTTCCTCCGCGGCTTTCCACTTCGATCCATCTTCCTCCGTTCATGGCAAAGGAAACCCAATAGGGCTCCCTCTTCTATGCATCGATGCACCCATCCACATAACTCATTCCTCACACACACATTTGCTTAGTTTGCTTCTAACATATGTCGGATAAATCTTCAATGGTCGGAACTCTTCTGATGGTGCTCCAATCTAGAGATTCTTCTCCGATGAAGCAGCACTGTCACAACATTCCAGTGACCCATGGATCTGCTACATCCTTCAGGATTTTCGTCGATCTTCCACAATGCTTTGTGTACATCCAGATTCTTCAAAGAAGCATGGTAGAGCTTCGAAGCCTCTGCCGGAGCTCCTCCCTTTTTGCTTCAGTATGGTGAAGGACTCTGTGGTGATAAGATGATACTGTCTGATCTTTTGATCGGATGACCCACGATGGACCTGTGCCACCAACTACGAAACACACTCCTCGGTGGAACCAAGCCACATTCGAAGCAACTGGGCCACCCATGTGGCCTAGGCCTACTACACCCAATCGACCCTTATTCCAAACCTCATGTACATGGCGTGCATGTGATTTCTTGTAATATTTTTCATCCAAGCACCTACTTTTCTCCAGAATAGCACGAAGGTCCAAGGAGCATATGTGTCACATGCGCCCTTGGATAATTTACAGTTCTACTCCTGCCAGTTTCCAATATGACAAATATGCCCTGATAGGGGGGTTCTCCATAAATTCAAGAGCCGACTTTCATTAGTTGCACTTTAGTCCCTCCAAGGACCTTAATGTTATGTTTATGCTATGTTTTATTCATGATTTACTACATTTAAGCCCCTGGACTCAATCTCAAATAACTTGAGCATGTGATATCCAATTGAGATTACTTTGATTTCATTGTGATTCTTGTTCCATTATATTTAATATGGATAAATTATATCTATGATTTAATGCTTAATTTAATCAATTAATTATAGATATTATAGATTCTCGCAATCATATGTTGAAACTTGGCTTTTAATTAAGTGCTCAATTGGATCTAGATTTAAATCGAATCTTTTCTTAAGTTTGATAAATCATTTTAGGGCATATTAATGTGTACTTATGCATATGCTAATGTTTTATCATTTTATCATCACGTCGTCATTTACTAACATGCATTTCTGTATTTTAACATCACATTCTATTTCATTCATGCATTGCTTGCCTGCATTGTTTTGTTCCTGTTTGACCTAGATAATTTATCAACCATTTAACATAGATATTAAACACCTGAATAATTGTTTTATGGCTTGTGTCCTTGTGTTCGACCTTTGGACTTCCCAGTTTTATAAATTAAAGCTAGGTTCTCTTCGTAGAGATTTCTTACCTAGTTTTGTTTGGTTAGCTAATTGCTCATACTATAATGGATGCTAATTATCTTATGCATTTAGTTAGTTTATCAGATGGTGCCGTTGTCAGGGACACTGCTTCATTAATATGATTATTTAGGTTTCTATATTCAAGGTAGATTGACTGATTTATTATTTAGGTCATTTTGTGATGTGATGTTTTATGCTTAGTTACTTGTTTGATAATCTTTGATATCTTATATATTCTCTTCTTTGGTTGGGCCCATTCATCGAGGACGCTTGTGGAGAATGGAGCATGGAAATCTCAGAGTGGAGTTCCTTCTCGAGGAACCGATAGAAGATGTCTTCAAGCATTTCAAGGATTATATATTTTCCTGTGTATATTTGTGTAATTATTTTGTACTTGGACTTTATTTCTGTGTTGAGTTTGTTTCATCTTTATGTGGGTGGATGTTGACACGGGATTCTCGGATTTTGAATTATTGATTCGAAATTAAATGCGCAGTGGTCGTTGCAACCCAAATACCTCGTAACAATAAAACAATTTTTTTTCTTTCTCAAGCTACAAAAATAATTACAAGAATAATGAAGTAGAAAAAAATTGCTACTTATTTAATCTATAGCAACAGGATCGAACTCAGGAGGCTACAATTCCCAAGGGTTATTCAAATAATCGAAAATCAATTAAAAGAAAAAGGGAATCTCAAATGCAACTTATCTTGGTTTTTTGTGAATTTTTTGTCTTTTTATTTTCTAATTTTTTTTTATTTATAATTTTTTTATTTTCTAATTTTCAATTTTTTAATGATTTTGATTTTTGCATTTTTTTCAAAAATAAGGAACAATACGCACAAGGAAAGAAATATGTGCACCACACTCTTTTTGTTTTTTTTAATTATAAATAGAATTGTCTAGAAAAGTATAGAGAAAATGTTTTGGGTTTTAAAGGCTTTGAATTGTTTTTGAAAATTTTTGTAGAATTTTTAGATGTTTTTGTATTTTTCTGAAAATCAAAGAGTGGCAAAAATGATGAACAGTGCACGACCTGTAGTAATTTGCAACTTAAAAATATTTTAAGTACCCAAAGCTCTTGGAGACTATTTTTTTGCTAAATTATAGAAAAATATCTACAAACAGGAAGTGAAATCACGATTTTGGATTTTTGTAGAATTGTATGTAATTTTTCTAATATTTTTTATATTTTTCATTTTTTGGGGTTTTTAAAAATAAATAATGCATGAAATTTGCACGTAAATTAAAAGACAATGATAGTAAATTATCTAATTTTTGGATTAGTTTAGGGAAATATTCAAATTTTTATGAATATTTAAATTTCAGGAAGAGGAAATGACACTATTTTTTTATTTTTTATTTATAACAAATGAAAATAAAACGCAATGAAAGTTTTTTTGCTAGAAAGATACACACATCAGAAGCATAGCATGATTTTTGCAAAGTTTTTATTGACCAACAAATGTACTTATTTCAAAGAAAAGATCATGCAAATTTTAAGTCTGGAAACAGGGACTGAAAGGCAATTATTCAATGTTTTTGAATTCAACAAATAATAGAAATAAACCATGGACTAAAAATGTAAATTACCCAATAAAATGTGCCGCGCACATGACTTGCTGAAGTAGGGGTCTTTTGCGTAGTTTTCCGAATCTGAGGGGGTTCACTTAACTTTCCCAAATTAACTTATCTAGAGATGGTAGGGGTCTTCGTGCAATATCCAATATACTTGGGGGTGTTGACGATATTTTTCTAATTTTTTATTGAAAACCCCTAGGGTTATTCCTCTTCTTCGTTCTTAAGCAATAAGGGATGGGGTCACTGCCCCTTGCTCATTTCTCTCTCCTAAGAGGTGGTATGGGCTGTTGGGAGCGCGCAGCTCCTACGCACAGCGATGAGGTGGCTGGTGGTTGTGAGGTGCTGAAGGGCAGCAGGGATGCTCTCTGGAGGATGAAGCTGGGGACCTCACGCATGCACCTGGAAGAGTGATGGATCTGGGTGATGGGCGCTGCGTGTGGCTGGAGGGGCGACGCCTGCCGCTGCTGTTGTTATTTTTTTTAATTTTTTGATTGCTTTTTGTAAACAGAAACATAGGCGAAAGCATTTTTAAATTTTTTTTGAAAATTGTAACAGAAGAATTTTTTATATAATTTTATTTATTTATTTATTTATTTATTGTATTTTTTATATTTATCTTGCAAAATAAATGTTAGAACGAAAGAAAAAATATTTTTTATTTTTTATTTATAAACAAATTAGGATGCGAGCATGATGACTCGGTCCCAACATCAAAACGGAAGACGTGAACGAGTGTGGTTCCGAGGAAAATGGCGGATGGAACCAGATCTCCGACCACCGTGCGTGGTTGAAGGTGAGAGATCGTGCGAGGTATAAAAGAACGCGAATAAATAGAGATGTTAGGTGGAAAATTGAATACAGCAAATTGGACCGTGATGAATTCTAAAATCTAGGAAAAAATACGAGGGAATGAAAATGCGAAAAGTAAACTATGATTAACCTAGGATAAAATAAGAGAAGAAAAATGGATCTCACCTAAGGATGGGGAAAAGACAGTGATCGCCTCGACGAAGGCTGACTCGCTGTCACCGGACGGCTCGGAGGCTAGGCACTTCTCTGCAATAAGATAGCTTTCGAAGAAAAGGCTCCTCTCACCAAAGATTGATCCAGTGAAAATGAGGGAGGAGGAGCCAATTAAATAGAGCATTAAATGAATTTGAATTTTGAATTCGAATTTAAAAATTGAATGGACATAAAGAGATAAGGAAAGAAATAGAAATGAGATAAAGATAAAATTAATGTTAAAATTATTTACATAATAAAAAATACTACTTTCATCACTTTATTAAATTGGATAAAAAATAGTTTTTTATTTTTTTGCGGTGGTTATTTGAGATAGCAACTATATACATATATTATGTACATATGGTACATTATAAACATAGTTAAATAAGGTAATTAGTTTTTTTTAGTTTTATTTTTTATTCTTTTAAATAATTAGTAAAAAATATTACAAATTACAATACGTACAAAAAATGGTGAAACTACACAAAGCACCCCGGAAAACTGACTTTTCAATCGTAACTCCAAAAACTATGAAATCACAACAATTTTAAAGATACTTTAATTTAGAATACAAAAGAAGTGAGTTTGGTTCAATTTGAGTTCATATGGAGCCGGAATCAGTCTTTCAATTATCGCTTAGTGACTTTTTTCTAAGTGTGGTTGCTTCTATTCTGTACAAGATTTTATTTGCAAATATTTGTATTAATTAGAAAAAAAATTTATTTACAACTTTTGTATTGAACATTATTTAATTTGAGGTCAATTTATGTACAGATAAAATAGTGTAGTATACAAATATACATGGCACGTAAATTTTTTTGGATATTTTTAGGACCCTATCTCCCCCTACTTTATTCTTGGTCAATAAGGTCAAGTCTTGACCTTCTCTCGGGGTCCGGGTCAGCCTGTATCTATTACATATATACAGTCTTCTTTTTTTATTTTCCTTTCTTTATTTTTCTTTATTTATTTATTTTAGGTTAAAATGGTAATAAGTGTACAATATTTACACACATATGCCAGTTAGTAAGAATATGGAGTTAGTTTTATATACAAGTTTTATAAGGGATTTTAAGCTAAAATAAATGAACAAAGATGATGAAAAGCATATTCATCATCCCCCTATGTTTTACCTTTGCTAATCCCTTAGCGAACACTTATTTGAAAGAATAAAGTGAATAAAAAGAAAAAAAAGAAAAAGAAAGGGAAAATAAAGAAATTAGGACAATATTGAGTATTAAACTTATCTTCATAAAATTGTAGTATGGAGCTCTGTCGGACCTTTGGATTATTAATGTGGCGGAACTTAATTGGAAATAGATTTATAACCTAACAGCCTCTAAGTTCCATAAGACTCTTATTCAAGTCTTCTCAACAGTCAGGTCAGAACAAGTCTACATACACAAATTATTATTACTATGAATCTTTACTTGTACGGTGTAAGTGAAATATAGCTCCCCATCTTAAAAGTAGCAAAGAAACAACCTCCCTCGACAAGGAAACTCCAGTCCCCCGATCTAGTAACTCTTTCCTCGAGGAGCGGGGATATTCCTTTCTAAGTTCAAGTACAACCAGCTCAATAAGAGGATATGGAGAAAAGAATGGACGGTAACCAGTGTATCTACCTATCCTTGGATGCATGACCAGTGTTGCCAGGTCATCTAGCTGCAAGCTTACAAAAATTTGACTTTTGAAGCTCTTATTAAACTTTTTTATCCTTATATATACACTTCGACGGACATTTTACTTTTCAATTAGGCATGTCCACTTTTGGAGATTCTGCATTTTTTCTCCTTTTTTGAAAGTATATACAAGGTACATCATGTACATAAGGAGTTTTTCCTCTTGAGCTAGTAGACTATCCCTCTTTTGATGCATTATTGCAACCCCATAGCATCCTATCTTTAGACATCAATGCCACTAGACCAGGTTGAGACGCACTTCCCTCGCTAGAGGAAGACGAGAGGTTCTTCCTAGATGTACTACCCTCGTATGCTACTCCAAGCCAAAAGATTCTACCTCCTCACTACCTCCTCCATGGAGAGCTACGTGTAGAGTGCTTGTCCAAGATAAGTCACAGTCTAAAAGAGTCATGCCTATGTTGTTAAATGTTCTACTAAGACTAATCAAGATGACATGTGAACATAGTCTTATGGACTCAAAGAATTAAGTCACTAGGACCTGGAAAGTCTTAACTCCATTTCTTATAAGGTTCCTCTAAAATTAAGTGGATTAATGCCCAACTAAGCTACATTCTTCAATTGTATTCCAGACATAGTTTAAATGTCAATACTATCCTGAAAAATGCACATGCAGATGCAAGAAATATGTACGATGCAAAAAGAAAGCAAAAAAATTAACAATTTTGATCTTTTTATTGGTTTTTGGACAAGAAAGGAAAAATGATGCACATGTGAAAAGGGATTTTTCTGAAAGGAGAAAGGGTTAGTAAAATATATACAAGTATGTTTTTTAAAGTTTTTTAGGGGTTTTTGTTTTGTTGTGTTTTTTTGTGTGTTTTTTTGTTTTTTGTGTTGCTTTTTTATTTTATATTTTTGGTTTTTATTGTTTTTTTATTTTTTTGAAAGGAAATCAAAGTCTATATACACACACTTGGATTTTACGAATTTATATACATATCCCCAAAAATAAACATATTTAAAAGCATGAGTTATGTCTAAAGTATATATATAATATGTACGACACCCCCCCTATATTTAGCTCGAACTATGTCCTCATAGTGATCAGAGAGCGGCAAAGGAAGACATAACTCGTGCTAAGTATAGAAAAGAGAACAGGCTCCTATGCTACAACGAATCAAAAAGAAATGAAGAGAATAGAAGTCGGTGATCCCCCCTATACTTAGGATCAACTAATCTTAAGTATAGAAGATTGCACAAAAGGGGAAAATCGATGCAGAGAATGTATAGACTCAAAAACGAAAAAAAAGACGATATGAACAACATCATACCCCCTATACTTAGGGTAGAGTATCACTAAGTATTGGAAACAACAAGAGTGATGAAATGGACAAATATGAACAACACAAACTACTCACCCCCCTATACTTAGGATAAAGCACATCCTAAGTATAACATATATACACACGGAAAAGTGGTGAATGATAAAACGAAAGAAGAAAGAATGAAATTAAAGGACATACAAGAGGAATGGATGCTCATGTATCAGACACAGAAGATGGAATCGAAAGATCATCATCTGATACCACGGATACAAAATCAACGACGGACAAGAATGTATCACGATCTATATATGTCTTCAGCAACTGTCCATTCACAACAAATAGTTGTGTGTCAGATGACAACCCGGATATGACAATAATCCCATTGTCACGCAGAGCTCTCACAATGAACGGTCCTGACCATTTGCTTTTCATTTTTTCTGGAAACGGCTTCAACTTAGCATCGATTAACCAAACTTTCTAATCAAGAGAGTAAGTCTTTATTCTAATGTGTTTATCATGCCAGCACTTGACTTTCTCCTTATACATGAGTGAGTTATCATATGCAAAGTCTTCGAATTCCAATAATTTAGTCAAATCCAACTTCTTGTTCTTTCATGCTTTCTCATAATCAAGATTGCATACACAGAGTGCCCATAAAGATTTGTGAATTAATTCCACTGGCAGGTGGCAAGGCTTTCCATACACCAATCTGTAGGGAGACATATCCAAAGGAGACCTGTACGCCATCCGATAAGCACATAATACCGAATAAAGCATCTGGAACCAGTTCTTCCTATCATGATGTACATGTTTTTGCAATATCGTCTTGATCTCCCTATTTGAAATTTCTGCCAAGCCATTAGTTTGAGGGTGGTAAGGAGACACAACTTTGTGCTCAATGGCATACTCCTTCACAAGCTTCTTTACTTCTCTATTAATGAAATAGCTTCACCCATCTGAAATCAGTATTTTGGGAATCATGAACCATGCAATAATGTGGTCCTTGAGAAATGAACACACTGTATGACTATCTGCACCTCAGGTGGGGATAGCCTCCACCCATCGACTAACATAATCCACGGCGAGCAGGATGTACTAAAATCCTTTACTGACAGGAAATGGGCCCATGAAGTCTATGCCCCAAGCATCAAAAACATCAGAAATATGTATATATCTTAGGGGCTGGTATCTTTGGAACCAACGGTTCCTCTCATTTTCTGACAATCGGTATAAACTCGAACATACTCTGTAGCATCCTTAAATAATGTGGGCCACCATAGGCCACTCTGTAAAACCTTTGCTACCATGTGTTTCCCTGAATGATGCCCACCGGATTCTAATTTGTAACAATGGTCAAGTACACTGGTGTGTTCCTCCTGAGGAATGCACCTTCTCCAGATACAATTTGCACCCTCACAAAATAGGTAAGATCCTCCCACTGGTAATAATGAACCTGTGATAGAAATCTATCTACCTTGTACTTCGGCCAATCTTGTGGAACTTTCCTGGAGACAAGATAGTTCACAATATTAGCATACCATGGGAGTGAGTCCACAGACAAAATGGCCTCATCTGGAAAGGTTTCAGAAATAGGAATCATGTTCTGCTCTAAGGTCTCTGCATCTGTGATACGGGAAATGTGATCTGCCACAACATTTTTCACTCCAGGTTTATCTCGAATCTCTAAATCAAATTCTTGGAGAAGAAGGATCCATCTAATAAGGCATGGTTTGGCATCCTTCTTTGCCTGCATGTAACGTATGGTAGTGTGATGCGTGTATAAAATAACATGTGAACCGATGAGGTAAGATATGAACTTTTCTAGCCCAAACACAACTGCTAACATCTCCTTCTCTTTAACTGTATAATTCCGTTGTGCTTCATCCAGAGACTTGCTAGCATAGTGTATAGAAAATGGTATCCCATCCTTTCTTTATCCTAAATCAGCTCCAACTGTGAAATCTGATGTGTTCGTCATAATCTCAAAAGGAAGAGACCAATCTAGTGGTTGTACAACAGGAGCACTAGCAACCATTTCTTTCATATGATTAAATGCATGGAGGACTTTCTCATCAATAACAAAATCACTCTCCTTACACAGAAGCTTAGTCAAAGGTCTGGCGATCTTACCGAAATACTTTATGGATCCCCTATAGAATCTTAGCGTCCCAAAAATGACCTTAACTTCTTTAAATTTACAGTGGCTCTAACTTTGAAATCACATCAATCTTAGTCGGGTCAATCTCCATACTATGTTTGGAGATGACATGACCCAATACAATTCCCTTCATCACCATAAAGGGGCTCTTCTCCCATGAGAGCACTAGGTTTACCTCACATCAATATTGAAGAACTCGGTTTAAATAAGCAAGACATGTGTCAAAACTATTCCCGTAGACCGAGAAACCATCCATGAAGACTTCAAGAAAATTACCCACATGTTGGCAAATTGCGAACATACACCTTTGAAATGTAGCGGGGGCATTACACAATCTAAAGGGCATCCGTATAAAGGCGTAGGTACCAAACAGACAAGTGAAAGTAGTCTTTTCCTGATCCTCAGGAGTGATAGCAACTTGGTTGTATCCCGAGTACCCATCCAAGAAGCAAAAGAACTCTTTCCCTACAAACCTCTCAATAATCTGATCAATAAAGGGTAGCAAAAAGTGATCCTTCTTGGTAGCTGAGTTCAGGCGTCGGTAATCTACACACTCCATGAAGTAGGTACCCAGGTCAGAATCTCCTCACTATAGTCATTCTTTACCATCGTAATCTTGGATTTCTTTGGGTCAACATGTCAAGGGTTGACCCACTTAGAATCTGAAATGGGATATATAAAACCAGCATCACACCATTTTCTAATCTCCTTCATGACAACCTCCTTAAGATTTGTATTTAGACGGCGATTACATTCACGGGAGGGTTTACAGTCATCCTCTAGGTAGATATGATGCGAGCACAACGCTGGGTTAATCCTATGGAGATACGAGATATTCCATCCAATGGCCTTGTGGTTTCTCTCAAGAATCTCTAGCACGCGAGATTCTTGTTCAGCGGTCAACTGTGAACTGAGGATGACCGGAAATATTTGGGGGGACCCACAAGGAAGGCATATTTCAACGTTGATTGTAAGACTTTGAGCTCAGGTGGGGTCTGAATCGGCTCTGCAATAATCTCTGCTACTGTACTGGTAGACGGTATGTGATCTGTACTCTGTGGATTGTCCACCTTGGCTACTAACAGCTCAACAAGTAAAACATTTGATAGATCTGCAATGAATGACCTCTGCTCAGAAAGCAGGGTCTCATCAGGATGTTCAGCAATCTTATCAATTAACGGCTCAGATATCTTAGTAATAATCTTAGAAAGATGTCTCTCAATTGTGTATAAATCAGGAAATTCAATGAATGGCTCAGATATCTGCACCTCATAACTCTCAAAGGGAGACATATCATCAGCAATCTCATAAAAGTGTGTCAACGGAATATCCGAAGGTGCCTCTAGAAACTCAGATTTATCCTCAGAAATCATCTCAAATTGCTCATCAACAACTATCTCAATTGGACCACCAAGGGAACTCATGTCGACTGTGCTTTCCATAGAGTCCTTTTGGGAAAGGAACTCTTGGGTATCTATAACATCAGTGAAAAGATTTGTCTCTTTGAATTCAGCAAGAAATACACAGCCATCTGGCTCTGATATAACTTTCTATGTATCATCTGCTTCTGGTTGCGATGATGGTCTAGGATCAGAGATCGTCTCAATTTTCACCTTGTCACTGTGAGTGTGAAAGATGATCTCTCCAATATCATAATAAACTGCCGCTTCGATCGTTAGGAGGAACGGTCGACCTAGTATGATCGGTGAAATCACGATTTTTGGATTGTTGTAGAATTTTCTGTGATTTTTCTAAGATTTTTGATATTTTTCAAATTTTTGTGTTTTGAAAAGAATTAATGCATGAAATTTGCACATAAATTAAAAGACAATGAAAGGAAATTAATCTATTTTTTTGGAATTTCTAGGGCAATATTCAAAATTTTTATGAATGTTTGAATTTCAGAAAGAGAAAATGACATTGTTTTTTATTTTTTAATGATAACAAATGAAATTAAAATGCAATGAAAATTTAATGCTAGAAAGATACACACATCAGGAGCATAGCATGATTTTTGCAAATTTTTTGACCAACAAAAATACTTATTTCAAAGAAAAGATCATGCAAATTTTATGTCAGGAAATAGGGAATGAAAGGCAATTGTTCAATGTTTTTGCATTCCACAAATAATAGAAATAGAGAGAGGACTAAAATAGAAAATTACCCACTGAAACGTGATGCGCACATGATTTGCTGGAGTAGGGGCTTTTGCGTAATTTTCAGAATCCGAGGGGTGTTCATGTAATTTTCTCAAATTAAACTTGATCTAGGGCTAGCAGGGGTCTTTGTGCAATATCAAATATACTCAGGGAGCATTGATGATATTTTTCTAATTTTTTATTAAAAACCCATAGGGTTTCATTCCTCTTCTCTGTTCTTAAGCAACAAGGGAAGGGGCTGCCACCCCTTGCTCGTTTCTCTCTCCCAACAGGCAGCGGTGGGCTGCTGGGAGAGCGCAGCTCCTGCAGACGGTGATGAGGTGGATGGCGGTTGCAAAGTGCTGAAGGGCGGCGGGGATGCTTTGTGGAGGATGGAGTTGGGGGCCTTGCACAGGCGTGCTAAAAAAGAGTTGGAGCTACGCGATGGGCACCACGCGTAGCTGGAGGGACGACGCTTGTTGTTGTTATTTTTTATTTTTTATTATTTTTTTTCTAAACAGAAATAAGGGATAAAGATTTTTTAATTTTTTTTGAAAACTGTAATAGAAGGCTTTTTATATAATTTATTTACTTACTTTTGTGTGTTTTTTATATTTTCCTGCAAAACAAATGTTAGAAAGAAAGAAAATTTTTTTTGTTCTTTTATTTTTTTATTTACAAATTAATTAGGATGCAAACATGTTGACTCAATCCCAAAATCAAAAAAGAATACATGAACGAGTGTGGTTCCGAGGAAAATGGAGGATGGAACCGGATATCTGACCATCATGTGTGGTAGGAGGTGAGAGATCGTGTGAGGCAGAAAAGAACGCGAATAGATCGAGATGTGAAGGTGAAAATCGAATCGAGCAAATCAGATCGTGATGGACTCTAAAATCAAGAAAAAAATCACGAGGAAATGAAAATGCGAAAAGTAAACTATGATTAACCTAGGATAAAAATAAGAGAAGAAAAATGGACCTCAACTTAGGAGCAAAAAAGACCGTGATCACCTCGACGAAGGCCAACTTGCTGTCACCGAACAGCTCAGAGGCTAGGCACCTCTCTGTGAGAAGATAGCTCTCGGAGAAAAGGCTCCTCTCACCAAAGATTGATCTAGTGAAAATGAGGGAGGAGCCAATTAAATAGAGGATTA
The DNA here is from genome assembly GCA_037367405.1 of Ottelia alismoides. Classification (NCBI taxonomy): domain Eukaryota; kingdom Viridiplantae; phylum Streptophyta; class Magnoliopsida; order Alismatales; family Hydrocharitaceae; genus Ottelia; species Ottelia alismoides. The sequence goes on along the minus strand of JAZKJV010003511.1, from coordinate 378,190 downwards.
AATGAATTTGAATTTTGAATTCGAATTTAAAAATTGAATGGAGATAAAGAGATAAGTAAAGAAATTGAAATGAGATAAAGATAAAAGTAGTATTAAATTATTTACAAAAATTATTTTTTTGTATTTTCGTCACTTAATTAAACTGAATAAAAAAATTATTTTTTGTGGTGGTTATTTAAGAATAGTAACTATATACATATGGTACATTATATACATAGTTAAATAATGGAATTTGTTTTTTAAGTTCTATTTTTTTTATTTTAAATAATTTGTAAAAATACTTACAAATACAATATATACAAATAAATGTTTAATATGTGCAAACGCCCCAGAAAACTGACTTTTCAACCATAACTCCAAATATTATGAAATCACGACCATTTTAAAGATAATTTCATTTAGAATACAATGGAAGTGAGTTTGGTTCAATTTTAGTTCATATGGAGCCAAAATTCGTCTTTCATTTATTCCTTAGTGGTTTTATCCAAATGTGATAGCTTTTATTCTGTACATGATTTTATTTTGCAAATATTTTTATTAATTAGGAAACATTTTTATTTACAATTTTTCTTTTGAACATTATTTAATTAGATGTCAATTTATGTACAAATAAAATAGTGTCGTTTACAAATATACACATCACACAAATTTTTTTTGGAATTTTTTAGCACCCTATCTCCCCCTAATTTATTCCTGATCGATCAGGTCAAGTCTTGACCTTCTCTCGGGGTTCGGGTCAGCCTGTATCTATTACATATATAAAATCTTCTTATTTTATTTTCTTTTCTTTATTTTCCTTTCTTTCTTTATTTATTTGTTTTAGGTTAAAATGGTTATAAGTGTATAATATTTACACAAATGCAAGTTAGTAACAATAAGGAGTTAGTATTATATACTGGTGTTTTATAAGGGATTTTAAGCTAAAATAAATGAATAAAGATGATGTAATACAGATTCATCAGTGGACCTCTACTTGAGTGCTCGATATTAGGGTTTAGGCACGTGGCTCCTAGAACTCTTTTAGATTTGATCTTTCTATGCTTAACCGGTAGTATAGGACACACTAACTTCATCTTAAGAGATTCACTCATCTCTAAGATTCATGAGACGCGCATAATTTATGATCAACCTAGTCAAATTAATTTCATTTTTTCTCGCTAATAGAATGCATGATTAGGTGTGGTTTTTCATCAACTTGCAGGCATTTTGATATATTTATTTATTCAGTCCTACACGTGCATGGAGAGATCTGGCATCACTGTAATTTTTCTCTTGAGCATACATCATGAGTTTTACGTTTGCATGGTTTTTCCTATCTCCTTACCTCATTTTTTACCACATAGGATCTAAAAGTAAATGGGACCGGATGGTAGACGATGCTTTATGTTCTTGGATTGACTAAACTAAGTGATGACCTAATTTCTAAAAATGGGACTGTTAATGCAAGTTGGCTTAATTAATGGAACAAAAATCTATCTTGTATTGGAGAGAAAACCCCTCAATATTTGTAGGATTATTTTATATGTTGAGAGATGAGGATGCATCCATAGGTAGTGCCCAAATCCTACTTAAACCTACTCGTAATGGATTCAAATTTTTGATTATCACCAATGAAAAAGACAAGATAATTAGACCATATTTTTGGTCTTCAATGTGTGTGTTGGTGAAATAATTGGGTTTGTTTGATCTTGCTTGGCTTTGCTTAAATCTCCTGAAGCTCTGGCTCCATTTCATCCCCTCATATTAATTCATCTAAAGATTCTGCTATCCCTGGTCCCTCCCTGCCTTAGCTTCCTATTCTTCATGCTTAGACTTATTTTTAATCTAAGTATAGGTGGGATCCAACTTCATTCTGATTGTTCCCCTCAGGTCACCTATTTTCTTTCATTCTTTGACTTGGGCTATTTATCAGCTTAAGTATAGGGGACCCGAGTCCCTATCGTCTTCTAATTATTTTCATTACACATCATCCACCTATTCCTTTAGATTCAGTTCTGGAAAATGTATTTATATTTGGCATGAGCTTTGACTTCATATCACTTTGTGGTATGAGGATATAGCAAAATCTAAGTATAAGGGGTGTACCACATATATTACATATATACTTTAGCCATAGCTCATAATTTTAAAAAAAATCCATCTATTTATGCTACGGGTATCGTATTACATTTTTGGAACTTATTTTTGTAAAAATATTTTGAAAATGATATTTGAAAACATTATATATTTGACATGGTTTTCTAACGTTTTAAATGGTTTTTGAAAATACAGATTAACATGTTTTGAAAAATCATTTGTAAAATATTTTGGAAAACCTATATTCATGTGACATTGTTTTGAAAAAAATGTTTTATTGAGGTTTAAATGATGAGGTTTACATGTTTTGGAATAATTAATTGATGACTCCCTAACATTATTTAGCGGGAAAAAATCTTTTCAAAGCGGAAAAAAGTAGTGGAGCTAGCCAAAAAGAAGGGAAGTTCCCTCACAAAAAAATTGATGATGAAAATAAAAAATGATGATGAAAAGCTCAATACATTACAAAGCTACATCATGTGAGCTTACATTCAAGGCAAGTGCTCCCAACCTTTAAGTGTCCACTTATACCAAATTTTTAGGCTTTTGTGAGTCGGGCTAGTATATCAAAAAGGGCTCTTAGCGCTACAAGTATGGGTGCAGGTAGATTAAATACTTTAAAAAGACGTGCTGATAACGTGAAAATCAGACCCGCGGTTAATTAATATAGAGAGATGTCTATGTATAAATAACTACGAAATCATATTCGGTTTATCAAACAAAAATCAACTAAATAGGAAAGTGGATTTTTCTTCTCTCTCCTATTTCTTCTACACTATGTTATTTGTGAGGTTGGGTTGAACTCGAGGAGGCAGAATATAAAAACATTGGTTTTTGAAGAAAGAAATAAATCCCGAAAAATTCACTATATTCTTGATTTTACAATAATATTCAAGAAAGAACTCAAAACTGACTCGACCTTACAAAAATCATATCGATAAATAGGTGATGAATCTGCGATTCGTCATCTTTAGTCATTTATTTTAGCATAAAATCCCTTATAAAATACATGCATATAACACTAACTCCATATTCTTACTAACTTGCAACTGTATGTAAATATTGTACATTTCTTACAAATTTTAAACTAAAATAAATAAAGAAAGAAAGAAAGGAAAAATAAAGAAAAGAAAATAAAAAAGGAAGACTGTATACAGGCTTACCCGAACCCCGAGAAAAGGTCAAGACTTGACCTCATTGAACAGGAATAAAGTAGGGGGAGATAGGGTCCTTAAGCTGAAAATCCAAAAAAATGTGTGGGTGTTGTTGTAAATATTTCTCACTTATTTTGTGTATATCTGTATAAAACAGACACTAATTTATTTGTGCATTAATTGACCTCAAATCAAATAACTTTCAAAGCCAAAGTTATAAATAAAAATGTGTTCTAACTAATAAAAATAATTGCATAATTAAATCATGTATAGAATAAAAGTAACCACACTTGGAAAAAGCCACTAAGCACTAATTGAACGACAAATTCCGGCTCCATATGAACTCAAATTGAAACAATCTCACCTCCATTTGTTTTTAAATTAAATTATCTTTAAAATGGATGTAATTTCATAACTTTTGGAGTTATGAGTAAAAAGTTGGTTTTCTGGGGAGGTTTGTGCAAATTTCCCATGTATTTTGTAAATATTATATTTGTATATATTTATAAATTATTTTTACTAAATATTTAAAAATAGAAAATAAAATAAATAAAATTTCTAAAGTAAAAAAAACTAATTTGCTTAGTTATCCATGTAGATAATGTCATATATGTATATAGTATATGTATACATTTACTTTTCTTAACTAACTTCCATAAAAAATAAAAAATAATATTTTTAATTGAAATAAATAAAGTGATGAACATTAAAAAAATAGTTAATTTTGTAAATAGTTTTATCTCTCTTTATCTTTATCTCATTTTAATTTTCATCTCTCTTATCTCTTTATCCAAAAAGGAAAAAAATCAAATTTCATCTCCATTATCTTTTCTATTTATATGGCTCCTTTTCCATCATTCCAACTTGATCAATCTTTGTGAGGTGAGCCCGATCTCTGAGAGTCTTCTTGTCAAGAAAGATACCTAGCCTCCGAGCCATCCGATGACAGCGAGTCAGCCTTCGTCGAGGCGATCACGGTAGCATTTCCGCTCCTAAGGTGAGATCCATCGTTATTTCTTCATTTTTTATCTAGGTTAATCGTAGTTTAAATTTCGCAACTTCATTTTATTGTCATTTCATTTTTCTAGATCTAAAAAAAATCCATCGCGATTCGATCCGCATCGATCTCAATTTTTCATCTCACGTTCTTGACCTCTCCACGTTCATTTTTTATCTTCCATGATCTATCAACTCTGACCACGCACGGTGGTCAGAGAATCGGATTCAATTCCTTTTGTTTCTCCGAATCTCCGTCCACCTTCCAGTTTGTCTACAAATAAAAAGAATAATAAAAAATTTAAAAAATAACATTTTTCCCTTTTCTCTAACATCTGTTTTTGCTGGATAATCTAAAAAATAAAAAATCAAAAAAAATTATTCTTTGTTTTTTCATTTCCCTATTTCAGATTTAAAAAATATTAAAAAAATATATTTCTGCCAATTTGTTTGTTTTCACATTTACAAAAAAATAAAAAAACAAAAAAAATATAATAATAATCGGTCGACCGCGAGGAACCAGCCAGCACACGCCAGTGCGCTGCAGCCCCCGCGATGGTCGCCTCCTTCCGCAGGCACGCTGACAAAGCGTTGGAGCCGTGCGATGGGTGCCACACGTGGCTAGAGGGACGGCGCTTGCTAATGTTGTTGTTATTTTTTATTTTTATTATTATTTTTTCTAAACAGAAACAAGGGAGAAAGATTTTTAAATTTCTTTTTTAAAAACTGTAATATAAGGCTTTTTATATAATTTTGTTTATTTATTTTTGTGTGTTTTTTATATTTATCCAGCAAAACAAATGTTAGAAAGAAATAATTTTTTTTTGTTTTTTTATTTTTTATTTATAAATAAATTAGGACGCGAACATGATGTCTCTATCCCAAAATCAAAACGGAAGACGTGAACGAGTGTAGTTCTGAGTAAAATGGGGGATGGAACCGGATATCTGACCATCGTGTGTGGTAGGAGGTGAGAGATCGTGCGAGGTAGAAAAGAATGCGAATAGATCGAGATGTGAAGGTGAAAAATCGAATCGAGCAAATCAGATCGTGATGAATTCTTTAGAAAAAAAATCATGAGGAAATGAAAATGCGAAAAGTAAAATATGATTAACCTAGGATAAAAATAAGAGAAGAAAAATGGATCTCACCTTAGGAGCAAAAAAGACCGTGATTGCCTCGACGAAGGCCGACTCGCTATCACGGGACGGCTCAGAGGCTAGGCACCTCTCTGTGAGAAGATAGCTCTCGGAGAAAAGGCTCCTCTCACCAAAGATTGATCTAGTGAATATGAGGGTGGATGAGCCAATTAAATAGAGGATTAAATGAATTTGAATTTTGAATTCGAATTTAAAAATTGAATGGAGAAGGAAAGAAATTGAAATGAGATAAAGATAACATTAGTGTTAAATTATTTATAAAAATTAATTTTTTTGTATTCTCGTCACTTAATTAAACTGAATAAAAAATTTTTTTTGTAGTGGATATTTAAGAATAGCTACTATATAAATATGGTACATTATATACATAGTTAAATAAGGGAATTAGTTTTTTTAAGTTTTATTTTTTATTTTTATTAACAAATACAATATATACAAATAAAGAGTGAAATTGCACAAACCACCCCAGAAAACTGACTTTTCAACCGTAACTCCAAATATTATGAAATCATGACCATTTTAAAGATAATTTCATTTAGAATTCAATGGAAGTGAGTTTGGTTCAATTTGAGTTCATATGGAGCCGGAATTGGTATTTCATTTATTGCTTAGTGTTTTTTTCCAAATGTGATTGCTTTTATTCTGTACATGATTTTATTTTGCAAATAATTTTATTAATTAGGAAACATTTTTATTTAGAATTTTTGTTTTGAACATTATTTAATTTGATGTCTATTTATGTATAAAAATAGTGTAGTATACAAATATACACAGCACACAAATTTTTTTTGGAATTTTTTTAGGACCATATCTCCCCCTACTTTAGTCCTGATCAATCAGGTCAAGTCTTGACCTTTTCTCGAGGTTCGGGTCAGCCTGTATCTATTACATATATACAATCTTCTTATTTTATTTTATTTTCTTTATTTTACCTTTCTTTCTTTATATTTTTTTTAGGTTAAAATGGTTATAAGTGTACAATATTTACACATAAATGCAAGTTAGTAAGAATATGGAGTTAGTATTATATAGATGTGTTTTATAAGGGATTTTAAGCTAAAATAAATGAATAGATGAAATGCATATTCATCATTGGAACTCTACTTGAGTGCTCTATATTAAAGTTTAGGCATGTGGCTCCTAAAGCTCCTTTAGATTTGATCCTTCTATGCTTAACCCGTAGTATAGGACACACTAACATCATCATAAGAGATTTACTTATCTCTAAGATTCATGAGACACGCATAATTTATGTTCAACCTAGCTCAAATTAATTTCATTTTTTCCCGCTAATAGAATGCATGACTAGGTGTGGTTATTCATCGACTTAAAGGCATTTTGATTTATTTATTTATTCAGTCCTACACGTGCATGGAGAGATCTGGCATCACTATAACTTTTCTCTTGAGCATACATCATGAGTTTTACGTTTGCAAGGTTTTTCCTATATCCTTACCTCATTTTTTACCGCATAGAATCTAAAAGGAAATGTGACTGGATGGTAGACGATGCTTTATTTGCTCGGATTGACAAAACTATGTGATGTCCTAATTTCTAAAAATGGGACTCTTAATGCAAGATGGCCTAATTAAAGTGGAACTAAAATTGATCTGTTATTGGAGAGAAAACCCCTCATTATTTGTAGGATTATTTTATATGTTGAGAGATGAGGACGCATCCATAGGATAGTGCCCAAATCCTACTTAAACCTACTCATAATTTATTCGAATTTTGGATTATCACCAATAAAAGAGACAAGATTATTAGACCATATTTTTCGTCTTCAATGTGTGTGTTGGTGAAATACTTGGGTTTGTTTGATCTTGTTTGGCTTTGCTTAAATCTCCTGAAGCCCTGGTTCCATTTCATCCTCTCATATTAATTCATCTTAAGATTCAGCTAACCGTGGTCCCTCCCTGTCTTAGCTTCCTATTCTTCATGCTTAGACTTATTTTCAGTCAAAGTATAGGGGGGATCCAACTTCGTTCTGATTGTTCCCCTCAGGTCACCTATTTTCTTTCATTCCTTGACTTGAGCTATTTCTCAGCTTAAGTATAGGGGACCCGAGTCCCTATCATCTTCTAATTATTTTCTTTACACATCATCCACCTATGCCTTTAGATTCAGTTCTAGAAAATCTATTTATATTTGGCATGAGCTATGACTTCATATCACTTTGTGCTATGAGGACATGGCAAAAGCTAAGTATAAGGGGTGTACCATATATATTACATATATACTTTAGCCATAGCTCATAATTTTAAAAAAATCCATCTATTTATGATACAGGTAACGTACTACATTTTTGGAACTTATTTTTATAAAAATATTTTGAAAATGATATTTGAAAACTTTATATATTTGACATGGTTTTCAAACATTTTAAATGGTTTGTGAAAATACGGATTGACATGTTTTGAAAAATCATTTGTAAAATATTTTGGAAAACCTATATTCATGTGACATTGTTTTGAAAAAAAATGTTTTATTGAGGTTTAAATGATGGGGTTTACATGTCTTGGAAAAATTAATTGATGACTCCCTAACATTAATTAGCGGGAAAAAATCTTTTCAAAGCAGGAAAAAATGTTTTATTGAACTTCCCTACTTTCGCCTTAATAAAAAATCTTTTCAAAGCTAAGGGTGTAATAGAGTATAATTAATTGCTAACTCCCTAACTTTATTCAAAAAAAAATAAAATATATAAATAATAACTAAAGATTAACTTATTAATTTGTGTTTTTCTCTGACACTTCCACTATGCACTCAAGGATTGAGATGATCTTTAACACTAGGTTTAAGGAGTCTGTAGACTAAGAGTTATCATGTCTTAATCATTACAGTCTTGGACTTAAAAATTCAAACTTCCCTAGTTAGAAGATATGTATGCGATATTGCATGCTTAATATCCTCTAAAAGAATTTGATCATCCCTGACACACACGATTGCAGTCATGATTAAGACGAGTCAAGATATCATCGAGGAAACTAGGATGTGAGGCTTGATATTGGATTTAATTTATATGATGCTCGAGGATGGGATAAGATTAATGACAGCTTAATGAAACCTGAGTATCAACATTTTAACCAGTATGGGACATGGTTCTTATATTATCTCTTGACTTTGACCTAAAGAGCCAGTGTGTGATGAAATGAAAATTAATAAGTTGATCAGTATGCATTAGTCATTGGCAAAAGTAGTGGAGCTAGCCAAAAAGAAGGGAAGTTCCCTCACAAAAAATTTGATGATGAAAATAAAAGATGATGAGGAAAAGCTCAATACATTACAAAGCTACATCATATGAGCTTACATTCAAGGCAAGTGCTCCCAAACTTTAAGTGTCCACTAATACCAAATCATTAGGCTTTTATGAGTCGGGCTAGTATATCAAAAAGGGCTCTTAGTGCTACAAGTATGGGTGCAAGTAGATTAGATACTTTAAAAAGACGCGCTGATAACGTGAAAATCAGACCCGCGGTTGATTAATATAGAGAGTTGTCGATGTATAAATTACTACGAAATCAAATTCAGTTTATAAAGCAAAAATCAACTAAATAGGAGAGTGGCTTTTTCTTCTCTCTCCTATTTCATCTACACTATGTTATTTGAGAGCCTGGGTTGAATTCAAGGAGGCAGAATATCAAAACATTGGTTTTTGAAGAAAGAAATAAATCCCGAAAAATTCACTATATTCTTGATTTTACAACAATGTTCAAGAAAGAACTCAAAACTGACTCGACCTTACGGAAATCAAATTGATAAATAGGTGATGAATCTGTGATTTGTCATCTTTATTCATTTATTATAGCATAAAATCCCTTATAAAATACATGCAAATAACACTAACTCCATATTCTTACTAACTTGCATCTGTGTGTAAATATTGTACACTTCTTACTAATTTTAACCTAAAATAAATAAAGAAAGAAAGAAAGGAAAAATAAAGAAAATAAAATAAAAAAGGAAGACTGTATACAGGCTGACCCGAACCCCAAGAGAAGGTCAAGACTTGGCCAGATCGACCAGGAATGAAGAATGGGGAGATAGGGTCCTTAAGAAAAAAATCCAAACAAATGTGTGTGTGTATTGTTGTAAATGCTTCTCACTAATTTTGTGTATATTTGTATAAAGCTAACACTAATTTATTCGTGCATTAATTAACCTCAAACAAATAACTTTCAAAACCAAAGTTGTAAATAAAAATGTGTTCTAATTAATAGAAATAATTGCATAATTAAATCATGTACAGAATAAAAGCAATCACACTTGGAAAAAACCTCTAAGCACTAATTGAAAGATCAATTCCGGCTCCATATGAACTCAAATTGAAACAATCTCATTCCAATGATTTCTAAATTAAATTATCTCTAAAATGGCAACAATTTCATAATTTTTGGAATTTCGAGTAAAAAGTTGGTTTTCTGGGGTGGTTTGTGCAATTTTTTCATGTATTTTGTAAATATTGTATTTGTATATATTTGTAAATTATTTTTACTAATTATTTAAAAATAAAAAATTAAAAAATAAAATTTTTAAAACAAAAAAACTAATTTTCTTAGTTGCCCTTGTAGATAATGTCATATATGTATATAGTATATGTATACATTTAATTTTCTTAACTAACTTCCATAAAAAAATAAAAATATTTTTAATTCAAATAAATAAAGTGACAAAAATTCAAAAAAAATTGGGTAATTTTGTAAATAGTTTTATATCTCTTTATCTTTATCTCATTTCAATTTTCATCTCTCTTATCTCTTTATCCAAAAAGTTAAAAATTTAATTTTCATCTCCATTATCTTTTCTATTTATATGGCTCCTTCTCCCTCTATCCAACTTGATCAATCTTTGTGAGAGGAGCCCAATCTTTGAGAGTTTTCTTATCGAGAAAGGTAACTAGCCTCCGAGCCATCCGGTGACAGTGAGTCAGCCTTCGTCGAGGCGATCACGGTAGCATTTCCGCTCCTAAGGTGAGATCCATCGTTATTTCTTCATTTTTCTATCTAGGTTAGTCGTAGTTTAAATTTCGCAACTTCATTTCATCGTCATTTCATTTTTTTAGATCTAAAAAAATCCATCATGATTCGATCCGCTTCGATCTCGATTTTTCATCTCACGTTCTTGACCTCTCTATGTTCATTTTCTATCTTCCACGATCTATCAACTCCGACCACGCACGATGGTCGGACAATCGGATTCAATTCATCACGTTTCGCCAAATCCCCGTTCACCTTCCAGTTTGTCTATAAATAAAAATAATAATAATAAATTAAAAAATCCCTTTCTCTAACATTTTTTTTGCAGGATAATCTAAAAAATCAAAAAAATAAAAAAAAATATTCTTTGTTTTTTATTTCCCTATTTTGGACTTAAAAAATATAAAAAAATATAAAATATATATTTTTGTTGATATGTCTGTTTTCACATTTACAAAAAAAACAAAAAATATAATAATAATCCGTCGACCGCGAGGAACCAGCCAGCGCGCGCCAGCACGTCGCAGCCCCCGCGACGGCCACCTCCTTCCGTAGCAACCGCTTGCCAGTGCGCGTGCGCCACCCCCGCCGCAGCACTGCTCTGCCAGATTGCTGCTGACCGCCTCCGTCTTCTCTACCAACGTCGCGCGGTGCTCCACTCTCTTCGCAGCCATCGCGAGGCGCACCCTCCACTACCGTCGCTCGTCCGCGAGGCCGTGCGGCTCGCCACATCGCTGCCCGCCACTGACAACAGGTGGGTGTATGTTACTCCCTCGCTAGAACCTCCAATCATGCAATTGCCACCCCCATCGACCTCCTCCATCCAGCCACCAATTACTTCACGTCCGCATAGCGCATCCGATCGCCGCAGAGCTCGCGCGACTCCGCACAGCCACACGATTGCACCGCAGGCAGCCCCTGTCGATGCCCGCTCTGACCGCGTCTCCTATCTCCGAGACCCCTCCTTCGTCTGCCTACTCAGCCACGTGAGGCGACTCACTACCGCATCCAACCCATCGCCCGCCTGGAAGAAGGAAGGGAGGGGTGGCGGCCCATTTTCCCCATCTTGGATTCCTTTTTGGTGAAGAACGAAAAGGACAGAACGTAGGGTTGATTAAAAAATTGGGTAAATTACATATGCGCCACTGAAGATTCCTGATTTTACAAAGAAGCCCCTACCTACAGTACGTTTTTCGTGGGTAAATTGCAATTTTCAACTTGCTTTTACTTTCTTACTATTTTATGATGTAAAAACATTGAATAGTTGTGTTACTGTCCCTATGATCCAGACTAGTATTTCCTTGTGTTTTTATTATTGAAATAATTGTTGGCTATGCTTAAAAATTGTGAGAAAATCATGCTATACTTTTGATGTGATTATCTTCCTAGTATAAAAATTTCATTGCATTTTAATTTCATTTATTATTATTAAAAGAATGTCATATTTCTCTTCCTAAAATCTAAAAATTCATAAAAATTCGAAACTAACTCTAAAAATTCCAAAAAAAATAGGGTAGTTTTATTTTATTGTCTTTTAAAAGTTATGCAAATTTTGTGCTTTAATTATTTATAAAAGCCAAAAAAATGAAAAATAGTAAAAATCTTATAAAAATCATAAAAAATCTATAAAAAATTGTTAATTTACTTTATGTTTGTAGATATAAGAATATAGTTTGTCATAAAAATAATTAGCAGGAGTTTGGGCATTAAAATATTTTTAAGTTGCAAATTACTCCAGGCTGTGCATTGTTTCTAATTTTTGTCACTGTTTGATTTTTAGAAAAATATAAAAACATCTTAAAATTCTACAAAAATTCCCAAAAATTTTTCAAAATATTTATAACAAAAAAATATTTTCTTTGGATTTTTCTAAGATTTTTGATATAATTAAAAATTACAAAAAAGTAGGTGTGCGTATTTCATATCTTGCGTACATTGCTCCATTATTTTTGAAAAATGAAAAAATGAAAAATCAAAATAATTGAAAAATTGAAAATTAGAAAATTCAAAAAAAATAGAAATATAAAAATTGTTAAAAAAATTAAAAAGATAAAAAATCACAAAAACCAAGGATAGTTATCCTTTGAGATTCATGTTTTTCTCTTAATTTATTTAGGATTAATTGAATAACCCTCGGGATTTGTAGCCTCTCTGAATTCGACCCTGTCCGCTATACATGTTAATAAGTAGTAAAAATAAAAAAAATATTTGTTTGTCACGGGATTTTTAGGGATAGCAACAACGACCTATTTATCATTAATTTCCGATCCTCGAGAAAAACTTGTCAACAAAATGAAGCCGTTGAAGGGGAGGCACGATGAGGGTAGTTAGGTTTCTCTTTTGACCTGCTATTCTTGGTGTAAATATATGTTTACATTTTGCCATTCACTTCATTGTTCATAATCACTGTTTCATTTTTCACTTTCTCATATTTGATAATTGTATTTCTTACACATTCTCTTTTCTTTTTCTTGTGAGGGTCCACGAAGCGAAGGAGGTGATCCTAGGAGAGCCGAAGCACCCGAGCAACATGGAGGCGGCTTGATTCTTCACCAAGCTGCAGGATAGCATGAGAAGAGGAGAAAAAAATTAAAACAGAGAGAGAGTTTTCCTTTTCTAGCATTTGAAGTCTTGTAAACGAACATTCATTTGTTGAGGGGTCTGTTTCACCACATGTCGGTGCACTTGGGGGACCTCACCAGTTTTGTTTTCATCGCCTTTATTTTTCTTTGTTTCCCACAGATTTCGTGAGCTACCTCTTGATTGCTTTATTTAATTTGCTTGAGCCAGGTAATTAATTAGGTCCAAACACCCTAAATAAGAATTTATGTACCTATAGAGTAGAGCGTAATTTGGAATTAGTCAAAGTAACTTGTTCTTGCACGTTAATAGAAGTTATCATCTAGGACGGTTCACTTGCATTTGCATATAGGATAGTTTATTTCAATTCTGCGCGGATCACTTGCATGTAGAGTGCTGGCAACAAGGTACGCATCTCTAACCTCTGCATGCATCATTGTTTTTAATCGTGCATTGGCATTTCCGATCTCCTTCATTGTTTTCACTCACATAAGTTAAAAAGGAAATTGGATACTCGGTAGGCGATTCTTTGAAAATATTTTAACCAAGTGATAATTGCCTAAAATACGGGGCTGCTAAAGAAAACTCGACCCTAAAATAAACACTAGGAAAATTTATTGTTTTGGGGAGAGTAACCCCCTCGTTGTTTGGTTTGTGTGTAGCGAGAGAGCAACCCGCACACTTGGATATAGCCACGCTTGAACTCTTTTCAGACTACTATCTTGGGTTAGTCGTTCTCCAGTGAGGATCTCTCTGGTAGCCGGTAAAGTGGCCCGTGACGTCCTTAATAGATTGGATTGATCGGGTAGCCGGTAAACGATCTGCAATTCAGACTGGCTGGGAAAGATCTAACTTTGGGGTTGGGCCAGTCTCTTGAGAGCATTGGGTTCCTAAGAGCTTGCTTTAACTGCTCAAATATATTGTATTATCACCAAACTCCAAAATTGACAAGATAATTGACCGAACCTTCACGGTCTTCACATTGAGTTGAGTTGATGAACTGGATGTTTGTATTGTGTTTGCTTGCTAGTGATAAACATCCTTCTGTGCAATTTGCGCCTTCATTCACTTTCACTCTTGAATTGACCTTCGTGTTCTTGCATCCTACCTATTGATTTCAAAGATGTCGGACCGAAGTATTTCTCGTTCGGACTCTGCGAACTCATTCTACACTCTGAGCCGTTCACCTTCTATTCGGGGAGACTCACTTCCCGAATATTCCTCTTTCTCCACTTCACCCTTCACAACATCCATCAATCCACTATTTGAGATTGGCTTTAATCTCGAATTAATATATGCGACTCCATCAATTCTGAGTATTAATCGAGTATCATGCATATTTTCAGAGTCAGACACCGAAGACTTGATTCCACCAAAGGGAAAGGGAACCATGTCGGAGAAGAGCGAGATCAACAGCACCATGTTAGCCTCCATCCAGATAATTCAAGCCCAGATAGCAGAGCAGGCTAATTTTCAGAACGCATTGAGAGACATGATTCTCGAGCTGAGATAGGAAAGAAAAGATAGGAGAGAGGGGGATAACAGAAACCCTGGAGGTGGGAATGGGGGAGAAGAACCTCATATAGATCATGGGGCTAAGACTACACTAAAAGATGCTTATAATCCATGGGCAGGACAAACAAATTATTGGATACAAATCCCTGCAGTTCATGGGTATTTTGAGCTTAAGCCTACTATTTTACCTCTTCTCCCAATATTCCAAGGAAATATTAATGAAGAACCTTATATACATCTCCAGCAATTCGATCGCATTTGTGGAATAGTACACTACCCAAATGTCCCATTAGAGGTAGTACAGATGACCGCCTTTCCATTCAGTCTGATGGGCAAAGCTTTGAATTGGTTAAATCACTTGGGGAAGATTGTCACTACTGGGGAAGAGTTGAGGTCCACACATCTGAACAAGTATTATCCACTTGGACGACTCAACCAAATGCGATCCTTGATTTCTATTTTCTCCCAGATGCCCCAAGAGCCTATTCATGAGGTATGGGAACGATTCAAAGATCTGATGGAGAAATGTCCCCATCATGATATTCCAAAGACCAGCCTTGTACAAAATTTCTTTGTGGGTTTAAGCATTGAGAATCAGAAGTTGGTAGATGCCACTTGTGGGGGAAGTCACTTCAATAAGGACGAGGATGTCCTTTACCAAATTTTTGAGGAGATGGCGGAAAGTTCAGTAGCTCTTTCTTCTTCATGTACTTTTCAGAAGCACCCCGTCACCACCCCTGTATAACCCCACAAGGATGTCAATATGACGGCAACAAAAGAAGTGGATAAGATGGATAGCACTGACCTTTCCATCATTGGAAACCACCTTTCCAAAGTGGACATTATTGAAAACCGACCCCAGTAACTTGATAAGCTTCATGTGATCGAGCAGAGGACAAAGAACCTGGATAAGCTGGATGAGCTTCTTGTAAATTTGATTAGTGTAGTCCACAGTACGAGTGCGGTAGCCAATACCTCTACTAGGGAGCAGACATCTTCCACCAAGTAGAGTAGCGGAGGACCATCCACAGTTCATCATGTCTACTACGTACAGACACCTGATCAGGTTTAGCAACATTCACATCAGATAGTTCTGTATCAACAGGAAGTAGCCTACATTCCTGAGAAGCAGTCTCCACCTCCACCTAGTATTTAGGAGGTGAACGATATCTTATTCGACCGTGAGCGAAACCAGCCCCTTCTGTCAGGGCAAGGCCAGCTGGGTTCACAGTAGGGTCAGAGACCTGCCCACCAGTTTCAGGGAGGCAGACAACAGCAGTACCAGTACCAGCACCAGCAGTTCCATCCTCACTATCAGTCTCCACCTCAGTTCCAAAAATTGGAGACAAGGCCAACCTCAACAACAGTCTATGTATTTCCCTCATCATAACCAGCAGCAGACTGCATATTATGGACAGTATTCTACCCCTCCTCCTCCTCATTATCAGAATCTGTATGGGTACCAACAGCCTCCGTACCATCAGCCTCAACGACAGCTAGTCAATGAGCAACTTGAGGCCCCTTCAGTCAATCCATCATTGGACCAACTTAGACTACTTATGAAGAACATGAATGAACCGACTCAGCAGATTAACGACCTGACCACCACCAAGACACTGATTCCAGCACAAGGTGAAGCCAACCCCAACAACTTCAGATGCAAGGAGTAGGTCGCCAATGGCCCACCCACCCCCGAGACAGGTATGTCCCTTGATTTTACATGTTTATCTGACGCCATTCATCTCAGGAGCGGTAGGAGGTTGTAGCCGCATACACAGCAGTTGGGGTTGGGAGATCTATCCACTGAGAGAGCATCATCTTCTACATCATCTCCTTCACCAGTGGTCGAGAGGCCCAGTATAGCAGCACCCACATCTGGAGTTTCACCACCTTTACCATCACCTTCACCAGGCAGATGCAGATCACCATCAGCAAGGGAGAATATTCAAGTGGCAGATTCTTCTTCTTCACCAGTAGCAACATCCCGTTATTTTTAGATTCTGTTTTTTCTTCACCTAGATTGGACAACACTGCATAGACTGATTCTGGTTGTCCTCTTGTACATGATGATTCTACTTTGAATAATGGAAATGAACATTTGCATGTTTATTCAGATTCTGTACCATTTCCTTCTACTCTCGAAGCTAAAAAAATTCAAAAATTAAAAACAGCACTATCTAATCTTGGAGTGGTTGAGATCTTACAGAACATCATTTTAAAGATGCCACTCCTTAAGGCCATGGAATACATGCCTACAGTAAAAAAGGGAATGAAAGAGGCATGTACCCAAAAGCGTCAACCAAGGAAGAACAGACGAAAGGAAACAGAGAAATACGTCTTGACCATGGCCACAGCTCATGCCATCAGTAACCTTCCACCTAAAAAGAAAGACAAGGGAGCACCTCACATCCGTTGCCATATCTTTGATCAAGAATTTGATCGTACTCTTCTCGATAGCGGTTCCTCCATTAATCTCATGCCTTCCTCTTTATTAACTGAATTCTAGTTAGGGCCTCTTGAAACAACCAGAATGATCCTTCAGTTTGCTGATAGATCTATTAAGAGGCCAAGAGGCATTTTAGAGGACGTTATTGTAACGGTGGAGGGAATGAAATTCCCTGTTGATTTTGTTGTCATGGATATGGACACACCTGCACCGTTACTCCATACTCTGATCATACTAGGTCGACCATTCCTCCGAATGGTCGAAGCAGTAGTTGATTATGGTACTGGAGAGATCATCTTTCACTCTCGTAGTGATAAGGTGAAAATTGAGACGATCTCTGATCCTAGACCATCACCGACGCTAGCAGCAGATGATACGGAGAAAGTTATATCAGAGCCAGATGACTGTGATTTTCTTGGTGAATTCAGAGAGATAGATCTTTTCACAGATTTCATATATCCCAGGAGTTTCATTCCCAAAAGGACTCTTTGGAAAGCACATTCGACATGAGTTTCCTTGGTGGTCCAAATAGATAGTTGCCAATGAGCAGTTTGAGCAGAGTTCTGAGGTCCAGACATTTGAGCAATTCGTTGAATTTCCTGATTTATGCACTGATGATAGGCATCTTTATGAGATTATTGATGAGATATCCGAGTCGTTCATTGATAAGAATATTGAGCATCCTGATGAGCCATTCCTTTTATAGTATAGATCATTCATTATAGATCTATCAGATATTCTATTTGCTGAGCCGTCAATAGCCAAGGTGGATAGTATACAAAGCACAGATCACATACCATCTACTAGTATAGTAGCAGAGGTTATCGCAGAGCCGATTCAGACCCCACCTGAGCTCAAGGTCTTACCATCAACGTTGACATATTCCTTCCTTGTGGGTCCCCCCAAATGTTTTCGGTCATCCTCAGCTCGCAGTTGACTGCTGAACAAGAATCTCACGTGCTAGAGGTTCTTGAGTGAAATCGCAAGGCCATAGGATGGAATATCTCGGATCTCTGTGGGATCAATCTAGCATTGTGCTCGCATCATATCTACCTAGAGGATGATTGTAAACCCTCCCGTGAATTTCAGCGCCGTCTAAATCCAAACCTAAGGGAGGTTGTCATGAAGGAGATCAAGAAAAAGTGTGATGTTGGCTTTAAATATCCCATTTCGGATTCCAAAGTCAGCACTTTACATGTGGTCCCGAAGAAATCTGGGATTACGATCGTAAAGAATGGCTATAGTGAGGAGATTCCGACCCGGGTACCGACTTCATAGCGTGTTTGTGTAGATTACTGACGCCTGAACTCAGCTACCAAGAAGGATCACTTTCTACTGCCCTTTATTGATCAGATTACTGATAGGTTGGCAGGGAAAGAGTTCTTTTGCTTCTTGGATGGGTACTCGAGATACAACCAAGTTGCTATCGCTCCTGAGGATCAGGAGAAAACTACTTTCACTTGTCTGTTTGCCACTTATTCCTTTAGACCAATTCCCTTTGGATTGTGTAACGCCCCCGCTACATTTCAAAGGTGTATATTGGTCGTTTTTGCCGACATGGTGGGTAATTTTCTTGAAGTCTTCATGGACGATTTCTCGATCTATGGGGATAGTTTTAATACATGTCTTGCTCATTTAGACCGAGTTTTTCAATGTTGCTGTGAGGTAAACCTAGTGCTCTCGTGGGAGAAGAGTCACTTTATGGTGACTAATGGGATTGTATTGGTCCATGTCATCTCCAAACATGGTATAATTGTTGACCCGGCTAAGATTGATGTGATCTCCAAGTTAGATCCACCGCAGAATTTGAAGTAGTTGAGGTCATTTTTGGAACATGTAGGATTCTATAGGCGATTCATAAAGGACTTCAGCAAAATCGCCAGACCTTTGACTGAGCTTCTGTGTAAGGATACTGATTTTGTTGTCGATGAGAAAGTTCTCCTTGCATTCAATCAGATGAAAGAAATAGTTACTAGTGCTCATGTCTTACAACCACCTAATTGATCTCTTCCTTTTGAGATCATGACGGATGCATCAGATTTCGCAGTTGGAGCAGTTTTAGGACAGAGAAGTGATGGGATACCATTTGCTATACACTATGCTAGCAAGAATCTAGATGAAGCACAGTAGAATTATACAGTTACATAGAAGGAGATGTTAGCAGTTGTGTCTGGGCTAAAAAAGTTCAGATCTTACCTCATCGGCTCACACGTTATTATGTACACGGGTCACACTACCATACGATGCTTACATGCAAAGAAGGATGCCAAACCACGCCTTATTAGATGGATCCTTCTTCTCCAGGAATTTGATTTAGAGATTCGAGATAAACCTAGGGTGAAAACATTGTGGCAGATCACCTTTCTCGTATCACAGACACAGAGACCTTTGAGCAGAACATGATTCCTATTTCCAAAACCTTTCTAGATGATGTCATTTTGTCTATGGAATCACTCCCATGGTATGCTGATATTGTGAACTATCTTGTCTCCAAGAAAGTTCCACAAGATTGGCCGAAGTACAAGGTAGACAGATCTCTGTCAGAGATTCATTATTACCAGTGGGAGGATCCGTACCTATTTCGCAAGGGTGTGGATTGTATCTAGAGAAGGTGTATTCCTCAGGAGGAACACACCAGTGTACTTGAGCACTGTCACAAACTAGAATCTGGTAGGCATCATTCGAGAAAACACACGGTAGCAAAGGTTTTAGAGAGTGGCCCATGGTGGCCCACATTGTTTAAGGATGCTATAGAGTATGTTCGAGGATGTACTGATTGTTAGAAAATAGGAGGAACTGTTGGTTACAAAGATATCATGCTCCTAAGATATATATACATATTTCTGATGTTTTTGATGCTTGGGGCATAGACTTCATGGGCCCGTTTTCTGTCAGTCGGGATTTTAGTACATCCTGCTCACCGTGGATTATGTTAGTCGATGGGTGGATGCTATCCCCACCCGAGCCGTAGATAATCGTACAGTTTGTTCCCTTCTCAAGGATCATATTATTGCACGGTTCAGTATTCCGAAAATACTGATTTTAGATGTGGGAAGTCATTTCATTAATAGAGAAGTAAAGAAGCTTGTGAAGGAGTACGCCATTGAGCACAGAGTTGCATCTCCTTACCACCCTCAAACTAATGGCTTGGCAGAAAGTTCAAATAGGGAGATCAAGATGATATTGCAAAAACTTTTACATCCAGATAGGAAGAACGGGTCCCAGATGCTTGATTCAGTTCTATGGGCTTATCGGACGGTGTACAAGTCTCATTT
The DNA here is from genome assembly GCA_037367405.1 of Ottelia alismoides. Lineage (NCBI taxonomy): Eukaryota > Viridiplantae > Streptophyta > Magnoliopsida > Alismatales > Hydrocharitaceae > Ottelia > Ottelia alismoides. The sequence continues at coordinate 358,012 of JAZKJV010003511.1, read as the reverse complement.
GGGTATGTCTCCCTACAGATTGGTATATGGAAGTCCTTGCCACCTGCCAGTGGAATTAATTCACAAATATTTATGTGCACTCCGTGTATGCAATTTAGATTATGAGAAGGCAAGGAAGAACAAGAAGTTGGATTTGAACAAATTACTGAAATTGCAAGACTTTGCATATGATAACTCACTTATGTATAGGGAGAAAGTCAAGAGTTGGCATGATAAACACATCCAAAGAAAGACTTTCTCCCCTGATCAGAAAGTTTGGTTATTTGATGCTAAGTTGAAGTTGTTTGCAGGAAAATTGAAAAGCAAGTGGTCAGGACTGTTCATCATGAGAGCTGTGTGTGACAATGGGAGTATTGTCATATCGGGGTTGTCATCTGACGCACAGTCATTTGTTGTGAACAGACAGTTGCTGAAGCCATATCTAGATCATGATACATTCTTGTCCGTCATTGATTCGATATCTGTGGTATCGGATGGTGATCTTTTGATTCCATCTTCTACGTCTGATACATGATCATCCACTCCTCTTGTATATCCTTTCGTTTCACTCTTTCTTCTCCTATTTTATCACTCACCCCTTTTCCGTGTGTGTATATATGCTATACTTAGGATGTGCTTTATCCTAAGTATAGGGGGTGAATAATTTGTGTTATTCATATTTGTCATGTTCATCACTCTTGTTGTTGCCTATATTTAGGGATACTCTACCCTAAGTATAGGGGGTGATGTTGTTCATATCGTGTCTTTTTATTTTTGAGTTTGTACATTCTCTTCATCGGTTTTCCCCTTTTGTACACTCTACTATACTTAGGATTACTTGATCCTAAGTATATGGGGGATCACCAACTTCTCTTCTTTTTATCTTTTCTTTAAGTCATTGTAGCATAGGAGTCTTTTCACTTTTCTATACTTGGCACGAGTTATGTCTTCCTTTTTCGCTCTTTGATCACTATGAGGAGTGTAAAAAAACCAAAAACAAAAACAACAAACAACAAATAAAAAAATAAAAAAACAAAAAAATGCAAAAAAAAACAAAACAAAACAAAACAAACAAAAAATAATAAAAAAAATCTCGTATATACTTGTACATTTTTTACTAACCCTTTTTCTTTAAAAAAACAACAGAACTAAAAATCTATAAAATCTTTCATAATTCAAAAAAAAACTTTTCTTTTACATCTGCATTTTTCTCCAAAAATCCATAAAAAGTTCAAAATTAGAAATTTGTTTAAAAAATGTTCTTTTCACATGTGCATCATTTTTTTCAAAAAACTTTTTTTGCATTGTTCATATTTTCTTGCATTTGCATGTGCATTTTTTAGGATAGTATTGACATTTAAACAACGTGTGGATAAAATTGAAGAATGGAGCTTAGTTGGACCTTAATCCACTTAATTCCAGAGGAACCTTATAAGAAATGGATTTAAGACTTTTCAGGTCCTAGTGACTTAGTTCTTTGAGTTCATAAGACTATGTTCACCTGTCATCTTGATTAGTCTAAGTAGAACATTTAACAACAAACGCATGATTCTTTCAGATCGTGGCTTATCTTAGACAAGCACTCTATATGTATCTCTTCATGGATGAGGTAGTGAGGAGTTGGAATCTCTTGGCTTGGGGTAGCATATGAGGGTAGTACATCTAGGCGGAACCTCTCATCTTCCTCTAGGGAAGGAAGTGCGTCTCAACCTGGTTTAGCGATGTTGAGGTCTAAAAACAGGATGCTGTGGGGTTGCAATAATGCTTCAAAAGAGGGATAGTCTACTGGCTCAAGAGGAAAAACTCCTTATGTACATGATGCACCTTGTATATGCTTTCAAAAAAATAAGAGTATGCAAAAATGCAGAATCTCCAAAAGTGGACTGGCCTGATTGAAAAGTAAAATGCCTGCCGGAGTGTATATACAAGGATAAAAAAATAAAAAAATCAATAAGAGCTTCAAAGATAAATTTTTGTAAGCTTGTAGCGGATGACTTGGCTACACTGGTCATGCATCCAAGGATAAGTAGCTACACTGGTTACCGTCCATTCTTTTCTCTATCCCCTCTTCTTAAGCTGGTTGTACTTGAACTTAGAAGGGAATATCTCCGCTCCTCGAGGAAAGAATTGCAAGATCAGGGAACTAGAGTTACCTTGTTGAGGGAGGATGTTTCTTTGCTACTTCTGAGATGGGGAGCTATACCTTACTTACACCGTACAAGTAAAGATTCATAGTCATAAGAATTTGTGTATGTAGACTTGTTCTGACCTGACTATTGAGGCGACATGAATAGGAGTCTTAGGGAATTTAGAGGTTGTTAGGTCTTAAATCCATCTCCCATTAAGGTTCCGACACACTAATAATCCAAAGGTCCGACAGAGCTCCAAACTACAATTTTATGAAGATAAGTTCAATACTCAATATTATCCTACTTTCTTTATTTTCCCTTTCATTTTCTTTTTCTTCACTTATTCTTTCAAATAAGTGTTTGCTAAGGGACTAGCAACACCTGCATATAAACTAACTCCATATTCTTAGTAACTTGCATCTATGTGTAAATATTGTATACTTCTTACAAATTTTAACATAAAATAAATAAAGAAAGAAAGAAAAGGAAAAATAAAGAAAAGAAAAAAAAAAGGAAGAATGTATACAGGCCAATACTTGACCTGATCGACCAGGAATAAAGTAGGGGTGAGATAGGGTCCTTAAGCAGAAAATCCAAAAAAAATGTGTGTGTGTGTGTTGTTGTAAATACTTCTCACTTATTTTGTATATATCTGTATAAAACTAACACTATATTATTTATGCATTAATTAACCTCAAATCAAATAACTTTCAAAACCAGAATTGTAAATAAAAATGTGTTCTAATTAATAAAAATAATTGCACAATTAAATCATGTACAGAATAAAAGCAACCACACTTGGATAAAGCCACTAAGCACTAATTGAAAGACCAATTTTGGCTCCATATGAACTTGAATTGAAACAATCTCACTTCCATTGGTTTCTAAATTAAATTATTTCTAAAATGATTGCAATTTCGTTATTTTTGGAGTTATGAGTAAAAAGTTGGTTTTCTGTGGTGTTTTGTGCAATTTCCCATGTATTTTTTAATATTTTATTTGTATATATTTGTAAATAATTTTTACTAGATATTTAGAAATAAAAAAATAAAACTTTTAAAACAAAAAAACTAATTTGCTTAGTTACCCTTGTAGATAATGTCATATATGTATATAGTATATGTATATATTTAATTTTCTTAACTAACTTCCATAAAAAATAATATTTTTAATTCAAATAAATAAAGTGACGAAAATTCAAAAAAATAGTTAATTTTGTAAATAGTTTTATCTCTCTTTATCTTTATCTCATTTTAATTTTCATCTCTCTTATCTCTTTATCCAAAAAGTAAAAAATTCAAATTTCATCTCCATTATCTTTTCTATGTATATGGCTCCTTCTCCCTCATTCCAACTTGATCAATCTTTGTGAGAGGAGCCCAATCTCTGAGAGTCTTCTTGTCGATAAAGGTGCCTAGCCATCGAGCCGTCCTGTGACAGTAAGTCAGCCTTCGTCAGGGCGATCACGGTAGCATTTCCTCTCCTAAGGTGAGATCCATCGTTATTTCTTCATTTTTTATCTAGGTTAATCATAGTTTAAATTTCGCAACTTCGTTTCATCGTCATTTCATTTTTCTTGATCTAAAAAAATCCATCACTATTCGATCCGCTCCAATCTCGATTTTTCATCTCATATTCTTGACCTCTCCACGTTCATTTTCTATCTTCCACGATCTATTAACTCCGACCATGCACGATGGTCAGAGAATCGGATTCAATTCCTCACGTTTCGCTGAATCCCCGTTCACCTTCCAGTTTGTCCATAAATAAAAAGAATAATAATAAATTTTAAAAAAATATATATATTTTTTCCCTTTTCTCTAACATTTGTTTTGCAGGATAATCTAAAAAATATAAAAATTAAAAAAATCAATATAAAATTATTCTCTGTTTTTCATTTCCCTATTTCAGATTTTAAAAAAATATAAAAAATATCTTTTCATCGATCTGTCTGTTATCACATTTATAAAAAAATAAAAAAAAACTAAAAAAATATAAGAATAATCTGCCGACCGCGAGTAACCAACCAGCACGTGCCAGCGCATCGCAGCCCCTGCGGCGGCCACCTCCTTCCACAACAACCGCCCGTCGGCGCGTGCGCACCACCCTTGCCACGACACTGATCTGCCAGAGCGTCACTGACTGCCTCCATCTTCTCCGCGAGCGCCGCGCGGCACTCCACTGTCTTTGCAGCCACTGAGAGGCGCACCTTCCACAGCCGTCATTCGTCCGTGAGGCCGTGCGGCTCACCACATCGCAGTCCACCGCTTACAATAAGGGGGCGTATGTCGCCCCCTCGCTAGAACCTTCAGCCGTGCAATCGCCGCCCCTGTCTACCTCCTCCATCCAGCCACCAAGTACTTCCCGTCCGTACAGCGCGCTTGACCACCGCAGAGCTCATGCGACTCCGTGCAACCATGCGTTTGCGCTGCCAGCATCCCCTGTCGATGCCCGCTCTGATCGCGCCTCCGATCTCCGAGCCCCCTCCTTCATCTGCCTGCTCCGCCACGTGAGGCGTCTTACTACCGCGTCCAACCCATCGCCTGCTTGGAAGAAGGAAGGGAGGGGCAGCGATCCTCTTTCCTCATCTTGGATTCCTTTTTAGTGAAGAACAAAAAGGAAAGAACCTAGGGTTGATTAAAAATTTGGGTAAATTACATATGTTCCCCTGAAGATTCTCGATTTTATAAAGAAACCCCTACCTCCAGTACAAAGTACGTGCTTTGCACGTTTTTATTGGGTAAATTGCATTTTTCATCTTGCTTTTACTTTCTTATTATTTTCTGATGCAAAAACATTGAATAATTGTGTTACAGTCTCTGTGATCTAGACTAGTATTTCCTTGTGTTTTTCTCATTGAAATATTTACTGGCTATGCTTGAAAATTGTGAGAAAACCATGCTATACTTCTGATATGATTATCTTCCTAGTATAAATATTTCATTGCATTTTAATTTCATTTATTATTATTAAAAAATCAAAAGAATGACATTTTTCGCTTCCTGAAATTCAAAAGTTCATAAAAAATCAAAAATAACTCCAAAATATCCAAAAACAATTAGGGTAGTTTTATATCTTTTAATTTTTTGCAAATTTTGTGCATTAATTATATATAAAACCCAAAAAAATAAAAAATGGTAAAAATCTTATAATAATCATAAAAAATTCTACAAAAATCCAAAAATTATAATTTAACTTCCTGTTTGTAGATAGATGAATATAGTTTGTCATAAAAATAATTGGTAGGAGTTTGGGCACTTAAACTATTTTTAAGTTGCAAATTACTTCAGGCTGTGCATAGTTTCTAATTTTTGTCACTGCTTGATTTTTAGAAAAATACAAAAATGCCTAAAAATTCTACAAACATTCTCAAAAATATTTCAAAATCTTTAAAACATAAAAAAAATTCTCTAGTTTTTTTTGAGTATTTTTGATATAATTAAAAATTACAAAAAGAGTTGGTGTGCGTATTTCATATCTCATGTACATTGCTCCAATATTTTTGAAAAATAACAAAATGCAAAATCAAAATCACTAAAAAAATTGAAAATCCGAAAATTAAAAAAAATAGAAATAAAAAAATTGTTAAAAAAATTAAAAAGATAAAAAATCACAATAACTAAGTATAGTTATCCTTTGAGATTCATCTTTTTTCTTAATTGATTTACGATTAATTGAATGACCCTCAGGATTTGTAGCCTCCCTGAGTTCGACCATGTCTGCTATACAGGTTAATAGGTAGCAAAAATAAAAAAATTATTTGTTTGTTTGTCACATGATTTTTAGTGATAGCAACAAAGACCTATTTATCATTAATTTTCGATCCTTGAGAAAAACATGTCAACAATAGGTACGATGAAAAACTCGGAAAAATACAAGAAATGTTGCTATGGTAGTTATTAAACTACCCTAAAAAGTTCAAAGAAAAATACAGCATAATAAGGATCCAAAACTCCCCTACAAGCCAGGGATATAACTAAAAAAATTTATATGTTCTGTACAAACTGGTCCCTTGTAAGGACTAAATTGCAAGGAAAGTAAGTTTTATTACATTTAGGTCCCTACATGGGGACCTAAATGTAATTCTAGAAAAGACTGGAGTGGCATTGAAATTCCTAGAAGCACGCTAGGCTTAATATGCAAATATTCTACCCTTTCATATGGACGGTTGTAATTAGAAGTTGAGTCTTGATCTGGACCGTCCGTGGATGACACGTGGCCGGCACCTGCAGCATGGGATGTTCTTGAGATGTTCTTCCCCTTTCCAGTTGCTGGCGATGAGGGCTCCTTCACCGAATTATTCCCAACAAACTACGCCGGTCTTGGGCCTCCGACAGGGCCAGAGAGGTGACTCCTTCACCCCTCAAGCTCGCCTGCAAAGAGTTTGCTCCAAGGTTGGCTGAAGTGGCGGTTGTAGGAGTTTGAAGATGGAGATCCGGCGAGCCTGGAGGTGGTTGCAGAAACTTCATATTCGAGAAGGTCCTTCGATCTTTGGCGCTCTAGATGTTGAAGATTGTGCTCCAGATTATGAGTGGACATGTAAACAAACTTTTCTTGCTCGATTTGCACACAAATCGGCCAACAAACTTGATAAATTTGCTGATCTAAAATGCTTTTCTAAAATATGTGAATAACAGTGATAGTGCCAGAAATAGATTGCGATTTGGAGTGGTCTGAATCGAGTTTGAGAGGGATTATGGATGTGCGTATAACTATGGTGATTAGGGTCCCTGGTCACATTATTAGCTACCCTAATATGGGCATGAAGATCGGGAAATAAAATTGGAAAAGGATGGATGAACTTACTTGGGACTGAGGTTGTATGAATCTCGATTACTGCTCGACGGGCGTGATGGTCAGAGCTCCACGCGGCGGTGTGTCATGATGCAAGGCGGCGAATCGCCTTGGAACCCTCCTCCAGTCTCCCATCTTCCACATGGGGTAGTCCTCGGGTGCTGTCACCACTGAATTGAGGCAGAGTGAGGTGGAGAAGGTGGGGACTCGGTTAGGTATGAACTGGAAGCTTGAGCTTAGGATTGATTAGTTTGTTAATGGCGTAGAGGAAGGGCTTTTATAGATAAATATGAAGGAGTTAGGCATAGGATCGATGGCTGGCGTGTAAGAGGGTAGTTAGAGGAAGAAGGTAAAGGGTTTAGAACGGAGAAGGAGGTTAGGAATTAGCTTGGAAAAAAAGGCAAAGCTTGGCGGTTGAAACAGATTCCGACCGGCATTCTTGAAGAAGAAGGTCCCAGGTGCTGACACGTATCAGCACATGGTTGGCCAAGTTTAGAAAATACTATAATAAATATGAAATAAATAGTAAATAACCTTATTATTATTAGGTGTAAAAAATGTAGATAAATAAATTATCTAAATTATAGTATAATTAGTTTTAATAAATAATAACTACATTATGAAATATAAATATTATATTAATAAATAAGTATAAATAATACTTAATATATAGGTTTTGTATTTTTAACTTAATAAATTACTAACTACTATATTAATTTTATGTTTTCTTAATTATTAGGATTATAAATAGAGTATTTGGGATTTTTGTAGATTTTAACAAATTATTTTATCTATTTTAATAAATATAAGCATAAGTTATACATAATGTTTTTATTTATTTAAAATAATAAATAATCTCCAAAAATTATGAAATAAATTGAGATTAAAATACAAGACCAAAAAAATAATTAGAAATTATAAAATCATTAAAAAATAAATAATGTGTTCTAAATAAAATAGATAGCCCAGAAAGGCAATTGTGGTATGGTCCCAAAACCGACTTTTTTTGCAAACTGACTCCAATTTTAATGAAATCAACTATATTAATTAGATAATTGTATTCTATGAACTTTAAAGTGAGTAGAATGAAATTTGAGTTCATATGAGAAAGTTATGGTGTTCGGAAGTTTGGATTTTGAGAATTTACAAGTTGAATTCCTTGGCATATATACAAGGTAATATTGTTAATTTATTTTTTTATTTTTCTATACATTTTTAGAAATATTTAGGAAAACACTTTGGTGAAAAAATATGTTAATATGAATTAAAAAAATCTTTGAAGTTTTGGTATTTATTGGATAATTAATAAAAAATGCCTGAGATGTACAATTAATTATTTTTATTTGTTTTCTTCCTTATCTCCCCCTACTTATTTATTTATCAACCAATCCATGTTGACTTGGTCTCGGGGATTAGGTTATAAATATATCTTTCAGCTATATTGATTTTTACAAGTCATATTGTACATATATACATATCTACAATTTGCCTTTATTTTTATTTTGTTTATTTTTATTCTTTATTTATTTACATGATTTTAATGCATAATAGTGCATTTTTATTCATGATTATAGTTTTGTTAAAAAGTGAAATTTAATGGATATTTACATGTATTTGTTAAGGGTTTCAGGACAAAATGCAGACAGAATGTTAATGAATCGTGGATTCATCAACGCCCTATACTTAAACTTTGCTAGTCCCTTAGCAAACACTTATTTGAAAAATAAGGAAAAAGAAAGAAAGTTAGAATGAATTTGTTTTCCTAAATCAATTCATGAGAACAGACAAAGGACAAAGCTCGATCGGGCATGAAACAAGCATTTTGTCGGAGCCTTAACTAGGATTAGGATTTTATCCTCAATAGTCCTCAAGTTCCACAAATCCTTATTTAAGTTCACCTCAACAGCCAGTTCAGATCCACACGTTCATATTGCAGACTCTATCAACCTTGAAATAAATCTATACTGTGTGAATTGTTTTATCTCTTCGTGCTTAAAGAAGCAAAGAAACTGCCCATCCCAGCCATACACTCCTATTGATTCCTCATCTAGCTACTCTTTCCTTGGGGAGGGAGGTATTCCCTTCTGAGGCTAGTTCGTGCTATGTCTGACGGGTCGCTGAATACGTTGTTTAATTCGTGTTCGTTGTAGCACGTGTACTTAGTGATTCGGTCAGAACCGAGAGAAGATCTCCGTGAAGAGTGTCTCGGCTTAATTTTTATCCCGGGCAAGTCCGGGGTCGAACTCAGGGAGGCAAAGGAACAACTTTGGGGTTAATTTACAAATTTGAGATCTAGATATCCAATGCGTATTTTTTAGATTTTTTTTATGCAAAAATCAAAACAAATGCAAATGCGGGTGAATCAAGACACTAAGAAAACATACAATAAGGCCAAATTAATTTGAATAGAAAATAAGTCCAATTTAGCAAAGTTATATTTTTCCTAGGATCCTAATCCAGTGTTGAACACAAAACACATTTTTTTGGAATTTTAGGGGTTAAAATGCAACAATGAAAAATGCACACTTTTTAAGGATCTATTTGCAATTTATCACACAAACAGAAAGCAAAAATCATGAAAAAATTACTGGAATGAAAACATGATGCAAGGAAGCTACAGTAATTTTTTTGGAATTTTTTGACAAAATATGAATTTTTTATGGATTTTTTAGTGGAAACAGAGTGACAGTGAGTAAATAATTCCTAATAAATCCACGTTATCAAATTAATCAGAGTGCGATTTATCTCAGAAAGATATTTAGATAAGCAATCTAGGAGAGTTGAAATTTCGCAAAAATAATATTTGTGGATTTAACTAAAAATCGATTACTAAATTCACTCTATGATTTATTTCAGCACAAGACATCTCTATTTTGGTTGAAATTTGGATAGTAAATTAAACACATTTCAAGGCATCATCTCTAATTTTTATGGAATTTTTATAGCAACCATGTGTTAGATATGAATTTAAGAGTACTGAATGGGTAAAATATGCAAAGTTTCAGTTAATCATTTTTAATTAATTACCCATGTAACATAAAAATACAAGAAAATAGTCTGATGGTAGACAATTAGTTGCTCAACACCATACCACTTTTCTTTGGATAAAAAGATGCATAAATGATATCCAAATTAAAAGGAGAACACAGGGGTGTTTGTGCAAATACAGAAAACAAAATTACAAGGCAACTTATGTACAGGGACGTAATTGTAATTACATAAACATGAAAAGAGAACAGTGCAATTTTTACAATAAAAAATAAACCCACCTTCTTCTACCTCTGGACGATTGGGACGAAACCCAAAGGGGGAAGATGGCGTTGGCGGTTGCGGAGGTCGGGAAGGGCGGCGTGCGAGCAGGTCGGCGGAGGGCGAGGGAGGCGGCGGCGCCGGTGGAGGTTGCGGCTGAAGTCGAGGTGGAAGGAGGGGCCGCGCTGGGGCTGCGTGCACACGGATGCGGCGGCCTGGAGTGGTGGAGGGCGCGGGGCCTCCCGCGGATGCGTCGGCGAGGAGGGGGCGGCGGAGGCCGCGTGTGCGGTGGCGCACCGGCGCCGTTGGCGGCGCAGCTGGGGAGGAGAGGTGGAGGGCGGCGGCGGTGGGTGCTCTCCCCCACCGCTGCTGCCTTGCTGCGTTTTTTTTTATTTTTTTTATTTTTTTTAATTCTTTTACTGCTGTAATAAAAAGAGAGATATTTTTTTGTTTTAAATTTTTTATTTTTTTTTTTAAATTTTGTTAAGACAGGGAATGCATATGATAAAAAAAAAAGTGATGATGGTAATGAAGATGAACTAAACAAATGGAAGAATTTTGGGGGTGAATTTGATGTGATAAAAAAATGCAAAAATTGACAAGATGATAAAATGAGATGAAAAATTTACCTACGATGATACGGTCGCCTATGGAGTGCTCACGAGAGCACGGTTTTCGCTCGAATCGCCAGCGTGCGATGAGCTCGAGCAGCGCGCGGTTGCGGCTGCGATGTTGGCCAAAAAACCAACGGATCACACCGGAGAGAGGGCCGTCGTCGCTCGACCGCGGTTGCGTCGCTGTCACCGATTCAACTCAGGGAACTAGGCTCTCCTCACATAAAGATGGATCAAGGGCAAATTGAGGAGGATGGAATGTATATATAGATGATGAAATGAGAAGTTATTATGTGGGTGGAGTTGAATGGGAAGTTGGATTATTAATGGAGTTGAATGGGAGGTTTAAGAAATGGTGGAGTTGAATGGGAAGTTGGTGGTGGAAGAGAGTTGAATGGTGGTTATTGTAGAGAATGTAAAATAATTAAATAAATAAAATGAAATAAAGTAGGCTACTTTAATTACAACAAAATAAAGAAGGAAAAATAGTGGTGAATTTACAAGTGAATACAAAACACCATGTACACATTTTTTACTTTTCTAATATGTAATTTTTTTTGTCTTTTTAATAAGAGATATTTACAACGGAAAAATACAAAAATACTACAATTAAAATACAACACAAGTATGTTTTTTTTTGTATTTTTAGTAATTAAGAAAGATAAAATAAAAAAAGAACAAAGAATGAATATATACATAATGTACAATGTACATCTAGGTCCCAAAACCCAACTTTTGCAAATGAGCTCCGATTTTAATGAAATCACTTCCGTTGGATAGATAATTTTCTAACTTGAACTTTAAAAGTGAGTTTGGTGAATTTGGAGTTCATACGGAGCGGGAATTTAGCTTGGAAGTTGGTCTTTACGGCTTTTTCCCATTGGGATCTAGGAGCATTTATTTGAGATGAAATTTGTTTTGTATTTTTGTATTTTTATATACATTTTTACAAACAAGTTAGAGAAAGAATTAGCCAAAAAGGAGTTGAAATGAAATTATTAAAAATATATGAAGTTTTGGGTTATTTACAGGTATAAAACTCCTTTATTTTTGCGGCTTTTTATGTGTAATTTATTTTGTACAATCTTATATACAATAATTAGTGTATTTTATTTACAAAGTCATTTTGTTAATTTATGGATTCTAAGGACATTTATTTGGGATTTTACTCGGGGATTTTGCTAAGATCAAGATATTAAGATGATGAATCGCGGATTCATCACCCCCTATACTTAAACTTTGCTAGTCCTCGAGCAAATAAGGAATGAATAAGTTGGGTTAACCCCTGACTGTGCATGTGAATACAAGACTTGATCCGTTCAAGAACTCTCGGTTTTAGAGATCCTAAAATTCTAAGCTGAACCAAGCTCTAGTCAAAAGGTACCCAATTTCCCTAATCATCAGACTCTCTTTGTATACATATATATAAGGGATATGACTTTAAGTGTGGACTGCAGTTATAAGAGTAGAGTCGCAACGTCACCCAAGGTTCCAGTCCAAGAGACTCTCCTATGGACCCAATCCTCAACACTAGGGAATAAATCATTTCTTGCATCCAATCCACCGTCTCTTTAGTTGTCAAACTTGAAAGTGTAGATGTAAGGCCAGTTGATGGAGGGCATAGGATTGTGTCATTTCTTCTCTCCCTCTCATTGGAACAAGGATCCTCTCAAGTGCCTTATTACGCAACACATTTTTTTTTGGTGTTGATCAGTGCGTCCGTCAAGAGAAGTTGGAGCCGTCTGCACTTGTTTTCCTGGGAGTACACCGGGGTGTGCCTTTTTTGAGTACCTATCGTACCTTCTACACCCAGACTTGTAGCATTTACGATGCAGAGCCCTTTTTTGGTGCAAGCCCGACTCCTGGTCCTAATAGCGGTGGTCCAAGTGGACACTTTGAAATGGTTGGGAGCGCTCGCCTTTGGTGGAAGCTCTTTTGATAATTGACTTTGTGGAATGAGAGCTTTTCTTTGACATTTCATTGCTTGGTAGTATTTTTGGCTAGCTCCACTGCTTTTACCAAGAGTTGGCGCACACTGATCAACATTTTTTTATTTATCACACCCTGGCACATAGGTAAATATCAAGAGATAGTACAAGAACCATGTTCTCATACTGGCTAAAGATGCTGACACTCAGGTTTCATGAAGCCTTCATTGATTTTATCCCATCCTCGAGCATCATCAAATCAAGTCCAAACTCAAATCCCTCATCCCAGTTCCTCAAGTGAAATTTCAACTCATCTCATCATAACTGCAGTCGTGTATGTGAGGTGCTGATCATATTCTTAAGGTAGAGACTAAGCATGCAATATAGCACACACATCTTTCAAATTAAGTCAAGGACCCTAATGACTAAGGCTGGTTAACTCAAAATCTCAAGACCTCATAAACCAAGTGTTCTTGAACATCACTAGTCTTGTGTGAAAGTGAATTGTGTCAGGGATTAAACCAACTTATTAGTTAGTTTTTTTTTTTAGTTTTTGTTTTTTTGTTTTTTTTTTTTAGTTTTCACAAAGGTTTTTTTTTCAAGAGTTTTTTTTTTTGAAAAAGATAGGTAAATAAGAAAAGATTCTTTTTTTTTTAAGTTTTTTTTAAGGAAAATAAGAAAATAGTTTTTTTTGAAAAGTTTTTTTACTTTTGTTTTGTTTGTTTTTTTTTTACCCACCCCAAATTATTGTATAATATATATAAAAAAATATATATGTGAAAGTACGAGGTATGGGTAAAGTATATATGTAATATATACACGCCCCCCTATACTTAGCTTGTGCTATGTCCTCATGGCACTAGGTGACAAAAAGACATAGCTCGTACTAAGCTTAGGAAAGCTAAAATAATAGAAAGTATAGAAGTCGATCCGCCCCCCCTATACTTAGGCTCTGGACAGCCTAAGTGTAGAAGAAGAGCAAAAATGGGGCAGACGAGGTCAAGAGGAGAAATGATGAGTAAATACACATGGCGGGCATCGGTCCCCCCTATACTTAGGCTTTGGTCAACCTAAGTATAGGACAAGAGTAAGTGTGCGAACCGACGTGATTTCGAGAATATACAAAGAAGGGAGAATATGTACAAGAGTGATGGAATCTTCTAAGATGTTGAATCTTGATGCTGCATCTTCATGAAGAGTAATAAGATGTATCTGCTCTGTGCTCACTCTGTATGAAGTTGATGACCTCGACTTGGACTAACTGCTCTTTGGAATCAACAAAATGCTTCAACAGTTGTCCATTCACCACATGAGATTGTGCACCATCTGTGAGATCAGCTATCTCTACACTTCCATTCTCGTGCACTTTCTTAACCACAAAGGGACCCGTCCATTTAGATTTGAGCTTCCCATGAAACATCTTCAACCTGGCATTGAACAACCATACCTTTTGTCCAGGGACAAAGTCTTTGCACCTAATGTGCCGATCATGCCATCTCTTTACTTTGTCCTTATAAATCAAACTGTTGTCATATGCCCTGTTTCGGATTTCCACGAGCTCGTTCAAGTTCAAGTCTCGGCAAAGCTTTCCTAGGTGACAACTCCAATTAATCTTCTTAATTGCCCATTCGGATTTATGAATCAACTCTGCGGGCAAATGACATGGCTTTCCATAGATCATTCTAAATGGTGAAGTACCCAATGGTGTCTTGTAGGCTGTCCTATAGGCCCACAGAACTTGGTCCAAGAGTTGAGACCAATTCTTCCTATCGGGACGAACCAATTTCTGCAAAATACTCTTCACCTCTCTGTTCGAAACCTCTGCCATGCCGTTGGACTGTGGGTGGTAAGGACTAGTAACTCTATGATCAAATCCATAGTCCTTAGCTAAAGATCTCATGTCTCGGTTCACAAAATGGCTACCCCCATCAGATATCAAAACTTTTGGCACCCCGAACCTAGCAATAATATGGTCTTTCACAAACTTACAGACAGTCTTGCTGTCTGCGGTTCGGGTTGGGATAGCCTCCACCCACCTAGATAAATAATCAACCGCCAACAAAATATACTCATGTCCATGGCTGTTGGGAAAGGGACCCATAAAATCTATGCCCCATGCATCAAAAACATCACAAATAATCATCGGTTGCATGGGCATCTCATCTCTCTGTCCAACTGTCCCTCCCATCCTTTGACAGATCGGGCACGACCGTACAAAATCAATGGCATCTCTAAACAAGGTCGGCCAATACAATCCACATTGAAGTACTTTGTGAGCGGTTCTCTTTCCTGAATGGTGTCCTCCAGCCTCAAGTGAATGACAATATGTGAGGACACTATGGTATTCCTCCTGAGGAATACACCTTCTCCAAACACAATCCGGTCCTTCGAAGAAAAGGAAAGGATCGTCCCAGTGGTATCTCCTCGAATCCGACTTCAGTCGATCAATGCTGCTCCTAGTCCAACCATGGGGAACCTGCTTGGAGACAAGATAGTTCACCATGTTGGCATACCACGGGAGGGAGTCAATAACACAAATTGACTCATCTGGGAAGGTCTCTCTAATCCGCTCATGATCAGGAGAATCCTTAAGTTCAATCCGAGAAAGGTGATCAGCCACAACATTCTTCACTCCAGGTTTATCTTTTATCTCCAAATCAAATTCCTGGAGGAGTAGAATCCACCTAAGAAGACGCGCCTTTGCATCCTTCTTTTCCATTAAGTATCGAATGGCTGTGTGATCAGTATAGATTGTCACCTTAGAGCCCAAAATATATGATCTGAACTTCTCGAGGGCCCATACTACCGCGAGCATTTCCTTTTCAGTTACTGTATAATTTTTCTGTGTAGGATCTAAAACTTTGCTCGCATAGTGAATCGCAAACGGAATCCCTTCTCGCCGTTGTCCTAACACAGCTCCTATAGCGAAATCTGAAGCGTCAGTCATGATCTCAAAGGGGAGAGACCAGTCAGGAGCTTGTAGGATAGGCGAAGCACAAATCTTCCTCTTCAAGAGCTCAAAGGCCTCCAGACACCTGTGATCTACAATGAACTCTATGTCTTTCCCTAAGAGCTCAGTCAGTGGGCGGGCGATCTTTGAAAAATCTTGAATGAATCTCCTATAGAATCCAACATGCCCTAAGAATGACCGCACTGACTTCACGTTGGTAGGTGGATCGAGTTTCTTGATCACCTCCACCTTGGCAGGGTCAACCTCCATTCCCCTTTTGGAGATGACATGCCCCAACACGATACCCTCCGTCACCATAAAGTGACTCTTCTCCCAGGAGAGTACCAGATTCACCTCTCTACACCTCGTGAGGACTCGGTCCAAGTGCGCTAAACATGTATCAAAAGAATCACCATGGACCGAGAAGTCATCCATGAACACTTCCAGGAAATCTCCCACCATCTCGGCAAATATGGCTATCATGCACCGCTGAAATGTGCCCGGGGCATTGCAGAGCCCGAATGGCATGCGCCTGAAAGCATAAGTGTCGAATGGACATGTAAATGTGGTCTTTTCCTGGTCCTCAGGGGCTATGGCCACCTGGTTGTAGCCTGAGTACCCATCAAGAAAACAGAAGAACTCTTTCCCTGCAAGTCTCTCCAAGATCTGATCAATAAAAGGCAAGGGAAAGTGATCTTTCTTGGTCGCAGCATTCAGGCGTCTGTAGTCGACACAGATGCGCCACGACGTGGGTACACGTGTTGCGATCTCTACCCCCTCCTCGTTGGTGACCATCTGAATTCCCGACTTCTTCGGGACAACATGAAGTGGGGCCACCCACTTGGAGTCAGAAATAGGGTATATGAACCCTGCCTTGCACCATTTCTCAATTTCATTCTTCACTACTTCCCGTAGATTGGGGTTAAGTCTCCTCTGAAACTCACGGGAAGGTCTCACGTTATCCTCAGTAAAAATGTGGTGCGAGCAGAGAGCGGGGTTGATGCCCACGAGATCCGACACTGTCCAGCCTATTGCTTTGCGGTTCCTCTCTAAGACTTCTAACAACCTAGACTCCTGCTCTAAAGTCAAGTCTGAGCTAATGATGACAGGATATCTTTCTTTGGGTCCCGCAAGAAAGGCGTACTTGAGTGTAGGAGGTAGTGATTTCAGTTCTGGCAATGTGGTATCATCAAGCAGATCTGGCTGAACTGAATCTGAATCTGGTTCCGTGCTGCATGAAGGTGGGCTAAGCTGAGTAGTACTCGCCACCAAATCAGAAGAATCGGGAGTCGGATCGTCAAAAGTATCCAGACAATCGGCAAAAGCCACGTCCGACTCGTCATCTATGTCCCATGATTGTTCCGAAGAGGATGGAACTGACTGATCCGGATGGATCTCTAAGTCATCATGAGAATAGGTTGATGCATCTCTAGCAAGATCAGACAACACCTGGCAAACTGCGTCATGCACTATATCCTCTCCAGATGAAAGGGTCTCGCTCTGTCCTGAAGGAATCTGTCCCCAAATCCCAACTGTGCTAATCAAACTGCATTCTGCCTCTGAAGATGAGTACTCTGTACTACTCTCTGAATCAGGTCGCTGACACTTGGTTTGCTTCATCTCAAGGTTCACTTCTCCGCCTGGAGAACGGAACTTCATCATTCCCGTACCATAATCGAAAGCTGCGCCTGCGGTCCTAAGGAAGGGTCGCCCGAGAATGATCTGAGATTCTCTCCAATGATTGGGGGTCTCCATGTCCAAGATTGTGAAGTCCACCTGATAGTTCTGCCCCTCAATCGAGATAACGACGTTCTTCACTTCTCCCTTAGGTCTCTTCATTGAACGATCTGCGAATTGGAGTAAAGCTCTAGATTTGCGAAGTGGTCCCAACTCCAATTTCTGATATAATGCTAAGGGAAGTAAGTTAATCGAAGAACCGTTATCTAAGAGTGTGCGTGCAAACGCAATGTCGTCAATACGACTCTCCACATAGTGAGCACCCATGTCTCTCTTTTTCTTTGGCAAAGTCTGATTCTTGAGATAATAGGTTGTGGCTACTGATAAGACATGTGTCTTTATACTTCGGTTATCTTTCTTCCTGCTAACCCTTCTAGGTGTGCATCTCACCTTAAGGTATTTTTGGAAGGCAGGATGGTTAGCCACATATTCATCAAATGGCACCTTAACTGTGATGTTTTCTTTACAAAATCGTGCCATATCGGGGTCATCTTTCTGAATCTTTTTGGTGTGCTTTCCTGCCGTAAGAGCACGGGGGAAAGGGATTGAAGCTAGGGAAACAGAGGATGAAGAGTCTGAATCATGAACTGAAAGATCATTCTTTGCATTAACGGAAACAGAGTTCTTCATACAAGAATCTTTTTGATGCAACATGGACTCAAAATCTAGACTATCTACTAAAGGTTGTGGAATAGAAGCTGGAGTGGTATCCTCCACAACCGGAGATGCAAGGTCCTCCGTAGATTCAGAAGAATATCCATGCTGACGATGCTGCATACGTGCTCTCCTCCTCCTTTCGGCTCCCTGAGTAGAAATCCTCGAATGATGCGGATGGGGCTCTGAAATATGATGCCTCTCCTCCTCGTCCTCTGAAGACTCCTCAGGTAGAGCTCCAGAGATGCCCCTCCTCGTGTCCCTCGCCCGGTCAGGTACGACCACGGTCCTTCCGCTCCTGAGTGACATGTGGTTAGCCTCGTCATACGAAAGAATCTCATGTTCAGATTTGGGAGATGCTGAATAGTATACCTGACCAAATTGCTGCTGAGAACTAGAACGGTTCAGGCTATTGGGGTTAGCCTGAACTTGGGCTGGGATCGAGGTAGAGGGTGCAGTCTGCTCGTCTCGCCATCTTGACAGGCGGTTGACATCCACCCGTAAGTCTTGAACCTCGTTCCTGTAGGAACGTAGCTCGTCGAGTATCTGCTGCTGAATATCCACGGGACTAGACGATGAAGGAAGTGGATAAGATTGAGAAGAAGAACGGGAAGACTGGCACTGCTGGCCAGTGTACTGCCTCTGCTGCTGCTGCTGCTGGGGTTGCGGGCCCTGCTGGCCCGTCTGGTAATGGCCCTGTTGGCCATACTGCTGGTACTGCTGCCTCTGTTGCTGGGGTGGATGGAATCCAGGGCTCTGCTGTGAAGGAGGTGGTGCGGAGGTGAATGCGGTGTTGTGAAAGGTCGGGGGACGCTGATAGGTCTGTCGGTCTCCCGTACTTCCCTGCCTGGCAGGGTCCTGAGTATACCATATCCCATTCACCTCCCAAACTGGTGGAGGCTCCTCCTGGACTGTCTCTGCTATTGGAGGTGGTTGCTGGGAAGAGTGGTTGTAGGATTGGTCCTGCTCCCACGGCTGGGGTTGCCCTGACACCAACTGCTCCTGAACATGGTGAACTCGGTAAACGGGAGCAGCGGGTGCAGTCACGGCATGTATCTTTATCTTAGATACCTTCTCAGTCAACTCCTCCATCTGTTTTGGAAGTTTAGAGACGCTCCGGTCTAACTCATCAATCCTCCTATCGATCCTCTCGACTACAGTAAGCTTGTCAGCAAGGAGTCCCATGCTAGGGATCACGTCCTGAGAGAGATCGACTGCAGCTGATTTCCCCCCTCCAAATGAGAGTGAACTGGGGGATGGTGTATAGGCCCTGCTGGCCATCTGTGAGCGGCTAGTTTCAGCCATCTGCTCGAATACCCTCCAGACGGTATCCGCTCCTCGTGATGTATAGCTGCCTCCACAGGCAGCACTCACTAAACCCTGCATCTCAGGGTTGAGACCAGTGAAGAAGGATTGGACCAAGATGTTGTCATCTAGTCTATGACAAGGACACTTTTGCAGGATGTCCTTGAATCTTTCCCAAGCATCACAGAAGGCTTCATTGGGTAATTGGGAAAAACTCGTAATTCGCGTCCTCATCATGTTAGTTCTACTCAAAGGGTATAACTTCTTCAAAAACAGGTCCTTGAACTGGGCATATGTGGTGACGGCGATCCCAAGATTCTTTACCCAGTAATCAGCTTTGCCACCCAAGGCAAATGGAAGGGCTTTGAGCCTAATATAATCCTGGCTAACATTGTTATGTTTGAGGTTAGCACAGATGAGCTCAAAGTCCCTTAGGAATGCATATGGCTCCTCAGAAGCATTCCCATCAAAATGTGGCAGCAGGTTCAGGAAATGCGGCTTCAGCTCAAAATCAACTTCGGGTTCGGTCGGACTCAAGTAGTTATGAATCTGATATTGTCCGGGGTTGTATGCCGCATCCATTGGTAGTTGGACCCCAACATTTAACTGTCCCAACTGAGCTCTCAATAATGCTTGTTGCTGCTCAGATGCAGCCAATCGGGCTAGTATACTTCTCATCGGGTCTTCATGGTTCTCTTCTTCCTCTTCTTTCTTCTTTGGAGGCATTTTACTCGTGTCTTCTATATGGCCTGAATCAGCAATGTTTTCTTGATTAGAAGAGGATTTATGAATCATGATATTCTCACCAAGGCGATGGTCTTCCTCGGTGAGGTGGGAAGAGAGAAATGGAATGGTTTGAGGGTAACCATCCCGAGAATGAGTGATCCTGGGCTCAAGAGGGTCATGAGTCCAGGTTGGTCCAAGTTGCGCTTGGACCTTTGAAGACGTACTATTTGGAGGGTTCAACGAGAGATTTGCAAAGTCCGAATAAATATCCCCCCAATCAGTCATCTTAGATGTCAAAAGAACCGATTAGATCAAGATAGTCAATGAGGCACTAGTTCTACGGTGCACGTAGATGTGCGGAGTGAACTCACACAATACAAACGCAATTCAAACCCCCAATTTCACCAACTCAACACGTGATGGCCGTAAGAGTTCGGCCGATTTATCTGGTCAATTTTAGTTGGTGAGAATATAATCTTGGAAAGATTAACGAGCTGTTAGGTGCCCGTATTTTCCTACAGACTGACCCGGTTCTTACGACTAGTTTGACCTACTTTCAGCCAGTATAGGAGTAAGTACAGACCGTAAAAATACGGCTACCCGTTCCTTGAGGACTAAGGCGTCCTCTAAACCTCCCACTCTGCTAAGGAAGTCCGGACCGTTTACCGGCTACCCGTAAATCCTCACTGAAAAGTAGCTAATCGCCTAAAAAGAAAGAACCAGTAGTAAGTAAGAAATCCAGACTTGGCTCTATCCTAGGGTCGTCTCTCTCTCACTTGCAATTAAAACAAACAATGAGGGCTTTCTGCACCCGAGAACAAGGGTTCTTTTTATTCCAATTAATTAGATCGACCTGCTCAATTCAGTCCCAATTTTAGAGTTAGGTTATCACTTGAAATTTATGTGAACACACAAGCACGTCTACCATTCAGTCCCAATTTCCTTTTGACCTTAAGTTGTAAAACAAGATGGGAATCGGAAATCAGAATGCAAACGAGAAACTATGATGCATGCTCAGAAGAAGGCATACTTACAGTGAATCCCAGCACTCTTCATGCGTTATGCAGAACAGAATTTGTAAATATTACACTAAATGCATGCAGATCGAGAAAACCGCACCTAAACAGTATACTATTAGCGGGGAAGAATTGATTGAATTTGAGCTAAATAGTACGTGTCTATGTGCGTCTCATTATGAATCTTATAAGATATGTGAATCTTTTAAGATAAGTGTGGCCTAAATTACGATGGGCACGAGCAAATTTGAATCTAAACTACCGTGTGCCTAATCCTTAATTTCGCCACTCAAGTCAAGCCCCACCCTCGTCGGAGAGTGAAACAGGCTCGACACACCACAAATAATGTCTAAGTCTTTTTACATGCGCGAGCTCTCAAACAAGAGCCGCTAGAAATGAGCAACTACCTAAATAATTACAATAATTTACAAAATTCTCTCAAAAATAAATAAATTATCCTCGCGCTTCAACAGTCGGCTCGCGTCGCGTCCATCGACCTCCGATGCACTCCAAGTCCACCGGGCCCTCGCAAGGAAAAAGAGATTTATATTAGAGAGATAAACAACAAGATATATACAAAAATATAAAGAGAAATAATTGAAAGGAAATGGATTAATTACAAGTGGGCTCGGGGGTCAGACTACCCGAGTAAATGAAAAACTAAATCCGAATTTTTAAATTAGTCCCTAAGCCGTTTGCCTCCCCGGCAACGGCGCCATCTGACGGGTCGCTGAATACGTTGTTTAATTCGTGTTCGTTGTAGCACGTGTACTTAGCGATTCGGTCAGAACCGAGAGAAGATCTCCGTGAAGAGTGTCTCGGCTTAATTTTTATCCCGGGCAAGTCCGGGGTCGAACTCAGGGAGGCAAAGGAACAACTTTGGGGTTAATTTACAAATTTGAGATCTAGATATCCAATGCGTATTTTTTAGATTTTTTTTATGCAAAAATCAAAACAAATGCAAATGCGGGTGAATCAAGACACTAAGAAAACATACAACAAGGCCAAATTAATTTGAATAGAAAATAAGTCCAATTTAGCAAAGTTATATTTTTCCTAGGATCCTAATCCAGTGGTGAACACAAAACACATTTTTTTGGAATTTTAGGGGTTAAAATGCAACAATGAAAAATGCACACTTTTTAAGGATCTTTTTGCAATTTATCACACAAACAGAAAGCAAAAATCATGAAAAAATTACTGGAATGAAAACATGATGCAAGGAAGCTACCGTAATTTTTTTGGAATTTTTTGACAAAATATGAATTTTTTATGGATTTTTTAGTGGAAACAGAGTGACAGTGAGTAAATAATTCCTAATAAATCCACGTTATCAAATTAATCAGAGTGCGATTTATCTCAGAAAGATATTTAGATAAGCAATCTAGGAGAGTTGAAATTTCACAAAAATAATATTTGTGGATTTAATTAAAAATCGATTACTAAATTCACTCTATGATTTATTTCAGGCACAAGACATCTCTATTTTGGTTGAAATTTGGATAGTAAATTAAACACATTTCAAGGCATCATCCCTAATTTTTATGGAATTTTTATAGCAACCGTGTGTTAGATATGAATTTAAGAGTACTGAATGGGTAAAATATGCAAAGTTTCGGTTAATCATTTTTAATTAATTACCCATGTAACATAAAAATACAAGAAAATAGTCTGATGGTAGACAATTAGTTGCTCAACACCATACCACTTTTCTTTGAATAAAAAGATGCATAAATGATATCCAAATTAAAAGGAGAACACAGGGGTGTTTGTGCAAATACAGAAAACAAAATTACAAGGCAACTTATGTACAGGGACGTAATTGTAATTACATAAACATGAAAAGAGAACAGTGCAATTTTTACAATAAAAAATAAACCCACCTTCTTCTACCTCTGGACGATTGGGACGAAACCCAAAGGGGGAAGATGGCGTTGGCGGTTGCGGAGGTCGGGAAGGGCGGCGTGCGAGCAGGTCGGCGGAGGGCGAGGGAGGCGGCGGCGCCGGTGGAGGTTGCGGCTGAAGTCGAGGTGGAAGGAGGGGCCGCGCTGGGGCTGCGTGCACACGGATGCGGCGGCCTGGAGTGGTGGAGGGCGCGGGGCCTCCCGCGGCTGCGTCGGCGAGGAGGGGGCGGCGGAGGCCGCGTGTGCGGTGGCGCACCGGCGCCGTTGGCGGCGCAGCTGGGGAGGAGAGGTGGAGGGCGGCGGCGGTGGGTGCTCTCCCCCACCGCTGCTGCCTTGCTGCGTTTTTTTTTTTGATTTTTTTTATTTTTTTTAATTCTTTTACTGCTGTAATAAAAAGAGAGATATTTTTTTTGTTTTAAATTTTTTATTTTTTTTTTAAATTTTGTTAAGACAGGGAATGCATATGATAAAAAAAAGTGATGATGGTAATGAAGATGAACTAAACAAATGGAAGAATTTTGGGGGTGAATTTGATGTGATAAAAAAATGCAAAAATTGACAAGATGATAAAATGAGATGAAAAATTTACCTACGATGATACGGTCGCCTATGGAGTGCTCACGAGAGCACGGTTTTCGCTCGAATCGCCGGCGTGCGATGAGCTCGAGCAGCACGCGATTGCGGCTGCGATGTTGGCCAAAAAACCAACGGATCACACCGGAGAGAGGGCCGTCGTCGCTCGACCGCGGTTGCGTCGCTGTCACCGATTCAACTCAGGGAACTAGGCTCTCCTCACATAAAGATGGATCAAGGGCAAATTGAGGAGGATGGAATGTATATATAGATGATGAAATGAGAAGTTATTATGTGGGTGGAGTTGAATGGGAAGTTGGATTATTAATGGAGTTGAATGGGAGGTTTAAGAAATGGTGGAGTTGAATGGGAAGTTGGTGGTGGAAGAGAGTTGAATGGTAATTATTGTAGAGAATGTAAAATAATTAAATAAATAAAATGAAATAAAGTAGGCTACTTTAATTACAACAAAATAAAGAAGAAAAAATAATGGTGAATTTACAAGTGAATACAAAACACCATGTACACATTTTTTACTTTTCTAATATGTAATTTTTTTTGTCTTTTTAATAAGAGATATTTACAACGGAAAAATACAAAAAAATACTACAATTAAAATACAACACAAGTATGTTTTTTTTGTATTTTTAGTAATTAAGAAAGATAAAATAAAAAAAGAACAAAGAATGAATATATACATAATGTACAATGTACATCTAGGTCCCAAAACCCAACTTTTGCAAATGAGCTCCGATATTAATGAAATCACTTCCGTTGGATAGATAATTTTCTAACTTGAACTTTAAAAGTGAGTTTGGTGAATTTGGAGTTCATACGGAGCGGGAATTTAGCTTGGAAGTTGGTCTTTACGGCTTTTTCCCATTGGGATCTAGGAGCATTTATTTGAGATGAAATTTGTTTTGTATTTTTGTATTTTTATATACATTTTTACAAACAAGTTAGAGAAAGAATTAGCCAAAAACGAGTTGAAATGAAATTATTAAAAATATATGAAGTTTTGGGTTATTTACAGGTATAAAACTCCTTTATTTTTGCGGCTTTTTATGTGTAATTTATTTTGTACAATCTTATATACAATAATTAGTGTATTTTATTTACAAAAGTCATTTTGTTAATTTATGGATTCTAAGGACATTTATTTGGGATTTTACTCGGGGATTTTGCTAAGATCAAGATATTAAGATGATGAATCGCGGATTCATCAATGTCCACAATTGAATATAGAGAGGAAGTAGAAGAATGAGAAAAGAACTGGAGTGCGACCAGTGTAGACACATCTCCTTGTGAAGCACAGCCGGTGTAGCTAAGTCTCCACTAAGATTTGTAGGCTTTCTGGTGGAATCTTGGACCATTGTGGTCGTATTTTTATTTGGTCGCTTCTTCTTTGAATTGGCTTTGTAGTGTTGCTTGCACTGCATTCATCTCTTTGTGCCTCGACAGATATAGCATCTTATCATTCCGTCCATTTTTTGAGGTCTTGAAAAAATTGTGTCAGCGGATCCTTCCCTCGTCTGAAGTGACTATCGCAACCCCAATCTCTCCCATCTTTATATGTTAATGCCACAAGACAATGATAGAAACGCACTACCAAGATGTATTGCCCTTCGCAGCCTCATGCAAGTTGATCTAAGTGCAAAGTGCTTTTGTCCAAAATTGGTTCATTGATGATGAGCTATACAGATGACACCAAGTGTTCTACTTAGGCACTTTTCGAGTTGACTTCCCAAACATGGTCTCATGGAACCCAAAGATTTAAGTCAAAGACCTGAAGAGTCCAAATTCCAGTTCCTAACTAGGCTCCTTACAATGAGAGTTAAAAGTCGTAATCAAGCTCCATCATTTAGACTTTTCCCAATCTTTAGTTTTAGAAATCAAACTTATTCTTAAAAATGCTAATGCAAATGCAACTATGTTTTGTGAAGTATATTTTCTGGATTTTACTCATTTTTAAAGATTTTAAGGATTTTGTAATTTTTATGGATTTGAGACTATACATTTTTTATGGATTTTATGATTTTTATAAACAAGTTTATGTACAAGAATTTTACAAAATAAATTACTCAAATTTTATTTGGATTAAATAGCTAATGGAATTTACTAGTTTTATATACAATGTATTTTACAAGGATTAAATAGTTTTTACATATATTTTAATATATATAGGTTTTTAAATAATTTTTTTATACATATTATATATATTTTTTAAATTAAGGATTTTAAATAAATATTTTTAAACATATTTTATTTCTTTACAGGGATTTTATAAATAATTTAATTAGATAGGTGGATTTAACTTACCCTCGCCCACTTTTTATTGATTTTGTAGATATAGAAAATACATAAAAGTATGAGTTATGGACAAAAGTATATATAAAATATATACGCACCCCCTTATACTTAACTAGTGTTATGTCCTCATGCGTCAAAAGAGAAAAAGGACATAACTCATGCTAAGTAAAAGTGGGTGAAAAAGAACGAAAGAATAGAAGTCAGTCGACCCCCCCTATATTTACGATTAGATTATCGTAAGTATAGTGGAAAAAAAATGAGGTGACTGAGGAAAAGAATAAAAATGAAGGAATAAAAGGAAAAAGAAAAATGAAATCATCGAAATCAGTCTGTCCCCCCTATACTTTGGATTAGGCATCCTACGTATAGAAAAGAGTATGGCCCAAAAATTAGGGACCAGTGATTAGAGTAAAAGAAAGGATATACAAATGAAAAGTAAAAAGATCAAAAATCGAAAACGAGAATCAGTGGGCAATCGGTCCCCCCTATACTTAAGATCTGGTGTCCAAAGCATAGAAGTCAAACAAAAAAGGGGACGATTGTGATCTATACAGGATATACAGGTGTGTACTCCAGAAAACCGAATGGCTTCACAGGTCTCTGTACAGGATGGAATGAAGTGGAAAAGTAGTCATGCATCATGTACAAAGTAGATCACTTTGACTGTGGCTAGATGATCAGTAGTCTCTATGAAGTGCTTCAGCATCTGCCCATTTGCTATAAACGGTATTGCATCAGGTGACACATATGATATAGAAATACTACCATTGTCATGCACCGTTCTGACGATATACGACCCTTCCCACTTGCTTTTCAATTTTCCAGGAAAAATTCTCAATCGTGCATTGGAGAACTAAACTTTCTGCCTAGGAACAAAGATCTTGTGTCTGATATGTCTATCATTCCATCGCTTCACTTTGTCCTTGTAAATGAGAGTGTTCTCGTATGCCTGATTTCGAATCTCTACCAGCTCATTCATATTTAACTTTCTCTTGGCTCCTGCTTTTTGTAGCTCTAGTGAAATCTCTGTAATTACCCATTTGGATTTGTGTGTGATTTCTACGGGAAAATGACATGGCTTTCCGTAAACTAATCGGAATGGTGAAGTACCTAAGGGAGTCTTTAAAGCAGTATGATATGCCCAAAGAACTTGGTCTAGAAGCTGTGACCAGTTCTTCCTATCCGGTCGTACTAGTTTCTGGAGAATGGATTTTACCTTCCTATTTGAAACTTCAACCATGTCATTTGGGTGTGGGTGGTAAGGAGAAACTACTCTATGATTAATAGCATAACCCTTTACTAGCTTTTTCACCTCCTTATTGATGAAATGGCTATCCCCGTCTGAAATGAGAATACGTGGAATACCAAACCGTGAAATAATGTGTTCCATAAGGAACTTGCATACTGTCTTGCTATCAGTGGTTCTTGCGGGTATAGCCTCCACCCATCTGCTAACATAATCTACAGCCAGAAGGATGTACTCAAAGCCATTGATGGAGGGAAACGGTCCCACAAAATCTATACCCTATGTGTCAAAGATCTCACAAATGATAACAGTACGCATAGGCTTGGCTTCTCTAGCACCAATTGTCCCTACGACTCTCTGACATTCTGGACAACTCTTCACAAACGTGCAAACATCTCTAGTAAGATTCGGCCACCAAAATCTGCTCTGAAGTACCTTCTGTGTTGTCCTCTTCCCCGAATGATGTCCTCCTACCTCTAAAGAATGGCACAGAGTGAGGACATTGTTGTATTCCTCCTGAGGAATACAATGCATGTAGATACAATCCGGTCCTTCAAGAAAAAGAATCGGATCCTCCCAGTGGTAGTATCGTGCCTCGGACACTAGCCTGTTGACTCGGTCTTTCGGTCAACCTTGCGGACTCTTCTGTGTGACCAGAAAGTTCACTATCTATGCGTACCATGGAAGTTCTGTCACTGCAAATAAGCTTTCATCTGGAAATCTCTCTGCAATCTCTAGCGTGTAATCATCTGAAGGCTACTCTATCTATAATTGGGAGAGCTGATCAGCTACCACGTTCTTTACCCTAGGCTTGTCTCTAACATTCAGATCAAATTCTTGGACTAAGTGAATCCAACTAAGAAGGCGTGCCTTAGCATCCTTCTTTTCCATTAAAAATCAGATAGTTGAGTGACCAATATAAATAGTGATTTTCGAGCCAAGAAGATAAGATCTGAATTTGTCTAAAGCAAACACTATTGCCAACATATCTTTCTCTGTTACTGTGTAATTGTGCTATGCATTTTCTAGAGTGCGGCTGGCATAGTGGATGGCAACTGGAAGTCCATTCCTCTGTTGTCCTAATACATCCCTTACCGCAAAATCTAAAGCATCTGTCATGATCTCAAAGGGCAGATACCAATCAGGCGGCTGTAGGACAAGAGCACTGATGATCATTTCTTTTAGAGTGACGAAGCCATGAAGACATTGATCATCTAATAGGAACACGATGTCTTTACCTAAATGTTCAGTTAACGATTGGGCAATCTTGGAGAAGTCCTTAATAAATCGTAGGTAAAAGCCGACATGCCCCAGGAAAGATCGTAACTGCTTTACGTTGGATGGTGGATCGAGTCATTTGATGTCATCCACCTCGACAGGGTCAACCACCATGCCTTGCTTGGAGATGACGTGACCCAACACGATCCTATTTGTAACCATAAAATGGCTCTTTTCCCAAGACAGAACGAGATCGACCTCACAACATTTCTGAAGAACCTGGTCTAGGTGCGCTAAACAATCGTCAAATGACCTCGAGAAAATCACCGACCATGTCTGCAAAAATGGCAAGCATGCACCTCTGGAATGTAGCACGAGCATTGCACAATCCTAAGGGCATATGTATAAAGGCATACGTGCTGACAGGACATGTAAAGGTGGTCTTCTCCTAATCTTCAGGGGCAATAGTATCATGATTGTATCCTGAGTAACCATCTAAGAAGCAGAAGTATTCCTTCCCTGCTAACCGTTCTATCACTTGGTCTATAAAAGGCAACGGGAAATGGTCCTTCTTTGTCGCAGCGTTTAGCTTTCTGTAATCCACACATACATGCCACGACATGGTTACTCTCTTTGGAATCTCCTCTCCACTCTTTTTCTTAACGATCTGAATTCTCGACGTCTTCAAGACAACATGTAATAAGCTAACCCATTCAGAGTTGAGATAGGATAAATAAATCCCACGTCACACCATTTCGTAATCTCTTTCTTGACAACACCATGTAAGACGGGATTCAGCCTATGCTGAAACTCTCTAGAAGTTCTATTGTCATGATCAAGATAGATATGATGAGAACACAAAGTAGGATTTATCCCGTGGAGATCAGATATAGTCCACCCAATGGCCTTGTGGTTTCTCTCAAGAACCTCCATCAGACGAGATTCTTGTTCATCGGTCAAATATCCGTTGATAATGATCAGAAACTGTCGGTGTGGATACTCAATGAAAGCATATTTCTTGTTTGGTGGAAGGGTCTTCAGCTCGGGTAAGGTCAGATCTGGATCTGTGATATCATCTTCTGATTGAGTGATGGGATCTGTGTTGTTGATGGATGTTTCTACCTTAACATTTTTCACCATCTCAATGTTTTCTAGAGTCAGACTACACAAGATGTATAAAACACCATCCGACTTGCTATTGTGCTCATCCTCAGAAAGATTAGACGAAAATAATTCGGTTAAGTAAAAATCAGTCTCTGAATCATCTGAGGTGGAGGGATTCTGTAAATGTTCTGAATCTAAAATATCTGCAATAAGGTCCTCAGTTCTTTGCTCCATGTGATCTTCACCATCCATGCTGAAATACAAAGTACCGTCAGAATAGCTGCCACCTGAAGTCTCAGACCCATCCTCTTCTAGGATATCTCGGGTCTCTACTTGATACCTCTCAAGGTCATCAAGGCGAACCACATACATGCAGTCACAGGTGTCTAAGGAACTCAAAGCATTCAAAATTGTTGCTAATGCGACACTGGATGATTCTCTTGCCATCTATATATGGACCTTTTTGTTGTCGACGTGAAAAGATACCTTCTATGTATAATAATCAAAGAGGGCCTTTGCGGTCTCCAAGAAAGGCCTCCCAAGAATGATCGGGGTAAGGTGTAACTGTGTTGGGCAATCCATTTTCAGGACAATAAAGTCCACTGGGAATTGTAGACCATGCACTGTTACAATAACGTTCCTCAAAATGCCCCTATGTCTCTTTACGGATCTATCAGCAAATTGAAGGATCAAATGTGATTTGTAAAGATGACCTTACTCGAGCTTGTTGAGTAAACAAGATGGTAAAACATTAATAGAGGAACCTTTATCGAGGAGAGTACGATCGAATGCAGCTTATGAAATCTCGCATCTGACATAGTGTGCTTCTGAGTCCTTTTTCTTCTTCGAAAGTTTGCTTTGAATCACGTAGTAGGTAGCCTTGGTCAAACTATGCTTCTATGGTTGGGGCTTCTTCTTCCTACACATTGTACATCTATTTTTAGATGTTTCTTAAGAGTAGGGAAGTGATCCAAGGCATTATGGAGCGGGACTTTCAAAAAGATGTGATCTTTCAGTAATTTCTCAGTTTCTAGAGTAACATCATTTCTTTTGGATTTTTTCGTACATTTTCCATGCAAAGCATCGGGAAAAGGGATAATTTCAGGAAAAATAATATTTTTATTGGTATCGAAATAAACTTGTACATCGAGAGTTTCAAAATTATCTACAAAACTCTCTAAAACAGGAAACGATACATCAGCTTCGAGCGTGTCTTCATGGCCTGGCGTGGTGTCATCGTCTGATTCGCCAAAGTCCATATCAACCATCTCAGCATTGCTTCCTTCTTTCTGATCATCGAGTGGTTGATCCCTATCATTGCGGTTCTCTGCCTCTGCCTACGTATCAAGGTCTGGCTCTCGCTCCTCTTCATGTGCCATCTCCTCTGCCCTATCAGGTGCTTGTGGTGATCTACCGCTCTTGAGAGGAATGAAGTTAGATAAAATTAAGGAAAAGAGATCGTACCAGTTGTATCGTCTACCTGATCTAGGTGCCTCCTTTCGTTGTTTGAGTTCATCTGAGATTGTGCAGGAAAAGTGTTCTTAGGTGCGGTTAACTCATGCAGACAATGGTTAACTCACTCCATCTCCGTCTTGTGCACGGTCTTGAGAGTGCTCAATATATCCATGATCTGATTCAGTGACAGGGCTTGTGAAGATAATTCTGGTTCGTCACAGTAACCCTGGCTCTTGGCTCTCTAATGCCTCTGCATTTGTTGCTGCGGAGCGTACTGCTGAGGAGATCAGTGTGGCATCAATGGAGACTGTTGCTACTGGTGGTGGTGATAATTGGGTTGTGATTGCAGAGCAGGATAATGAATAGAATGTGGTCTTTGTTAGACATTCTGGTGAGACTGCTGCTGCTTGTAAAATTGTCGGTGCTGATAATGTAGACGTCCATGCTACAGGTAGTGCTGATGTTGCTGGTGATGTATGCCTTGAGAAGAAAACTGTGAAGCTGGCTGAATCGGAGCGTACCATATTCTGTTGATCTCAAGAGTGGCTTGAGGCTCAATATCAATATCTCCAGGGCTGATGATCTGGTTGGAATTGGCATAAGATTGGTCCTCATGCTAATCAATCTGTGGAGTCTCTAGCTTGCTTTGGATGAAACAGATCTGCCGAGTAGGTAGAGCGGGTAAAGATCTCCGAATAGGTTGTGTGGTTGAAGAAGCTTGAGCCTGCTGATACTGAAGTTGCAGTACCATCACCTACTTTGTTGGATCACTCAGCTGCTGAGGCAGTGATGAGAGTTTCTCCAACTCTCGCTGCAGCTGCAGTTCTTGAACTTGCTTCTGAATCATGTCTACCAATGTTAACTTCTCGTTGTTATATCCCATATTGGTATTGGATTCAAAGTCTGAAATGTTCGCTACCTTATGATGTTCACAGTGATGCGGTAACTGAGGGGCCTTCTGGAATGCCCAAGTAGAGTCGAAGACTCTCGAGTTATCTGCCATCCCCTCAAAGACGGACCAGACAAAATCGGCATCCCGATTTAGATCGTTGTCACCACATGCGGCACTCACAAGCCCATGTATATCTGGCTGGAGTCCTCCAAAATAGTTCTGAACAAGCATCTTCAATGGAAACTCATGATGAGGACATCTCTCGGTAAGATCCTTGAATCGATCCAAACCTCGTCGAATGATTCATTCAGCAACTGAGTAAAATTGGAGATCTGACTCCTCATCAAGTTCGTCCATCTGAGAGGAAAAAATTTATGCATGAACGTGGACTTCAGGTCAGTCCACGTAGAAATCTCTCTCCCCAGATGACTTAGCCAGTAAAGCGCTTATTTGCTAAGGCGAAGGGGAAGGCTTTGAGGAGAACGACCTCATGTGTAACTCCAAGGTAATTAGTCATACTATAGATCATCTCAAATTGTTGTGAAAATGTAAACGACTCCTCTGTAGCATTCCCATAAAACATGGGAAGCAGTGAGATGAACGATGGACGCAACTCGTATGGCCCCTGATTCGATAGTAACAGAATCCAATGATGTAGAGTTATGGCACTAGGTTCATACTCATCTCTCTGTGTCGCGGGAAACACAGCATGCGATAGTGGGTTCCCAGCTCCTACTCTGAGCACAGCGATCTCAGCTTGCAACTCATTCTACACTCTGAACTGTCTCGAATCTGAATATTCATCCGTTGTAACGTATCGAGAATCCCAGTTGTGATATATGTGGCTGGATCCAGTCTTCCATCAGCATGATGTTCCTCAGCTGGTCTCTCCTCTGCTTGTCCATTCCCGCGAGCCATCTGCTTTAAATCTTCTGGGAAGGAAAAAATTTTGTAAGAATTCAGAGAAAAATCAGTTGGATAAAACAACGATAAATTGAGATGAGGGTCTACCTCAAAAGATGGGCTGGGAGGCGAGGGAGTCTGGGTCTGACTCTCCTCGTGATCAGATGGGACTGACTCGGGAATGGGGTCATCTTGATCCTGTGAAGACATACGACTGATAGTGAATGATCGAGAGCTCACGGTGTCTGATCAAAATAGTCATCGGGTCGTCATCTTTGATGTCCAGCGGATAATTGAGAGAGCACGATATCAAATCAAGAGAATGGGAGAAGGCATATAAGATGCGGTAACTCACGCCTTTCAAGCAAACACAAAGCAAACCTCGTATTCAACAACACAACCCGATGAAGACCGTATGAGTTCAGACATTTATCTTATTAGTTTTAAGGTTATTTTAGCATACAAGTATATTTACCAATTAACATGAGCTAATAGGTGCCCGAAATCTCCCTGAAACACTGTCTCAGGTCCTTACAGAAAACCGTTTATTCTCAGCTATTATGGGAGTAAGTACGGACCATTTCCGACTACCTGTGTTACTTGAGGACGGAGCCGTACCCAATGTCCTCTAAACCCCCCACTGTGCTAAGTAGGCTCGGACCGTTGCCGGCTACCCGAGAGTACCCACTGAAGAACAATGGTTAGGTGTATGGACTAAGAAGTATTCCTAAGAGACCTGAACTTCAGTTCTATCCTTAAGTGTCATCCCTCACCCACAATCATCGGGAAATGTACCTATAGTTGAAGTGCAGGGATTACTCTCCTGAAGCAAATGATCCTTTACGTTTTTTAGGTCAGATAGTTAAAGCAGCCCCGATTTTATTTTCGATTTTCTCTTTTATTTGGAATTTTGTCAGACAAACGTCTAATGATTTTTTTAATTTTTTAATTATTTATCCTAAAAACATGCACCTAGGTCGCGAGTCCTAGAACAACTACGATGGTGCAAGCAGAAAGGAAAAAAATGAAAATTGGAAAAACACCTAAACATGCACCTAGCCTCATGGAAACCCACGGAAAATCGGCGATACGAAAAAAACCATGGTGGGTACCAAGCTCCCCCAAATGCATGACACTCGGTGAAGCAGATCCCCAAAAAAAGGAAGGGGAGGTACAAGTGGGGATGCCCATTATTTGCTCGAGGACTAGCAAAGTTTAAGTATAGGGGGGTGATGAATCCATGATTCATCATCTCAATATCTTGATCTTAGCAAAATCCACGAGTAAATTCCCTAATAAATGTATATAAAATCCATAAATTAACAAAATAACTCTTGTAAATAAAATACATTAATTATTGTATATTATGATGTACAAAATAAATTAGCAATAAAAAGCCGCAAAATTAAAGGAGTGTTTCACCTGTAAATAGCCCAAAAGTTCATGTATTTTTAATAATTTTATTTCGACTCCTTTTTGGCTAATTCTTTCTCTAACTTGTTTATAAAAATATATTTAAAAATACAAAAATACAAAACAAATTTCACCTCAAATAAATGCTCCAAGATCCCAAAGACAAAAAGCCGTAAAGTCCAACGTCCAAGCTAAATTCCCGCTCCGTATGAACTCCGAAATCACCAAATCACTTTTAAAGTTCAAGTTACAAAAATATCTATCCAACGGAAGTGGTTTCATTAAAATCGGAGCTCGTTTGCAAAAGTTAGGTTTTGGGACCTAGATGTACATTGTATATTATATGTATATTTCTTTCTTCATTTTTTTAATTTTTCTCAATTACATAAAAATCCAAAAAAATCATTGTTGTATTGTATTTGAATTATAGTATCTTATTGTATTTTTTTCTTTGTAAATATCTCTTATTAAAAAGACAAAAAAATTACATATTAGAAAAGTAAACAAAAAAATTGTACATGGTGTTTTGTATTCACTTGTAAATTCACCGCTATTTTTTCCTTCTTTATTTTTATTGTATTTAAAGTAGCCTACTTTATGTCATTATTTATTTTATTATTTATTTTACATTCTCTACAATAACCACCATTCAACTCTTTACTACCAACCTCCATTCAACCCCACCATTTTTTAAACCTCCCATTCAACTCCATTAATAATATAACCTCCCACCACTTAATAACCTCTCATATCATCTTATTTATATACATCCCATCCTCCTCAATTTGCACTTGATCCATCTTTATGTGAGGAGAGCCTAGTTCCCAGAGTTGAATCGGTGACAGCGACACAACCGCGGTCGAGCGACGACAGCCCTCTCTCCGGTGAGATCCGTTGGTTTTTCGACCAACATCACAGCCGCACTCGTGCGCTGCTCGAGCTCATCGCGCGCCGGCGATTCAAGCGAAGATCGTGCTCTCATGAGCACATCATAGGCGATCGTCTCCATCGTAGGTAATTTGTCTTCTCATTTTATCATCTTGTTTTTTTGCAAATATTTTTAGCACACCACATATCATCCCTTCCACCACCACTATCACACCATCATTTTTCCCCATTTGTTTAGTTCATTATCACCACCAATCCATCTTACTTTTTAAATCTTATTCCTTGTTTAAACAAAATTTTAAAAAATGAAAATCTAAAAAAATTATCACAGTAGAAAAAAAGAAAAAATCAAAAAAAATTAAAAAAATTAAAAAAAAGCAACAGCAATGGTGAGAGCACCCGCCGCCGCCGCTCATCCCCGCCACCACCAGCCGACGGCCTCCGCCACTCGCTCGCAGCCTCGCCGCCATCACAACCGCAGTTGCCACCCGTCGTGCGTGGCCCCGTTCAGCCGTCCTCTCCAGCCCTCTGCCGAGGAGCTCCAGCCATCCACCTTCAGCCACCGCGCCCCCCGTCCCCTCCGGCCGCCACGACACTGTGCACGGCTCCGCCGCCCACGTCTCCGTCGCTATGCGCGGTCGAGAGCGGCGCCGCCGCTGCCGACACCATCTGCCCCCTTTGGGTTTACATCCGCTCTATCCGTCCAGAGGAAGAAGAAGGTCATTTTTTTCATTTATTTATTGTAAATATTGCATATTTTTCCCTTTTCATTTATGTAATTACAAAACAGTCCATGTGCTTTTGTTGTGTTGTTTAAGTCATTTATAGTTTGCACGGATACCCCTGTCTTTGTCTATTAATTTGGACTTCAACTTTGCATCATTTTATTCAAGAAAAAATGTCATTATGTTGAGCAACGAATTTTCTACATTTTGGATATTTATTTGCAATTTTGTGAGTTTTGGGTAATTAATTAAAAATGTTTAACTGGAAAAATTATATATTTTACCCAATCAGTATTCTTAAATTTATATCTCACACATAGTTGCTCTAAAAATTCCACAAAAATTAGATATGGTGCCTTGAAGAGTGTTAATTTACTGTCCAAATTTCACCCAAAATAGAGTTGTCTTGTGCCTGAAATAAATCATAGAGTGATTTTCGTATTTGATTTTTAATTAAATCTACATACATCCTTTTCACGAAATTTCAAGACTCTGGATTCTATATGAAAATACCTTTTTGGGATGATTCGCACTCTGATTAATTTGACATTATGGATTAATTAGTAATTATTTACTCACTGTCACACTGTTTTCATTAAAAAATCCATAAAAAAATCATATTCTATCAAAAAAATCCAAAAATATTATTGTATCTTCCTTGCATCATGTTTTTATTGCAGTAAATTTTTCATTATTATTGCTTACTGTTGTGTAAAAAATTATGAAAACACCCATAAAAAGTGTGCATTTTTAATTGTTGCATTTTAACCTTGAAAATTCCCAAAAAATATGTTTTGCATTCATCACTCGATTAGGATTATAGGAAAAATATAATTTAGCTAAATTAAACTGATTTGACATTAAAATTAATTTGTCCTTGTTGTGTGTTTTCTTAGTGTCTTAATTCACCCGCATTTTGCATTGGGATTTTTTTTTTGCACTAAAAAAATCTAAAAAATTATCTCCTGGAAATCTAAAACTAATTTTCGAATTAAACACGAAGTTATTCCTTTGCCTCCCTGAGTTCGACCCCGAACTTGCCCAGGATATAAATTAAAGCCGAGACACTCTTCAGGGAGATCCTTCTCTCGGTTCTGACTGAATCGCTACGTACACGTACTACAACGTGATCAAATTATACATCGTATTTAGCGACTCGTCAATGCTCAGATAAAAGACTTACAGTGATTCCTCGCAATCTCAATGTGGGATGTAATACAACAATTGAAAAATGAATCTATATGAATGCAAGCCGATGAAAACCGCACCTAGCAGAAAGTTCTATTAGCTGGGAAGAAATGAGTTAAATTTGACTAAGGTGAATGATCTAATGTGCATCTCAATTAATGTGTAGTGTGGTCCTAGGTTCTACGAGCACAATCAAAAATTATAGAGGCTCTAATAGCCGTATGTGCTGTCTATCCTACGAGCCACTTAAGTCGGGCCCCACCCTCACTGGAGAGTAAAACATGCCATGACACATCACAGAGAAAATTCGAGGTCTTGTTACACACGCGAGAGTACAAACGGACACTGTTATAAATTAGCAATTAATTACAAAAATTAAAATTACAGAAAAATAAATCCTAAACTCTACGCTCTCTCACGACTCGACTCGATCTTAATTTAATTGCGTTTTTTTCAGGTGTCGGTGAAGATGCGTCGATTTTGTGAGAAACCGCTCCACGTACATCGGGTACCTTACAAGAAAATAAGAGAGCGAGTGTAAGAGAGTAACACAGAAATAATAAAAAATAAAATAAGCAAATAAATGTTGGAAATTAAATAAATGTAAAGAAAAAAATGGGAAATATACAGTGAGTATTCAGGAGTCACACTACCCCAATGCAGAAAACAAAATACAAAAATTTTTAGACAAAATCTAAGCCGTTTGCCTCCTCGGCAACGGCGCCATCAGACAAGTCCGAAATTCCCAAGTTAATTTGCATGAAATAGAATTTAATTTGTCGTTTTGTTGTAGGCGGGAATTCAGAATCAGTCAAGAAATAACCACAAAAACTTTATTCAATTTTCAATCGTGACGTTTTTTTGTTTATTTTACTTAGACAAGTCCCAAGGTCAAACTCAAGGAGGCAAAGGAACAACGTAGAATTTTGTCTATCAAAGTTTGTGCACGGTTTTTGAGGCGGTCTTTTTTTGGTATTTTTAGTGCAATTTTAGAATGCAAAATGCAAATGTGGCTAATTTTAGGGACTAAAATGTAAATACCAATCAAACGATGTCCGAAAAATATGAAACTTGGCCAAAATGACATTTATGATGAAAATAATGCACTGTAATATTTTTGGAATGTTTTGATGCAAGATAAATATTTTATTAATTTATGAAAGTAAACACAATGAATTACAATATTTATTTATATTAAATATTAAATCTATTCCAAGATCTATCACTAGGTGAATGATCTTAGAGAAACCTAAAACTCAAAAATATTAGTTTTAATATCTACTAAAAATCAAAGATTGAAATATGCAAAATGATTTTTATAAGGCAAATCATAAAATGCAAATACAATTCTTTTTAGGCACAATGTTAAACACAACTAATTCTATGATTCATCAATTTTTGGCAATTTTTTGAGCAATGGTCAATTTAATATGAATTTCCGAGCACGGAATGGATAAATTATGCAATTTTTCACCAGAACAATAATTAATAATTAACCACAGACCACAAAAATATCACAAACATGCCATGATGTAGAAAAGTAATTGTTTAATACGGTGCCTATTTTTAATAAATAAAATGATGCAATAAAGAGGTCTAAAATAATGGGGGGACATAGGGGTATCATTGCAATAATATAAAATAAGATAATGTAAAGAAGGGACTTAAAAATAATTACCTAAACTCCTGGGGGGATATGCAAAATTCTCAACTGGTCACGTGCCAAGCACGTGATCCTGCAGCAGTCGGGGTGCTGTTGTAAACTAGCGGTGTTTCGAGGGCTTCTTCGCAAGTTTCCCTACGCCCACGTGTATATCATGCGTGCTTAAGGGGTCTTCTGCAATAAAGTACACCCCTAGGGGGTCTTTGCAATTAGCCAGTAGGGGGAGCTGATCACGTGCTCCCTCCTGCAGGTGCACCTCACGTGTAGAGGGCCTCAGGTCAGCCCGCGACGGCGTGGCGAGGTAGAGTCGGTGGTGGTGTTGCGGTAGCTGGAGTAGCGGCGGTGGGATCTAGAGTCGATGGTATTGGCGGTGTCCAGGCGGAGTGGGGCGGAGCTCCGGTGGTACTCCTGGAGTCGAAGCGGGGAGTCGGGGACGCTCGGGCTTGGCGGTGTTGCACAGCGGTAGAGGAGGATGGATTTGCATATCTTGGAGGTGGCAAAGGTGTGGGTTGCGTTGATGAACGGAGTCAGTTGCGTCATCGTTGGTGATGAAT
The DNA here is from genome assembly GCA_037367405.1 of Ottelia alismoides. NCBI lineage: Eukaryota > Viridiplantae > Streptophyta > Magnoliopsida > Alismatales > Hydrocharitaceae > Ottelia > Ottelia alismoides. The sequence goes on along the minus strand of JAZKJV010003511.1, from coordinate 318,895 downwards.
TCATTGGCTCGACGAGTGACTGGAGCAAGGGCAGCGAGCTGCTGAGGGCTCTAGATGCTATAGGGTGCGATGACCACGGACCTCACCGCATTAGGGAGGGGTATCGTTGGAGCACGGCACTGTCACCACCGGTTTGACCTAGGAGCACCTCTCAACTGTTGGGAATCAGCGGATACCTTTGAGGAGTGAGGCGGTGCTGCTTTTATAGCGAGAGGTGGTGGCCGGAGTTGGTAGGTCGAAGGCGATTGACGAGGAGATCGCGGAGGATTTGGCTAAGATCGATGATTGGTGGCAGTGGCCGGAGAAGGAAGGTGGGTGCGAGAAGGGTGGCGGAGATGTCGCAGGTGGAAGCAGAAATCACGAGGAGGAAGGGATGCGGTGCTCCGATTAGGCAGGCGGCAGCGGAATAAATTGGGGAAAGGAGAAGGATGAATGCACGTACGGGGCGCGTGCATTGGAGGCACGTTCCCAGCACGTGCGAGGCTTTAATTTTTTATAAAAATGAAGTAATAAAAAGCCCAAAAATGGATGACACGTGGCGGCCCCAAAAAAATAAAAAATATAAATATAAAATAATTCAAAAAGAAATAGGAAATGACCTCAGATCGAAAAAATTTCTTCACAAAAGTTCTCGTCTCGATGAGATCTACAACTTTCATGAAGACTAGAATCAAAATCTATCATTTGCACAAAGTTATATTTTCGGGGTATCCTGTGTAAATAGAATACCTAGATTTCTGGATTTTATAATTTTTTTGTCATTTTTAAACCAGATAAAAATCCGAAAAATATGATAAAATCAAATATAAATATTTACACATTAATCTTATTTTTTGGATTCTTATTATAATAAAGAAAAATAAGAAATAAATTAAATCATGAAAATGATAATTTTGTACAGACAGTTAGTGAAGACTCGGACTCAGTTAGTTTTATTGATTTCAAGCTCAATTAGGATTTGCATTTTTACGCATTTAATAAAAATTTCAACAAAGAAAATAAATGAAAAAGAAATAAAATAAAATGAATTAGTTATGTACATAAAATATTAGGTCAAACATTTCTAAAATACAAAATGAACAAAAGAGGCCCAAAACCCAACTTTCACATATGAGCTCTGATTCACTTGAATTTGGTCTTGTTTTGAAGGTATTTGAATGTACATTAGTTTAAAAGTGAGTACGATCAAATCGGCCACTGGATGTGGAAGATATCAAGGTTTTAGTCCGGAAATCCTAGAACTAGGGTTTGGGTTTTTGGTCCACTTATCTAGGTTAGTGATTTTTTTGTATTTTTCATTTATTCTTGTTAGTAATATGTACACAATGGAGGTGGTTTCAGGTCAATTGGAGTTAGCATGAATTAGATAAAAATCAGGAAAGTTATGCTATTTTACAGGTCAATTGGACTCTGATTTTTGGCTTCTTATTTTGTGCAATAATTAGTGATAAAATGTCATTCTTATCAAAACATGCATGAATTCTAATTATGCAAAATAAATGAAGAAATGCCAATGATTTTTAGAGATTAGAGCTTTATTAATGTCTTTTAGATTGATGAATTTGAGATTCATCAGCTTAACTTGGGCTTCTCCCCGACCATCTCCACTCTACCATGCTCATTGTTAAAACCAACCATCCTTCCTTAAAAACACTGGCTCCTCCACAGTCGCAACTATCAGTCATTTTTTAGAGAAAGCATAAGCCCAGCTCGCTCCAACCCGTTGGTGGCAGCTCCGGGCATTGAAGCTTAAGTAACGATGACCTTTGCTCCGCTCATGTCAAATTCAAGGCCCCACCGAGCCTTGTTGCAGCCCTCTCCTTTGAGCTTGTTGTCGAGCTTCTCATGATTCATGCTAATTTCGATCGAAGCGGTGACTGGAGTCGGCTCTCGCCACTCTAACACCAATGATCGTTGATCCCAAGTATATTATTCTCCTTCTTCTTCTTCTTCTCCCCCTCCTTTCTTCTTCCTACTCTTCTTCTTCTTTCGCTTCTTCTCCACTTCATCTTCTCCTCTCCACGATCCTGCTCCACCTCAACCTTTGCAACCTGAAATGAAGAATAAATAATTTGCATAATAGGTCCTTTAGTACAATTAGGGTTATTTACCATGGCCATCTTAATAATCATACATCTATTGATTCAATAATTGAATCATAGAGGATGGTGCTTGGATGAATATCTAAAGGGTTAGATTGAGGACACATCAAGCCCTGTCAAATGATTGTTAAGAGATGATCTCAAGCCTGAGTAGGAGATAGAAATCCTTTCTCATATAGGCTGATATCTGACCGACCTCTTGATGCAGGTCCCATGCATGGGAATAGGGATTCGGAGGTGTCAGATTAGTTAGGTCAAAGAGTTGACTTGACGAGATCGAGATAACCAAAGTCCTCTATCGTATGCTGTCACGATACAGGCAAGCATCCTCTGACCGGAGATAGATGTGTTACTATATGTCTGAGTATGTACATTTGGTAGACCAATAGGTTGATGACCTAACCAAGGTCTATATGCCGGCACGTTGGTGTGCATATAAGGGCATATGAATAATACGATCTCTCATAGGGATCATACAGGTTCATTTACTGAACAGGAAGACATGAGCTCACTCATGAGATATTGGGAAAAATCAAATTCCGTGCGCACGGTTGTCTTGCTTTGGAAGCTTGACTAAATTTGTAGGTTTGATATATACTTTTGGAAAGTATATGATCAAGACCTAGGTATGATATATGCTTTTGGAAAGTATATGATCGATACCAACTCCCAATGATCAAATGAGGGTATATGATAGACAGTATAAAGTTGATCTAAGACTTCGGGTTTATTCTGGGTCTTCTAGTATGTTGGATGTACAGGTATTGGGAATACCTGAGGGTGATGTGATCATAAACGATTGTATAACCATGATGCTTCCGTTCCTAGGGAGTGATGAAATGGGTCTGGATTTTAGTGACTCCTCTCAGTAGAGAAGTAATCTGATATTGGTCCAAATGTTGGACATTGATTTGAATGTGATTCAGATGCAATGAGAAGATTAGATTTGCGGTTCTTGATTTAACCAAGCATCTATAGGAGGCCCGAGATCTGGATTTGAGATGTGATGTCATATCCAGGTCACTATACGTGGAACAATACAATTGCCATGTCCTTATCTCCAAGTATCCGCGGAGAAAGCGCATTATCCTTAAAAGAGTTCATGGATAATTTCATTGTTGATATATGTATCCAAGCATCGAGAAAATTGATAATTAAATGTGATTTAATTATCATGGATAATATGAATTTGATTCATATTATAAGGAGAGTTATCTGAGATAATTAAATGTGATTTAATTATTAAAGATATGAATAATGTAAATGTGATTTATGTTATTTGGGCACATGAGAAAAGAGATCCAAGATGATTAAATGCGATTTAATTATCATGGATATGAATATGGATAGCTCTATCCTTATTAATCATATATATATATTATAAATGTGATTTATAATATATTAGAGAGAGCCTATTTTGATTTATATTTGTTGAAAAATTGTTAATGTGAATAGGATTTACATTGAACAATTAATTGAAAATATAATTAAATTTAGTTTTGGGTTGTGAATGAGATTCACATAATTTCAATGGCATGGTTGATATTTTCCATAAGATAATTTGGAATTATTTTTTGGTGAAAATATTATCGACAGGAGATCATGATATAATGAGATCTCATGAGATAATGAGATCTCATGAGATATTGAGATGTCATGAGATGATGGTAGCTGTCCCCTTATTTTAGGGAATTGGTTTAGTCTTCTCATTATCTCTTCTCTAGTCAAATGCGATTTAAAATGGAATTAATTATGCTGATTTATCAATATGAATTAATTCAAATTAAATCACTTGTTGTTGTGTTTTACCAACAACAATCCTAGCCATTGAAAGGGACACAATCAATCTCATCCGTTGATTGTGTGTTGTCCATGGATTGGGATCCATGGACTCCCAAAACCCTATATAAGAAGAGGCACCCCTTGCTCTTCTAGACACTCGACATCAATGAATGCTATCTCTCTCCTTTCTCTCCACACACCTACTCTCTCTATCTCTCAAGTGGCCGTCCACCCTGGATGCCCTAGAGAGATCCTCCATTGCCGCAGCGTCGTCGTTATGTTGTCCGATCGTCTGCTCGTGGATCTCCGTCTACTTCAACATGCCTTGCTCGTGAAGAAGACGTCGTATCTCATTTGTCGAGATCAGGAGATCCATGACTTGGATCATCAACATGGATTGCGAGAAGCACGCGTCTCCTCCACGCGCTCGCAAGCGTCTCCTCCGTCGGATCGGACTTGAGATAGGAGGTCTCTTTGTTTAGAGACACGATCGCAACCATGCTTCAAGAGGTAGTCCTATTTCTTGTTTGTAGTTTAGATGAAACGATCCGAGAAGTGTTCTTGGATCATGTGGTTTCGTCACATAGAAAATTTTATTTTCCGTTGCATCGAGCCACTAGTGCTACTAGTCGCTCCCGATCGTATTCGATGCAATCATCACGCTTCTGTAATGCGCTTGAGGATTTTTCCCATATCCTTCAAGTGGTATCAGAGCCAGTTTGTCGAAGGTTTTGGATTAGATCCATGAACCTACGAAGATTCGGGCCCATTTGGGTTCGTGAAAATTTTAGCATTTCAATTTTCGCAGCTCTGTCTTATGATAAAATTTTGTCCATATTTAAAATGTTTAAATACAAAATTTTAAATTGGATAATGTTTCCCATTAATTAAGGAAACATTAGGATTTGAGTTTGCATAATTTAGATTTTGTTTGCTCAAGATATGATCGTTTTATTGACCATATATCCAATGTTTCGGGGATGGCGATTAGAGACGTAATTAAGATGTTAATTACTATTTTAAAATGCCCGTAAATGCGTGTTTATCACATAATTTCGTTTTTAAATCAAGTTTTCAATCTCTGAAAATTGATTTTGCTTAATTTGGATTTAAAATGAATGAGATATGCTATTTTTAGTTAGTGAGGGTCATTGCTGGAAATTGCTTCATTATCCGAAACCTTATGATTGTCGTTTAAAAAAATTGCGAGATTAATAGTTAATTTCCTGGAATAATTATTGATAATATTTGAGAAATATTAGAACAATATTTATTACCTTAAATGACATTGACTCAACCAACGAATGATTAGATTAGATCTAAATCACCAATTGGTTGCTTGATACACATTCCAACAAACATTGTTTTCATGAAAACTCTAGTTTATCCTACAATAGTTGTAGGACACTTTTACATGCAAAACCTTGTTGCTTGAATAGGATTGGGGATTTGTTTAGCAAATCTCCTTATAATATTATCAAAATGGTTTTGATGAATATTATATGGTATAATTTCGGTTGAAAACCCGATGATCATCTCAAGTACAAAGTGATTGACTCGGCATTGCTTTTTCCCAATGCGGATATGGTGTCTAGTCAGGGATCGCTGGGGTAGCGGGTTGAACCAGTTGCAGTCCATCCTACTCCCGCCGGTACTGGCCATGACAGTGGGTAGGGAACGAATGATGCCTGAGAGATCATGAAGTTTTTTCTAATTATTAAAATTCAAAATAATACGTATTTGAGATAATACCATATTTAAAGTAACAATTAAAATGTTTGTTGGATATTAATTGGATCATTAATTTAATATGATTAGATTAATTGGAATCCAATTAAAATTAAAACACTCTATTATGAATAGTGTTGTTATTTCTCTTGGAAGAATTAATCGTAATGAATATGATTCATAATGATTAATTAAAATTTGAATGTGATATGGAGGATCACATAAGTGACATCCATGGTCTCCCATCAAGGCGAAGGGTTCCGTCGCCAGATATTGTACGTATGAGACGCCTGTCCGATGTGACAACTCCTGCATACAATCCATTTGGATCGGGCTCTTCGCTTCTCGAAAGAGTAAGGCCGTATATGTAGTGACCCCAATATCGGGTCCTCATATTATTGGGGCGATATTGGATTGCATATAGAGAGTATTAAGCCTGTTGATGGTTGGTTCAATTAATGACGGGTCAACATCACCTTAGGGGTGGTGGGCCCGGTTGTTAAAGACCGAATTGGGAGATGCAAGTTGAACTTGCAAGGCGGAATGTGTTCCCGCTTATTTTTATCCGAGTTACAGGTTCTCATATTATTGGGATGTAACAAAGATAAGGAAGGAGATACCAGATCTTGCTTGAGATATAATGGTAAGTATATCTCTTACATTGAAAGTGATTAAGGGAATGAACTTTCAGTGTTGACAGGGCAGGACAACTTTGATATAAAAACTCCTAAATCAAAGTACTATATATACACTTTTGCAAATTTCTTATTTCAGATAATCCTTCATAAAACCCACTCAATGTTATACTCAATAATAACCAGTAAAATATCATGGATTGGACTCATGATTCAGATATTGTACTTGTAGTTGGACACATAATGTATATGGTTGCAATGTGCAAGTTTCCCCATAAGAGTGAGGAATGACAACTAAATAGATAATAGATCTACAACACTAGGTTTGTATGTCTCTATAGTCTTGATATCATCAAATGTACTTTGGAAGTGCCATGTTGATGATGATCGCAATTGTCAATTAATCCTTATAAAACCCTAAGAAGATGTTCTGGCATACATATGTGCTCTTGACATTTATCATGAATGGCATGGTTCGCATCATGCAGAATGGTAGCTCTATAAGAGATGATGTATTCAAAATGTTTGAATACCTACCTGAACCAATGTTTTGAGAGTCTAGATGGATGTAGACATGATGAGTGTCATCATTCTACTGTCTATACTCTAGTCATTCATGAAGCATCATAATATTCATATTGTATGAATTTAATGAAGCATGTATAAATGTTGAAATGCTCTTACATTGAATTCTTTTGAATTTAACATAAGAGATCCTTAGTCTTAAGCAATGGTTGTTTATAGATAAAGGGAGCGTAGTGGAAGCATGGGTCAGACCCAAGATAAGAAGGAAAGTCAAAGAGTTGACCTACTTTTGTGACTTCTATATGACATCCAAAGAGTTGGATGAATGCCCTTTCTGCAATAAGTTGGTGTGTTTATAGTATGACTATCAAGTCTGTCTAGAATCCTTAGAGAAGGACTCGGATAGAGCACCAGAATAATCTACATTTAATCATTGAAATTGACTTTTTTATACGATAAGATTAAAGTCTAATAATTATATCTCATTCTTCTAATGACACTTGCAATTGTTGCATATGTTTTAGAAGACTGGAAAATTTGATCTAAAGGTTTATAGTTATCCACATGGATATTAATGTAATTGTTGCAACAATCTCTATTGGATAAATGGACTTCATATTTTCAATGGGAGAGTCCTTAGTCTTGGAGAATGTCTTTATGACCTAGATATTAGAATACACTCATTGTTTTTTTCTAAATGTTGAAAATAAACATGAATTCTGGAAGAAACCTATCATAAAAAGTTATGATGGATATATTTCAGATAGTAATCTGACATCTAGTTGACTCTACAAAATTAGAAAATTAATGAATGGTTCATTAAGATTTAATACTGAAAGTTGAACCTTAAAAGATCAATAGGAGGATGAAGATCATTTGACAAAGATCTGGCATCAAATTTTGGACATATGTTTGTTGATGAGATCAATGGACTAGTAAGATATGAAACTTTAGAATGTCTAAAATTTCAAATCTTACATACTTATGAATATTGTATTTAAAGTAAAATGTCCAATAAACCCTTCTTTTGGGAAAGGAGTAAGATGTCAAGGTATTCAAGATCTCATACATATTGATATATGTGGATCATCTATATCATAATAAACATTATGGATATGTGATATCTTATGATGAGTATGTATGATATGAGATTTCTTCTCTTTACCTAAGAAACCTTTGAAATGTTCAAAGATTTCATAATTTTGGTTTGGAACCAAAGTCTGAAGAAAGATGAAATGAATTTGATCTAACCTAGGTAGCTTGTACCTGTTGGATAAATTCAAAGAATACCTTATGAAGATATGAATATCATTTCTATCTCAATCCTCCTAACACACCTAAACTCAATAGAGTTGTAGGGAGATACAATTGGATCATGTGTGACATGATTTGATCAATGATTAATATTAGCATAATTATCTCTTAGTTTCCAGGTATATATATGTGGTAAAGACTATATTATATCTCCTTAATAAGATTCCATGCAAGTAAGCTGGAATCGAGCACTAGAGAGTGCTACTTCATTAGGAAAATAAAGGATGGTATTGGATACCTACTTTATAACCCTGAGATTCTTAAAAGATATCATATCTGAGAATGTGATTCTTAGTGGATGACTATCTTGAGAATCAAGATGAAAATGAAGTAAAGGAACTCATTTAATCTTGAGATGATAATGAGGCTCCGGAAATAGGAAACTAAAAGCATAATTAAAGATGAAACACTAATACCTCTTCAAATAAGTTTGACGATGTATTCCATGTGTCGGTTAAGTCTGATAATGATCGGACTTCGTGTGATGAAGCTCCTGAGAATCATGACATGGAAAGATGGATGTTAGCAATAAAAGTCTAAGGTAGACTTCATATACAAGTGTTGTATATGGACCCTCGAGGATCCACCTATAAGGGTAAAACCTATAAGGTATAAATGGATCTTCAAGAGAAAGGGAACCTGATGAGAAGGTAGAGACTTTCAAAGCGTGGCTCCTAGCCATGAGCTACACACCGGAAGAGAAGACATTGCTTGCGATGAGACTTGCTCTTCAGTAACCATGCTTATACCCATTAGAATATTTCTAACTGTAGCTACACAACTTGGCTTTGACATCTTCGAGATGAAAGTCAAGATTGCGTTCCTCTATGAATGCGTCTTTAAGGATATTCACATGAAGTAGCCCCAGGGCTTCATGGTTGAGGAAAGAGAGATGTGCAAGCTAAAGAAATCCATCTATGGACTCAAATAAGCTTCTTGTAGTTGGAACATAAGATTTGATGAAATTATAAATGTTATGATTTCAGATAGAATCTTGATGAACCATGTGAAGCTTAGTGGGAGTGTCATTGTGTTCATCGTGCTTAATGTAGATAATATCCTAATCATTCATAATGATATAAGGATGGTTATAAGTGTTTCATAGCCTGGTTTTTCCATATCTTGAAATATGATTTCAAGATACCTCTTAGATCTTAGTTCTGAAGTTGTTCAGAAGCAAAGAGAAGAGGATATTGGGACTGTCACATTTGTAGTACACCTTGGACATATTCGATTTTTAGAAATTCCAAGGAAGGCTTCCATCCCTTAAGATATGGTACTGACCTATCTAAAGGGATAGCACCTCAAAGAGTTGAGGAAGTGAATGCTAGAACTGCTTGCACTTGTGCATCAGTTACGAGAAGTTGAGTGTATGCTAGATGTGTACAAAAGTCATATTTCTGCCATGCAGTAGGAGTAGTAAAATGTTTCTAATCGTATATGGAGAGAAAACACTTGATTGCAGTAATTACAAAATCTTCATAGATAACAAGATTTTTGAGATAGTGATCTCAAATTCTTATCTTCAAAAACTTAAGACTTTATAGATAGAAATCTAAAAGGTCTTAATTGTGGATACCTTAAGAGATAGTGATCTCCAGGAATAAAGGTATTCTGATAAGGATTATGGAAATACTGGTTATAATAATTATTGAGCAATAGTGTCAAGGATAACTGCTTTGACTAGATTGAGTATTAGTTGCATAAGATGCAACATACGCATTAGATGCGAACACTGTTACTGGGGATATGCAAGTGCCGTAAAAGGACTTGGCGTAATCTCGTAGGAACAGAGTGATTGATCAGCTTACCTAGCTATTTTCTAAGTAGCCCATGATTGTCACATGAGTGTGGGTTTAAATGATTAGCCCATTAATGGATCTTTGGGCTAGTGGGAGATTGATGGACATGCGAGCCCACGGCGAGCTATTATGCAATAAATGTTATTGCAGATATCATTCCCTGATCTGAAATGAAGAATAAATAATTTGCATAATAGGTCCCTTAGTACAATTGGGGTTATGTACCATGGCCATCTTAATAATCATATAGCTGTTGATTCAATAATTGAATCATAGAAGCTGGTGCTTGGATGAATATCTAAAGGGTTAGATTGAGGACACATCAAGCACCGTCAAATGATTGTTAAGAGATGATCTCCAGCCTGAGTAGGAGATGGCAATCCTTTCTCACATAGGCCGATATCTGACCGACCTCTTGATGCAGGTCCTCTGCATGGGAATAGGGATTCGAAAGTGTCAGATTAGTTAGGTCAAAGAGTTGACTTGACGAGATCGAGATAACCAAAGTCCTATATCGTATGCTGTCACGATACACGCATGCATCCTCTGACCGGAGACAGATGTGTTACTATATGTCTGAGTATGCACATTTGGCAGACCAATAGGTTGATGACCTAACCAAGGTCTATACACCGGCATGTTGGTGTGCATGTAAGGGCATATGAGTACTACGATCTCTTAAAGGGATCATACAGAACCGGAAGACATGAGCTCACTCATGAGATATTGGGAAGAATCAAATTTCGTGCGCACGGTTGTCTCGCTTTGGAAGCTTGACTGAATTTGTAGGTTTGATATATACTTTTGGAAAGTATATGATCAAGACCTAGGTATGATTTATGCTTTTGGAAAGTATATGATCGATACCAACTCTCAATGATCAAATGAGAAACTTACTGATAAAACCCTGAAGTAGACAGTATAAAGTTGATCTAATACTTTAGGTTTATTTTGGGTCCTCCAATATACGGGATGTACAGGTATTGGGAATACCTGAGGGTGATGTGATCATAAACGATTGTATAACCATGACGCTTCCATTCCTAGGGAGTGATGAAACGGGTCTGGATTTTAGTGACTCCTCTCAGTAGAGAAGTAATCTGATCTTGGTCCAAATGCTGGACATTGATCTGAATGTGATTCAGATGCAATGAGAAGATTAGATTTGCGGTCTTGATTTAATCAAGCATCTATGGGAGGCCCGAGATCTGGATTTGAGATGTGATCTCAATATCTAAGTCACTATACGTGGAACAATACAATCGCCCTGTCCTTATCTCCAAGTATCCGCGGAGAAAGTGCATTATCCTTAAAAGAGTTCTTGGATAATTTCATTGTTGATATATGTATCCAAGCATCAAGAAAATTGATAACTAAATGTGATTTAATTATCATGGATAATATGAATTTGATTCATATTATAAGGAGAGTTATCTGAGATAAATAAATTTGATTTAATTATTAAAGATATGAATAATGTAAATGTGATTTATGTTATTTGGGCACATGAGAAAAGAGATCCAAGATGATTAAATGTGATTTAATTATCATGGATATGAATATGGACAGCACTATCCGTATTAATCATATATATATATTATAAATGTGATTTATAATATATTAGAGAGAGCATATTATGAATTATATCTGTTGATTATCTGTTAATGTGAATTGGATTTACATTGAATAATTAATTGAAAATATAATTATATTTAGTTTTGGGTTGTGAATGAGATTCACATAATTTTAATGGCATGGTTGATAATTTCCATAAGATAATTTGGAATTATTTTTTGGTGAAAATATTATCGACAAGAGATCATGATATAATGAGATCTCATGAGATAATGAGATCTCATGACATATTGAGATCTTATGAGATGATGGTAGCCGTCCCCTTATTTTAGGGGATAGGTTTAGTCTTCTCATTATCTCTTCTCTAGTCAAATGTGTAAATTGGAATTAATTATGTTGATTTATCAATATGAATTAATTCAAATTAAATCACTTGTTGTTGTGTTTTACCAACAGCAATCCTAGCCGTTGAAAGGGACACAATCAATCTCATCCGTTGATTGTGTGTTATCCATGGATTGAGATCCATGGACTCCAAAAATCCTATATAAGAAGAGGTACCCCTTGCTGTTCTAGACACTCGACATCAGTGAATGCTCTCTCTCTCCTTTCTCTCCACGCGCATACTCTCTCTATCTCTCATGTGTCCGTCCACCATGGATGCCCTAGAGAGATCCTTCATCGCCGCAGTGTCGTCGTTATGCTGTCCGATCATCTGCTCGTGGATCTCCGTCTACTTCAGTGTGCCTTGCTCGTGAAGAAGATATCGTATCTCGTTTGTTGAGATCAGGAGATCCGTGGCTTGGATCATCAACATGGATTGCGAGAAGTGTGCGTCTCATCCACGTGCTTGCAAGTGTCTCCTCCATCGGATCGAACTTGAGACAGGAGGTCTCTTTGTTTAGAGACTCGATCGCAACCACGCTTCAAGAGGTAATCCTATTACTTGTTTGTGGTTTAGACGAAACGATCCGAGAAGTGTTCTTGGATCATGTGGTTTCGTCACATAGAAAATTTTAATTTCCGCTACATCGAGCAACTAGTGCGACTAGTCGCTCCTGGTCGCATTCAATGCGATCATCACGCTTCTGTGATGTGCTTGAGGATTTATCCCGTATCCTTCATACATGTCTACCGTCCAATCCGAATTTCCTTTTAATATTATGTAACAAAACAGGAGGGAGAAATTCGAGAAAAGCAGATGCACGTGAAACAATGATGTATGCTCAGATAGAAGACTTACAGTGATTCCTCACAATCTCAATGTGGGATGCAATACAAGAATTGAAAAATTAATCTATATGAATGCAAGCCGATGAAAACCGCACCAAGCAGAAAGTTCTATTAGCTGGGAAGAAATGAGTTAAATTTGACTAAGGTGAATGATCTAATGTGCATCTCAATTAATGTGGAGTGTGGTCCTAGGTTCTATGAGCACAATCAAAAATTATAGAAGCTCTAATAGCCGTATGTGCGGTCTATCCTACGAGCCACTCAAGTCGGGCCCCACCCTCACCAGAGAGTAAAACAGGCCACGACACATCACAGAGAAAATTCGAGGTCTTGTTACACACGCTGGAGTACAAATGGACACCGTTATAAATTAGCAATTAATTACAAAAATTAAAATTACAGAAAAATAAATCCTAAACTCTACACTCTCTCACGACTCGACTCGATCTTAATTTAATTGCAGTTTTTTCAGGTGTCGGTGAAGATGCATCGATTTTGTGAGAAATCGCTCCACGTACGTCGGGTACCTCACAAGAAAAATAAGAGAGCGAGTGTAAGAGAGTGACACAAAAATAATAAAAAATAAAATAAGAAAATAAATGCTAGAAATAAAATAAATGTAAAGAAAAAAATGGGAAATATACTGTGAGTATTCAGGAGTCACACTACCCCAATGCGGAAAACCAAATACAAAAATTTTTTGACATAATCTAAGTCGTTTGCTTCCTCGGCAACGACGCCATCAGACAAGTCCAAAATTCCCTAGTTAATTTGCACGAAATAGCATTTATTTTGTCGTTTTGTTGTAGGCAGGATTTCAGAATCAGTCAAGAAATAACCACAAAACCTTTATTCAATTTTGAATCGCGAGGTTTTTTTGTTTATTTTACTTGGACAAGTCCCAAGGTCAAACTCAAGGAGGCAAAGGAACAACATAGAATTTTGTCTATCAAAGTTTGTGCACGGTTTTTGAGGCGGTATTTTTTTGGTATATTTAGTGCAATTTTAGGATGCAAAATGCAAATGTGGCTAATTTTTGGGACTAAAATGTAAAGACCAATCAAACGATGTCCGAAAAATATGAAACTTAGCCAAAATGACATTTATGATGAAATTAATGCATTGTAATATTTTTGGAATGTTTTGATGCAAGATAAATAGTTTATTAATTTATGAATGCAAACACAATGAATTACAATATTTAATTATAATAAATATTAAACCTATTCCAAGATCTATCACTAGGTGATTGATAACCTAAAACTCGAAAATATTAGTTTTAATATCTACTAAAAATCAAAGACTAAAATATGTAAAATGAATTTTATAAGGCAAATTATAAAATGCAAATGCAATTCTTTTTAGGCACAATGTTAAACGCAACTAATTCTATGATTCATGGATTTTTGGCAATTTTTCGAGCAATGGTTAATTTAATATGAATTTCCGAGCACAGAATGGATAAAATATGCAATTTTCACCAGAAGAATAATTAATAACTAACCACAGACCACAAAAATATCACAAACATGCCATTATGTAGAGAAGTAATTGTATAATACGGTGCCTATTTTTAATAAATAAAATGATGCAATAAAGAGGTCTAAAATAATGGGGGGACATAAGGGTATCATTGTAATAATATAAAATAAGATAATGTAAAGAAGGGACTTAAAAGTAATTACCTAAACTCCTGGGGGGATATGCAAAATTCTCAAGCAGTCATGTGCCAAGCACATGACCCTTTAGCGGCGGGGGTGCTATTGTAATGTAAACTAGCGGTGATCCGAGGGCTTCTTCGTAAGTTTCCCTACCCCCACATGTATATCATGCGTGCTTAAGGGGTCTTCTGCAATAAAGTACACCCCTGGGGGGTCTTTGCAATTAGCCTGTAGGGGGAGCTGATCACGTGCTCCCTCCCGCAGGTGCACCTCACGTTTAGAGGGCCTCAGGTTAGCCCCCGACGGCGTGGCGAGGTAGAGTTGGTGGGGGTGTTGCGGTAGCTGGAGTAGCGGCGGTGGGATCTGGAGTCGATGGTGTTGGCGGTGTCCAGGCGGAGTGGGGCGGTGCTCCGGTGGTACTCCTGGAGTCAAAGCAGGGAGTCAGGGATGCTCGGGCTTGGCAGTGTTGCACAACGGTAGAGGAGGATGGATTTGCATATCTTGGAGGTGGAAAAGGTGTGGGTTGCGTTGATAAACGGAGGCAGTTGCGTCATCGTTGGTGATGAAGTCATTGGCTCGATGAGTGACTGGAGCAAGGGCAGCGAGCTGCAGAGGGCTCTAGATGCCATGAGGTGCGATGACCACGGACCTCACCGCATTAGGGAGGGGTATCACTGGAGCATGGCACTATCACCACCGGTTTGACCTGGGAGCACCTCTCAACTGTTGGGAATCAGCGGATACCTTTGAGGAGTGAGGCGGTGCTGCTTTTATAGCGAGAGGTGGTTGTCGGAGTTGGTAGGTCGAAGGCGATTGACGAGGAGATCGCGGGGGATTTGGCGAAGATCGATGATTGGTGGCAGCGGCTGTAGAAGGAAGGGGGGTGCGAGAAGGGCGGTGGAGATGTCGCAGGTGGAAGCGGACATCACGAGGAGGAAGGGATGCGGTGCTCCGATTAGATAGGCGGCGGCAGAGGAAATTGGGGGAAGGAGAAGGACGAATGCACGTATGGGGCGCGTGCATTGTAGGCACGTTCCCAGCATGTGCGAGGCTTTAATTTTTTTATAAAAATGAAGTAATAAAAAGCCCAAAAATGGATGACACGTGGCGGCCCCAAAAAATCAAAAATATAAATATAAAAATAATTCAAAAAGAAATAGCAAACGACCTCGGATCGAAAAATTTTCTTCACAAAAGTTCTCGTCTCGATGAGATCTACAACTTTCATGAAGACTAGAATCAAAATCTATCATTTGCACAAAGTTATATTTTTGGGGTATCCTGTGTACATAGAATACCTTGATTTTTTGATTTTATAATTTTTTTGTCATTTTTAAACCACATAAAAATCCGAAAAATATGATAAAATCAAATATAAATATTTACACATTAATCTAATTTTTTGGATTCTTATTATAATAAAGAAAAATAAGAAATAAATTAATTCATGAAAATGATAATTTTTGTACAGACATTTAGTGAAGACTCGGACTCAATTAGTTTCCTTGATTTCAAGCTCAATTTAGATTTGCATTTTTTATGCATTTAATAAAACTTTCAACAAAGAAGATAAATGAAAAGGAAATAAAATAAAATGAATTAGTTATGTAGATAAAATATTAGGTCAAACATTTCTAAAATACAAAATGAACAAAAGAGGCTCAAAACCCAACTTTCACATATGAGCTCTGATTCACTTGAATTTGGTCTTGTTTTGAAGGTATTTGAATGTACATTAGTTCAAAAGTTAGTAGGATAAAATCGGCCACTGGATGAGGAAGATATCAAGATTTTAGTTCGGGAATCCTAGAACTAGGGTTTGGGTTTTTGGACCACTTATTTAGGTTAGTGATTTTTTTGTATTTTTCATTTATTCTTGTTAGTAATATGTACACAACGGAGGTGTTTTCAGGTCAATTGGAGTTAGCATGAATTAGATAAAAATCAGGAAAGTTATGCTATTTTACAGGTCAATTGGACTGGGATTTTTGGCTTCTTATTTTATACAATAATAAGTGATAAAATGTCAAAACATGAATGAATGCTAATTATGCAAAATAAATGAAGAAATGCCAATGATTATTAGGGATTAGAGCTTTATTAATGTCTTTTAAAGTTATGAATTTGAGATTCATCAGCCTAACTTGGGCTTCTCCCCGACCATCTCCACCCTACCATGCTCGTTGTTAAAACCAACCATCCTTCCTTAAAAATACTAGCTCCTCCACAGTCGCAACTATCAGTCATTTTTTAGAGAAAGCATAAGCCCAGCTCGCTCCAACCCGTTGGTGGCGCTCTGGGCATTGAAGCTTAAGTGGCGATGACCTTTGCTCCGCTCAGGTCAAATTCAAGGCCCCACCGAGCCTTGTTGCAGCCCTCTCCTTTAAGCTTGTTGTCGAGCTTCTCATGCTTCATGCTAATGTCGATCGAAGCGGTGACTGGAGTCGGCTCTCGCCCCTCCTACCCCAACGATCGTTGATCCCAAGTATATCATTCTCCTTCTTCTTCTTCTCCCCCTCCTTTCTTCTTCCTACTCTTCTTCTTCTTTCTCTTCTTCTCCACTTCATCTTCTCCTCTCCACGATCCTGCTCCACCTCAACCTTTGCACCCTGATCATGGCCTCTGCCACACCAGCTTTGCCCCATCCTTTGCCTTCACCCATCGACCTCCACCTCACTGTCATGACAACCGTCTCACCTTTATCTGCCAACCCTCGCTTTGCCTTGCCCCCATGTGCCATCGATCACCAGATCCCTAGTTTCATGCTCCTCAGCCTTGCCCATGACCGAAGCAATGCCTCCCATTGCATCGCAACACTGACAGCCACCCTTCACCCTCATCACATCACCATCCTCCACTCACATCGCCATTCCTCATAACATGTCACCTCACCCTCACTCCACCTTATGTTTCACTCTTCATCGACCACAGAAGCCCTAGCTCTATCCATCAGCTCTGCCCTCTGCTTCATCATCAATAGGAGCATCACCACTAGATCCTCTGCTTTCTACTTCGATGGAGCTCCATTACCTTCAACAGCTATCAAATTACAATCTAACAACCTGAGGCTTGCCACATCTTCATCCTCGAGACTCCATCCGGGCCTGCAACCTTGGTGGACCAAAAGGAATTGAAGAAATGTACACGTAGGCTAGGGAAGCCGATCCTCGGCCTCATCCTGAACCTCGACCCCGCATGTGTGACACATATGTGAGCAGTAGCAAATTGCAGTGGCCCCCCGCACTTCACAACAAATAACCAAAGGGAATTTTTAGGTCCATCGGGTATTTAAGTCAACGATTCTATAAATTGAAGCATAGCTCTTGACTTCTTAAGAGAACCCAGAATTAGATGTTTACATAGTGTAGTAGGCATGTGACTGATGGAGGAACTGTTGCTAAGAGTTCTGCCAAACTTAATATAATAGATCTAACTGGTTATAAAATGTGAGCCCATGTCCCTCTTCTTCCGATGGAGCTCATTGTGGATTAAATGAGATGTTGCGATAGAGAGAATATGCTTATTTGTTCTGCAAGGGTTCTTCCTGCTAACCCTGGTCAGTGTGCATATCACTATAAGATATTATCTAAGTGCAGAGTCTCTCTCTATCATCTCATCTAAAGACAAGGTGACCTTGATATTTTCTTTGCATATTCGAGCCATCTCTTCATCTTTTTTTAAATTTTTTAAAACTTTTCTTCTTTTTGACCGTTAGAGTGTGAGGAAAATAAATCGACTGATTAGTTTCATAAACTGAAACTTCACTTTTATTGAAATCAAAACTCTGTACAAAACTTTGACTCGTACTGACCATAGAACTCTAAAAAGAAAATGATGAGTTCTGTTGTGGGAGTTGTTGATGTTGAGGTATGTCATCCTCTTGGTGATATGTATGCTCCTCCTCTGATTTAGACTCACTTGATTCCATGGGTGTGATTTTCCTCTTTTTGTTTTTTTTCTTTTGGGGATTTGGATCCCCTCTCGGAAGGTGTTTTTGTGATGGTGTTGGTTGTCACTCTTCCTCTTCATTCCCGGAGATGTTTTCTAGTGTTGACATTGGGACATTGTCCTCGCATTCCCTTTCTCGATGAGGCATGGTTACGGTCATTCCATTCCTAAGAGAAATATGATTGGTGGTATCATGCAAAAAGATCTGGTATTCATGTAGAGAATATTCTAAAAGTAATACATGATATTTGTGTCCTAGGCTATTTGTATTAGCCTAGACTAGAGTAGGAATTGTAGTCTAAGGTGTTGTAAATTCATCTCTCCATCTTGAGAGTCGACTGACATCAACTGTCATATAATGTAATTCATCAAGAATTATTTGAAGATAAGCAGAGGTCTTAGAGGAAGACCCCTAGCCCTATCTAGAATGTGGTTGTAGGTACTGTTGAGCGGGATGGTATTGGCCATACTAGAACTAGCATTGATAATGTTGTTGTGGCGGGCCCTGACGACCCTTCTGGTATGGATGCTACTGCTATGGTGGCTGTTGGAATTTAGGACGAGACTGGGGTGGATGAGAGTTTGGAGTAGAGTTCGAATCCTATCAGCCAATGGGATCAATATTATACCACACTCCATTAATCCCCATGACTTGTGGAGGCTCCTCATAAATTGTTTATGCAAAGGTTTCTTCATTCTGATGTTGATGGGTGAAGGATTGGTCTTCACCTCAGATGATCTATTGCCCTATCCCTTATTATTGGATGCAATGAATCTAACGAACAAGGACATGGGGTGGAGTCAAAGTAGGTATTTGGATTTTAGATACATGATCTGCAAGTTCCTCCATCTACTTGGCAGTTTAAACAAGTTTTCCTGGTTAGTAAATTTGTGGAGATCATTTACTTTCTTGTTAATTTATTCGACCATTGTAATTTTTTCTACTATAATCCCCATATCGAAGCTCTGGTCGGTGGAAAAAGTGTCAGCAGTATTCACTGACAAACCAAGAAATTGTGCTTTTAATATTATCAGAGTAACGTTTGAAAAGATGTTCATTTCGTTGCAGTTAGGCAATTCAGAGTTGATCAGAAACCACTATTTAATTAATGTATCAATTAAAGAAAGTGGTCAATTTTTTTACTTGGGCAAGTCCATGGTCGAACTCATGGAGGCAATTGTCTCCTTAGGTTTATTTAAATTTGACCATGAAAGTAGGTTTTCGAAGAGGTATCTTTTTGGTATTTTTAAATGCAATAAATGAGGCAAATGCAATTTTGACAAAGTTCGAGGGTTAAAATATAAAGTACAATCAAATTAAATCTAAAAATCCACAAATTTGGCCAGAATTTAAATACGATGAAATTAGACTACTGTAATTTTTTTTGGAATTTTTGGATGCAAGATAAATAAATAATGAATTTATGAATGCAGACAATGAGATTTTCAATAATTAATTATAATAAATACTAAAGCTAGCCATTTTCAGGAAATAAAATTATTTAAGATAAGTCACTAGGGATCTATCTCAGAAAAATCCTAAACCCTAAAAATGTTGGATTTAATACCTATTAAAAAATAATTAGTGAAATGCATGAAATGATTTTTAGAGATAAAACTATGCATGCAAATGCAATTCTTTTTGGGCACAATGTTATAATTCTACTATCCATGAATTTTTGGCGATTTTTGGAGATGTGGTTAATTATCTATGAATTTGTAAGTATAGATTGGACAAAATATGCAAATTTATACAAGAATATTAATTATTAATTAACCACAAACAATAAAAATATAATAAGAATGCCATAATGTAGAGAATTAATTGAAGAACAAAATGCAATTTTTTAAATAATAAAATAATGTCAAAATAATGTTCAAATTAAATAGAGAACATAAGTTTTTAAATGCAATACCAAAAAATAAAATGAATAGAAAAGTTCTTGCACAGGGGCACGGATGTCATTACCTATACATGAGAGGACCTGAATGTAAGTTTCACAATAGTCACGAGCCATGCATGTGCTTCCTGATGGCTGGATCTGGATAAGATAACGAGGTTCTTCAGGGGATCTTCTTACAAATTTCCTAAGAGGGCACGTGCATAGCATGTGACCTTGGGCGACGGGGATCCCTTGAGAATTCTTTCGATTTGTAGGGGTGCCTTGTAAATTTCCCACCGAAGGGGTGTTAAGCAAGTAATGGGCGCCTACCCCCTTTGTTTTGTCCCAAGCGTGATGGAACCAAGGCTGTGGTGCTAGGGGTGCTTCTCCTCCCTCGCGCGCAGCGGTGCTGGCGTGGAAGCTTGAAGTTGCTGGCTGCTTTGCGCCTCCACGCAAGAAGTGTTTGGCTCTGGTGGTTGTGCACCTCCAGACGGTGGGTTGTGTCTTGAGGGACTGCTGGCACGTAGGAGGCGCAGGTGTCAAAGGCGTGAAGCGGCAGGGAACGGATGCAGGTGCAACAGCCGGAGATGGAGGATGTTGGGCTGCTGCAAGGTGTGTGCTCCAGGAGGCACACGCGCTTGTAGGAGCGAAGTAGGTGAAGTACGGCAAAGTTGGGGCTTCTGCTGGAAGAGAAGGTAGTCGCGTAAGGTTGCTGCATGGTGAAGGGAGTCGTTGGTGCTATAGAGGGTGTGCTCGTCGGAGGCCTACGTTGAGAAGCGAGCTATGGCAAGATGGTGATGTGCAGTAGGAGGTGGTCGATGAAGCGGATGGAAATTGAGGAAAGTGTGGCGGGGAAGGCGTAGAAGCACAACATGCTGCAGGCAAGGATGCGATGGCGGTGCAACCAAGGTGGAAGGAAGGAATACGATGGAGATGGAAGGACGAGGGTGGCGATTAAGGAACAGGGAAATTAAAAAGAAATAGAGGAAATATGGAAAAGAAGAGGAAGAAGAAAAACAGGGACAAGGGATATGGGTGATGCATGAGATGGGGTTGGATGGAGGTCCTCTCCCATGTCGTTGCCTTGACTCCTTGATGAAGGAGGAAGCTCGGAATGATCTCACCTTGGAGGGTGATCATCGGAGAAGAGAGGCCCTTGTCACCAGCCTCTGTGTCCAACTCTCTTTGTCTCTTGTTGATCTAACGGATGACGGATGGGGGAAATCATGGGATGGTGGCGACTTAAATAGGAGAAATTTTGATTGACGGGATAAGGGTGGTTGGCGTGGCGGTCAGGAGGATAAGGGAGGGGTCGCCGTCCAGTGGTCGCGTGTGTTGTTGGGTGTGGAGGCAGAAGTTGCGGGGTTGGTTGGTTGACTGGAGAGGAAGAGAAGAAGGGAGAAGAGAGAGACCGTAAGTGCAAGGCACGTGAGGTGAGAGGGAGTAAAAGTTTATTATTTTTTTATTTTTTATATTATATATTTTTTAATAAAAAATGAAATAAAAAGGGGGTTAAAAATGAGTGATAAGTGGCAGCTCCAGGAGCTGTCACGTGTCAGCTCCAGAAAAATCTAGAAACAAAAATAAAAGAAAAATCCATAAGAACTAGAAAACGACCTCGTATCGAAAAGTGCTCAACATAAAAATTGCTCGTATTAATGAGATCTACAACATTCATGAAGAGACCAAGAGCAAAAGAGGTAATCTGTGCAAAACAATATTTTTGAGGTACTCTATGTACATAAAATACCTTGATTTTTGGTTTTTGTAATTTTTTATTTCTAATTAAGAGAAAAAAGCGAGAAAATAAAGATAAAATCTAAGATAAATACTTACACATTAATCTATTTTTTTGGATTTTTAAAAAGAAGAAAATAGGAAAAAACAATAAAGAAGAAAAAGTGAGATATTTGTGCAGACTCGCAAAGGACACTCAGACTTGGTCAAATTCTTTGATTTCTGTCTCATTTTGAATTTGTAATTTTGTGGATTTTATTAAAACTTTCATCAAATAATATAGATGATAAAGAAATAAGAGAAAAAGAGTTAATTATGCACATAAAAAAATAGGTCAAAATAAGGTAAAACTAAACCTCAAAATACACAAAAGAGGCCCAAAACCCAACTTTCACATACAAGCTTGGAGTTCTATGAAATTGGTCTTGTTTTGAAGGTCTTTGAATATGTATTAGTTTAAAAGTGAATAGACCTAAATCGGACATTGTACGAGGAAGATATGAGTGTTTCACTCTGTCTAGTCTGAAATTGGAGTTTTGTCTCATGGGCCAATTACTTGAGTTGTTAATTTTTTTTCTATTTTTCATTTAATCTTGTTAGTAATATGTACACAATGGAAGTGGTTTGAGGTCAATTGGAGTTAATATTAATTAGTTAAAAATGCATGAATTTGGGTGCAAATGTGAAGATAATTGTGAATGCAATTTTGAGTGTTAAAATACAAATATTAATTTTACATGCATGAATGATAAAAATGGAGAATAAATGATGAAATGTAGATAATTACTAGAGAATGAAGCTCTATTTTCATCTTTTAGTGTGATGAATTATAGATTCATCAACTCCATATGCTTAAACCTTGCTCGTCCCCGAGCAACTAAAATGAAATGCAAAAGTGAAATGATTTTGGGTTCCATACCGAGGTCATGAACAAAAGGTGAAAATGGAGCTAGACCCGACCTTTGGATTAATAATATGGCGGAACTTCTATGAGACTTAGGATTTTAAAATCAACAGCCCTCGAGTTCTACATATCATTGTAAAAGATTCAACTCTGAAGTCATCTTAGATCATTCCTTTTCCCAAATCATATCCCATGAACATTGAACAACTGTCTCATGTGTGTGAAAGGTATTAGCTTCCCCCATCAAGAATGTTGGACTACCATACAAACCCCCCTCCTAGTAAGTCGTCCTCAAGGACTCAGGTATGTCCTTCTAAGGTATGTCGCGCTGTGTTCACAATCAGAAGGGGGTGAAATTAGAATAAGGGGAAAAGAATTGGAGGGTGACCAGTGTAGTCACCTCTCCTTGCGAAGCCGGCCAATTTAACCAAGTCTCCACTAAGATCTGTAGGTTTTCTTGAAGCTTGGACCATTTTGGTTAGATATTTATTTGGTAATTTGACTTCTTTTTCTAAGGATTTTGTGAGTCCGCATGGATCTTTTTGTGCCCCTACGGATATGGAATTTTTTTTGTACATATTTGGGGACTTAGAGAAAATTGTGCCCACTCGTCCATCCCTTTTTCGAAGCTTTATTTCAACCCATACTCTAGTCTTTAGATGTCCGTGCTATCAGAAAAGAGTCTCGCACAGTCATCCAACACCTCGTTTGAGTTGAGCTAAGTGCATAGTGTGAGAGAACAGATTAATTTCCTACTCAAAAGTTATACCCAGAATTAGGAGACTAGGTTAGACACTAAGAGTCAAAAAATGCACATTGTCATGTGAAACTCAAAGAATTAAGTCAAAAGACCTGTAGTTTCTAAAATCCTCTTTCGCGGTGAAGTTCTTCTGGAAATTAGGTGGATTAAGGCCAAGTTAAGACCACTATCCACTTCTACTCATAACTCAGTTCAGAACCCAATAACTTTTCACTTTGCATATGCTAGATATGCCAATGAGATGTAGATGTTATGCATATAAGAAGGTGCAAAATGTTTTTTTTGAAGTCTCTCTCTTTTTTTTGTATGAAGGCAAGGATGATATGCAAGAATTTTTTTGTTTTCTCTTTTTTTCCTGTTTTTATTTTTTTTTGTGTTTTGTTTTGTTTTTTGTTTTTTTTTTGTTTTTTACCCATCTCGTAATTGATATATAAAAAATACGTGAAAGTTTGAGCTATGGGTAGAGTATATATGTAATATATACATGCCCCCCCCCCCCGTATAAATAGTGTGTGCTATGTCCTCAGAGCACAAGAAACAACAAGAAGATATAGCTCGTGCTAACCATAGAGAGAACAAAAATAGAAAAAGAAGTCATTTGCCCCTCTATATTTAGGCTCTGCTAAGCCTAATTATAGAAGGAGAAGAAGAAGAAATGGAGCGGTCAAGGTCAAGAGGAGAAATGGATGGATATATACAGGGCGGGCATTAGTCCCCCCAATACTTCGGCCTTGGTCAGCCTAAGTATAGGAGTGAGTATGAGAACCGGTGAGATTTGGAGAATATACAGATCGAATGAGTGAAGAATGATGAATAAATATAGATGGCATCGGTACCCCCTATACTTAGGCCTTGGACTAATTCTAAAAAGAAAATACACAAGGAAACCGATGGAGGCGAGGGAAAGGGTGGTCGATGATCAAGGTGGTTTACGGCTGATCTTTTTTAAGAAATTTGGTGGAAGGGAATATTGATTGGAAGAAGATGAATCAGAAGAATCTCAGCCACTGTCGGAGTTGTCATCAGAATAATAATCAAATGTCACGTCACTCCAACTATTCTTATTTTTTAGCTTTTTTCTCAGAGCCCGCTTAGTTTTCAGGTCAATCTTTTCTTCCTCTGAATATTCAGATGAACAAGTGTCAGTCTGGTCATAAGAAATCGTTCCAGTGTATTGAATGGGATCAGGGTAGTTGGCCTTAGAAGAATAATAGATAGGAACAGGGAAAGTCCAACATAGGTCGACATATGACTTCTTGTTCCGATTAGGCTGCAGGTTCTCTAAACTGAGCTCTTTCACACTGCTCTTATCATAAAAAATACTCAAGAGATACTTTTTCTGAAATATTGAAAGTGACATTTTTATTCGGTTTAGGAGGTATTCTTTGTGAGGTGCTGACCATGGGTTCCCTATCGGATGAGTCTCCATATAAATTGTAATATTCTTATAAGGTCAGCACACATCCTGAGTATTTACTCTCTATTGGCTATACGTGTGTGGACTCAGGGGGTCATAACTTTGTCTAGGTGTGCTGAATCAGATGTGTCTCGGTTGATTTCATTCACCTTCGTTGGCTCGTCAGCCATTTCATAAGATGTCTCTCCTTTGTTTATGTCAGTGATAAGTGAAGAGGTATGGGCATATGAGGATTCTTCTATGTCACAACTGTCGGTTTTTTGTTCGGTTGTCTCCGGGTTTGGTGTGTCCTCGAGAATTTGATCAACTTGGTTTGTGTTCAGGAAAGTAATGTCTTGAGTCTCACAGTTGATAGTCGCTCTAGCAGAAGCTAGAAATGGCTTTCCCAAAATGATGGGAGACTCATATATATATATATATATATATATATATATATATATATATATATATATATGTATATATATATATCCTCAGTGTTCAATGTCCAGGACAATGAAGTCCACTCTATGTGCCACACCTTAGAAATTAATGGCGACATAAATGATTCATCTCTATCTTTTGTTGATCGGTTAGGAAACTGAACAATCACTCGGGTCTTTCTGAGTGATCTGAGTTTGAGTCTGTTAAACACGGACTTCGGGAGGATATTAAGTCTAGAATCGTCGTCAATCCAAACATTATTAATTTCTGTATTCTTAATTTCACAGATCTCCTTGGCCAACCGTTTAACTTTCCGGACCTTGTTTGTTTGGGTCAGCACTATTGAACTAGCCATAGTGATTAAATGATATTTTGTTAAAGATCTTTTCTTTCGCATCTTCTTAGGAGATAGTCGATCTTCACAAATCTCTGAAGATCGGGAACATACTCTATGGCCTTGATTAATGGAAGGTCTAAGATCAGACTTTTGCAAAATGCTTCCATATTGATGTTGTCCAATTTTTTTGAATTTTCTGAGTTTTAAATTTTTTTTAGAATTTTCACTAAAGTCAGTAGGGGTGTCAGTGGTCTATGGTGTTTGTGTGTAGGTGTCAGTCACATGATGATTTTCGGGTTAAATGCAAATGAATAAGATGTTGGAAAATATAATAGAATGCTAAAACAACACAACACAATACTATAAATATTGTTCCTTATTTAAATGCTAAATTAACTCAACTTGGTCCATTAGATCAATTTATCAAAGAATTCAAATAACTATATGCTTCTAGCTTGATTTATTAACTTATTACTTAAGCATCTAATTCCTTAAACATACATGTTAATCTTCCCATTAATCAAAGATAAATATAGCTTGTGATCATTTAGAACTCATTTAAACATGGATGATAATGACCAAAATTAATTCACCTAAGATGAAGTATCCACTTTAAAACTTAGAATGAATTTAAGGCAAATTAATTGTCATGTTAAATTTGACTAAGTGAAAACGATCTAAGGTGCGTATAATTATAGTGTAAGTGTGGCCCTAAATTACGAAGGGGACAAATAAGTTTGAAATTACTCTATCGTATGCCTATCCTAATTTCGCCACTCAAGTCGGACCCCACCCTCACTGGAGGGTGAAATAGGCTGACACCATATAAAAATGTTCAGTCGTTTTTACACATGCGAGAGCCCGATCCGGGACCGTTGGAAATTAGCAGTTAATTAAAACAATCTCTCTTCAAAAATTAAATTCTTCAGGCAGTCGGTCGCTTCGAGTTGCGTCGGCTTCCAAGAGAACCGCTCCAAGTTCACCGGGTACCTCGCACAAAAAATATAAGATCGAATATTAGAGAGAGGTTCACAGAAAAAGATACAAAAATAAAAGAAATAAAAATACTGAAAAAGAAGGGAAAATGGAGAAATACTTACAAGAAAAATTGGGGGTCAGATTACCTGGGGATGGAAAACTTAAACTTGATTTTTTTAGAAACAACCTAAGCCGTGCCTCCCGGGCAACGGCGCCATTTGACGAACCATGAAATTGCGCTTTTAATAATGTCATATTAATGTTTGAAAAGATGTTCATTTCATTGTAGTCGGGCAATTTAGGATTGATCAAAGACCACTATTTAATTAATGTATCACTTAATGCAAGTGGTCATTTTTTACTTGGGTAAGTCCAAGGTCAAACTCAGGGAGGCACCTATCTCCTTAGGCTTATTTAAAGTCGATCAAGAAATTAGGTTTTCATAGAGGTATTTTTTGGTATTTTTAAATGCAATAAATGAGGCAAATGCAATTTTGACAAAGTTCAAGGGTTAAAATATAAAGTACGATCAAATTAAGTCCAAAATACTCAAACTTGTCCAGAACGTTAAATATGATGAAATTAGACTACTGTATTTTTTTGGAATTTTTGGATGCAAGATAAATAAATAATGAATTGATGAATACATATAATGAGATTTTCATTATTTAATTATAATAAATATTAAATCTAGTTATTTTCAGGAAATAAAATTATCTAAGATATGTCACTAGGTGATCTATCTCAGAAAAATCCTAAACCCTAAAAATGTTGCATTTAATACCTATTAAAAATTAATTAGTGAAATGCATGAAATGATTTTAGAGAGAAATTATGCATGCAAATGCAATTCTTTTTGGGCAAAATGTTACTACCAACTAATTCTACTATCCATGAATTGTTGGTGATTTTTGGAGTTGTGGTTAATTATTTACGAATTTGTAAGCACAAATTGGACAAAATATGCAAATTTACGTAAGAGTATTAATTATTAATTAACTATAAACCATAAAAATATCACATGAATGTCATAATGTAGAGAATTAATTGAAGAACAAAATGCAAATTTTTAAATAATAAAATAATGTCAAAATGAGGTTTAAATTAAATAGAGAACATAGGGTTCTAAATGCAATAACAAAAAATATAATAAACAGAAAAGTTCATGCACAGGGCCACGGATGTCATTACCTATACTTAAGAGGACCTGAATGTAATTTTCACAATAGTCACGAGTTGCGTACGTGCTTCCTGATGGTTGGATATAGAGATGTTAACAAGGTTCTTCAGGGGTTCTTCTTGCAAATTTCCCAAGTGGTCACGTGCGTAGCATGTTACCTTGGGTAGCGGGGACCTCTTGAGAAATCTTTATATTTGTAGGGGTGTCTTGTAAATTTCCCACCAAAGGGTGTGCTAAGCACATGATGGATGCCCACCCCCTTTGTTGTGTCCAAGGCGCGATGGAACCAAGGCAGGGGCGCTAGGGGTGCTGCTCCTCCCTCGCGCGCGACGGTGCTGGCGTAGAGGCTTGATGTTGTTGACTGCTTTGCACCTCTGCACGAGAAGCGTTTGGCTCTGGTGGTTGTGTGTATCTAGACGGTGGACTGCAGCTTGTGGGACTGTTGGTGCGCAAGAGGCACAGGCGTCAAAGGCATGGAGCGACTGGAAACGGATGAAGATGCAGCGGCCGGAGATGGACGATGACTGGTTACTACAAGGTGTGTGCTCGTGGAGGTACAAGCACTTGTAGGAGTGAAGTTGGTGAAGTACGACGAAACTTGGGCTTCTGCTGGAGGAGAAGGCTGTCGCGTAGGGTTATTGCACGGTGAAGGGGGTCGTTGGTGCTGTAGAGGGGGGGCGCTCGCCGGCGGCCTACGTGGAGAAGCGAGTCGTGGCAAGATGGTGATGTGCAGCAGCAGGTGGTCGATGAAGCGGCTAGAATGTGTGGAAAGTGCGGTGGGGAAGGCGGGGAAGCGTGACATGCTGCAGGCGAGGATGCAATGACGGTGCGACCAAGGTGGAAGGGAGTAAGACGGTGGAGATGGAAGGAAGAGGGATGAAACGAGGGTGGCGATTAGGGAACAAGGAAATTAAAAAGAAACAGAGGAAATATGGAAAAGTAGAAGAAGAAGAAAAACGGGGACAAGGGATATGGGTGATGCCTAAGATGGGTTTGAACAGAGGTCTTGTCCCCTGTCATTGCCTCGACTCCTTGGCGAAGGAGGAAGCTCAGAATGATCTTACCTTGGAGGGTGATCGCCGGAGAAAAGAGGCCCCTGTCATCGGCCTCTCTCTCCAACACTCTCTATTTCTCGTTGATCTGACAGATGGCGGATGGGGGAAATCATTGGATGGTGGCGACTTAAATAGGAGAAAGTTTGGCTGAGGGGATAAGGGTTGTTGGCATGGTGGCTGCGAGGAAAAGGTAGGGGTTGTCGATCGGAGGTTGCGCGTGCTGTTGGGTGTGAAGAAGGAGGCAGAAGTTGCGGAGTTGGCGGGTTGACTGGAGAGGTAGAGGAGGGAGAAGTGAGAGACCTCATGTGCATGGCACGTGAGGTGAGGGAGATAAAAGGTTTCTTTTATTATTTTTTTAAATTTATTTTTAAATTTTTTTATATTATATATTTTCTAATAAAAACAAAATAAAAAGGGGATTGAAACGAGTGACACGTGGTGGCTCCAAGGGCAGTCGCGTGTCAGCTCCAGAAAAATCAAGAAATAAAAATAAAAGAATAATCCAGAAGAAATAGCAAACAACCTCGGATCGAAAAGTGCTCAACACGAATATAACTCGTCTCGATGAGATCTGCAATGTTCATGAAGAGCCCAAGAACAAAAGAGGTCATCAGTGCAAAATGATATTTTTGAGGTACTCTATGTACATAAAATACCTTGATTTTTGGATTTTATTATTTTTTTCATAATCAAGAGAAAAAATCAAGAAAAAATGATAAAATCAAAGATAAATATATACACATTAATCTACTTTTTTGGATTTTTTTAAAGAATAAAATAAGAAAATAAAATAAAGAAGAAAAAGTGAGATAATTGTGCGGACTCACAAAGGACACTTAAACTTGGTCATATTCTTTGATTTCTGTCTCATTTTGAATTTGGATTTTTGTGGATTATATTAAAACTTTCATTAAAGAATATAGATGACAAAGAAATAAGAGAAAAAGAGTTAATTATGTACATTAAACAATAGGTCAAAATCAGGTAAAACTCAAAACGTGCAAAAGAGGCCCAAAACCCAACTTTCACATACGAGCTCTTTTTTTATGAAATTGGTTGTGTTTTGAAGGTTTTTGAATATGTATTACTTTAAAAGTGAGTATACCAAAATCAAACATTGTATGAGGAAGATATGAGTGTTTTAGTCTGTCTAGTCTGAAATTGGAGTTTTGTCTCACAGCCCAATTATTTGAGTTATTTTTTTGTATTTTATATTTAATCTTGTTAGTAATATGTACACAATGGAAGTGGTTTGACGTCATTGGAGTTAGCATGAATTAGTTAAAAATGCATGAAGTTGTGTGCAAATGTGAAGATGATTATGAAGCAATTACAAGTGTTAAAATGCAAATATTAATTTTACATGCATGAATGATAAAAATGCAGAATAAATGATGAAATGCAGCTAATTACTCGGGAGTGAAGCTCTATTTTCAGATTTTTATGTGACGAATCATAGATTCATCATCTACTCCCCTTCTTTTGATAGGAGTGTAAGGGGGTTGGGCAAGTATGCACAGCTAGTGGTCTGAGCACGGCTTTTGTAGGCTAACTTCTCGAACACCTTCCAATAATTGTACTTATGTCAACCCATGTATTTCCCTCCACAACAAGTACTCATCAACCCTTGCATCTCAAGGTTCAGTCCATTAACAAGACTCTGGACCAACATCATCTTACTAATGCCATGCTTGAATCAAGTCCTTAAACCTCTCCCAAGTTGCATGAGATGGTTCACTGGGAAAGTGGGTGAAGCTTATGATTTTGATCCTCATTTGATTAACTCTACTCACTAGGTAGAATTTCAATAAGAATAGATTCTTGAATGCATCCTATCACCACTTCCCCTAAATTTTCCAGCCAATAAGAAGCCTTATCTGTTAAGGCAAAGGGAGTGACTCTCAACTGAAGGTAGTTTTGACTAACCCTGGAGTGGGATAGGTTGTTACAGACTAACTCAAATTCTCGAATAAAGGAGTATGGTTCTTCATTTGGGTTCCCGCTGAACTTCATGATTAGCGTGAGGAAATGCAGTTTGTGCTCAAAAACATTCTCGAGAGGAACCAGTCTCATCCAGTTGTAGTCATCGTCAATCTCTGGGAGATACATCTCCATTGCATCTTCCTCTTGATTCCCAAATACTTGTAACTCCATTAACTGAGCTCTAAGTATTTCATTTTATTGCTTGATTATGGTCAGTCGGGCGAGGATGGATTGTAGGGAGTAATTATTATCTTCGTACTCATTCGAATTTTTCATGGGAGGCATCTTGTCGTCTTTTTAACCTTAAGATGAGAATATATCTAGATTATATCATGTTACGAGAGGTCCTACCAAATGTAAAGGTTTCCTTGGTAGGGGAGTTAAAGAGAGGGTTAGTTCAGGATCTACTGAACCCTAATAATGATTTATTAGTCTTGGTCTTTGGAAGAGGGTCATCCCATGACCAAGTGGGTTTGATAAGAGGGTTATCTTGATCCCAAGGAGACGTGAGATTTAAGAGGTTCTGTGAAACATTCACAAAGTTCGAAATAAATTCCCTAGAGATATATGTCTCTGATGTCAAGAGGAACGAGAGAATAACATGAAACTACAATCAAGAAAGATAGAATACAAGGGGTACAAATGTACAGTCTTTATACATACACAAAGCAAACACAAATCAAACTTGTAGATCACCTACTGGACACTTGTGATGGTATGTGACAGTTCAGCCTCTTATCTTTTTAGTTTTAAGGATTATTCCAAACAAGATTTCAACTATAACACTCAGTTGGCCTAAAGTAACAAGTGGTCAAGGTATACTTGGAGAGACCAATAGATTCCTTGCTTGAGGTAACAACAAATCAATCCTCCTATATGATTAACCACTCTCAATCATTGTTTAACCAGCGGATGAGTACTTGTAGTACCAAAATTGTCACATGCTAGACTCAAGTGTGCAGAGGACGATGGACTTCACTGAATTCCTGATGAGACGGTGCCATTACGCCATTGTCTCCGAGTAGGAAATGCTAGAGGGGCACGATCACTAGCAAGATATCTTCAACAATACTTTGGAAAATACAACACTCTTGTGGGGAGTTCCTACTTGGTGGTAGTGCCGATAGGCAGAAATCTGATTCCCACCCTCGAGTGAGGTTTCTTATAGCCTAATGATCATAGCAATCATCCATGGATTTGGGTAATAATCTTTAATTTTGGCACACCTCGCTCAGTCTGGATGGTACGTGTGTCCAATGGTGGGCATTGATTTCCCAAAAATAAGGGTTGATTTATTCTAATTAATTCAATCGACCTTATTAGTAGTCCCAATTTAAGTTATGTTATCGCTTCGAGTCCTAATGAGTACAAAATATTCGTCTATCGATCAGTCTTGAATCCTTTAACTTAAATGAGAAAATATGAGGGGGAGTCGAGAAAAATGAATGCACGATGAAATCAATGATGTATGATCAATTAGAAGACATATAGTTCTTCCCAACAGTCTTCATGTGGGATGCATAATAGAATTTAAAAATTATACTAAATGAATGCAGCTGATGAAAACGCACCTAAGCAGAAAGTTCTATTATAAGGAAGGGTTGATTTTAAGATTTGGCTATGCTGAACGATCTACGGTGCGTATTAGATAGGTATGTGTCCTAAAAGAGAAAAACGAGCACAAGCAAATAAAAATTAGTCTTCCGCGAGTGTGAGTCCTATTTCTACGTCAAACACGCAACACTTGGGGTCCTGACGATATAGAAGGGGCCAAAACATGCCCAAGTGACCCACAATTTAGTCATGTTTAATTACAACAAATGGGGTTCAAATAGACCCTTCAAAAAATAGAGAAATAAATTTAAACTAAGCTTTCTCTGTTAAAAATAAAAATCAATATTTTCCTTACAAGTCTTTGGATTTTTCCTTAAAATGCCTTGAGATAGATCTGTGAAGAGAGAATAGGTGGTTAGTATGTGTAGAGAGAAAGAAAATGCAAGATAAAATAAATGTGAAAGAAATTTTACACAAAAAATTGAAATCACAGCAATTAATTACAAAAATTAGTTTAAACCCTAAAGAATGCATCATTCCCTGGCAGTGACGCCATTTGATATCCCACTTTCTATCTCTATTAATAATATCATATTATTGTAGTATATAAGGTAGAAAACAATATAAAAACCACAATTTTTAATATGGGGTCAAATTTATCTTAGTAAGTATACCAAGGTCAAACGTAGGTAATAACGAGTCTTTAGTTGCTTGGTTCAAATTAATCTATGTGTTTAATTACTTGTAATGATAATTTCTGTGCTAGAATAAAACAGAAAGAAAGATTGAATAAAGGAAATAAAATAGGGTTTTTATCAGTTGTGTCCCTCT
The DNA here is from genome assembly GCA_037367405.1 of Ottelia alismoides. Classification (NCBI taxonomy): domain Eukaryota; kingdom Viridiplantae; phylum Streptophyta; class Magnoliopsida; order Alismatales; family Hydrocharitaceae; genus Ottelia; species Ottelia alismoides. The sequence continues at coordinate 285,551 of JAZKJV010003511.1, read as the reverse complement.
GAGATATTGTAATTTCAGTTATACCCCTCCTTTTTTTGGAATATCAGTCGTGCCCCTACCTTCTTGCAAAATCCATAGTTCTTCCCTTCTGTTAAGGTAAAGTAGGGGCATAATTGATATTACAAAAGGGCTAAACTGTGGATTTTGAAAGAATATAGGGGCATAACTGATATTACAAGAAAAGAAGGGGCATAACTGAAATTACAATATCTCAGAGGGGCACAACTGATAAAAATCCAATACAATAAAGAGAATATGAGAGAGAAAAGAGAAAGAAGGATAGATTTGTGAATGTATAATTTAATCTTCCAAAAATGATGATCAGTAGTTCCCTCAAATTATTCACATATTCTTACTAGTACAAGAAATAATTATCTATCGATCCTTGATTATAGGTTAAAATGATTATTAGATTTAATTTGGCACTAATATTAAGATAGATGTCACAATATGTAGCTCTTACTCCTTATAAGATTAATTCCTCAAGAAGCGCAAATAACCGTGAAATAAATATCAAGAGGCTTCCTCTATAATTCCCTGCAAAAAATGATCAATCTTTATAATAATTTAATCACATAACTTATTCTTAAGAATCTTACAAATGTCAATTCAATCCACCAATAAAAATCAATTTATTTAAATTATAGTTTATCCTCAAATAATCTAGAAATATAGAGCATTACTAGGGCTTTAAAATGACATAAAATTTGGATAAAAATGAGGAAGATATTCAATGTTGAAGTTCAAGGATTGAAATGCAAGGAAACTATGAGTTTTTATCTAAAAAGGTCATGTCAAGGACTTATCTTAAAATTTATAACCTGGAGGAGGTTTTGTATAATTTCCCAAGCGTGCGTGGGTATTTTGCAAGATGAGAAGATGAAGAGATTGGGGGAAAATATCACAAGCAGATGGATGCGAAGTGCATGATGAATCGCAAAATCACCTCTTTAATATCGTCGTTTATCGTAGCATAGGAGGCGAGAAATGGATCTAACAGAATCAACTACGACATTGGATATGAGGCAATTAATTTTAATTAGCAAGCATACAAAGGTCGAACACATGGACGTGAGCCTCCTCGATGAGTAATCAGATATCATATGTTTAAATTGAGTGATTGATTCACTTAACCTAGATTTCTAGGCATACAGATGCACACAAGACAGACAATGCAAAAAATGCACAACTTTATGCAAAATGTATGCAAGACAATGATGCATGCATTTGTTTTTTTTAATGCCAATTAAAAGAGATACAATAGAGTGATATGCAAAGCATATGACGTGTGAAAAGAATGTAATTTTTATTTCGCTTTTATGCAAGTTGAAATGCAGATGCCATGTTATGGTATGCAATAACTATTCATATCCACATATATACCCTAAATTAATTATAAAATAGAGCAAGAGAGAAAGATACAATTTCAGTAATATTTGATGCAAAAAAATATGTCATAGTTCAATTAATGGCATTTAAATGAAGAGCAGATGATACATGACATATTTAAATATTAACATGATAAATAAAGTGTCAAATCAATAAATAAATAATGCCATCATGTATAGGATGGATTTAGCAACAAAAAGAAACTAAAATCATTCAAATTGGAGTTCGTTTGCTCAAGATATTAGTAATATAGTCCATGGGCATAAATGCAAGAAAAACATAAGAAATAAACAGATAAAATATGTTAACTGGTCCTGTAGAGGGGCATAATTATAATATTCAAAAACCAATTGGGTACCTATGCAGTTTATCCACTAATGAATCTACACTTCATTGCCTTTATTCTTTCATTTGGCCTTCATTCCCTGGCTAAATGCATGTAAATATCCATATTTTGCCTAAATTAACATTTATTATTTATTGTGTATGTATTAAATAAAAGCTTGTATTCAAACAAAATAATATAATAAAGAAAAGGAAAGGAAAATAAATAAAATAACATTAGGAATTTTATGATCCTAAACCCTGAGACATCATGATGACTGGGTCTACAAGGAATGAAGTAGGGGGAGATAAGGGTCAAAAATACAATAAAAACCCTATTCATTTTTTCTTCAATAATTCATTTTTGGGACCCATTTTATTCTTTATTATTTTTATATTATATCAAAAAAATTTTTACATAAAAGTTATAGATAAAAATAGAAAGAAAAATACAAAATTAATTTTACACAAAAATAATATACAATACCCATTCTACACTTAGAATAAAATCCCAAAACCCAAACTTTACAGACCAGTATCTTCTCCATATCTACTCAAAATAATAAAAATCAGCTTTAATTGTATATAACTTTTTATTAGCTATTTAATGAAGATGGTTTCACTTAATTTGGAGTTAAGATGCAAAAGTTAGGTTTTGGTCCCCTATTGTATAATATACCTAAATAAAATATCCATTTTATTTACTCTTTATATTTTTTCATAATTTTAATTTTTATAATTTTGTAAATATTATTTATAGTATATGTACATATTTAGAATTTAATAAAACCATAAAAATACACTAAAATAAAATAATCTATTAAAATACATAAATGGATTACATATACTTATACCTATACAATAAATACATCTATTTGTTGAAGTATACAAATAACATCAGAAAAATACAATAAAAATATATTTATCTATATACATCTATTTGTTGAAGTATACAAATAACATCAGAAAAATACAATAAAAATATATTTATCTATATCTAAATAAGTTATAAATATATAAATTAAGTGTATAAAATAATAAAATGCAAATACAAAATAAAAATAATATACACTTAATCTAGATAAATATACATATGATAATACATGTAAATAATAAATTGTAATAAATAACCTTATAAAAATAAATACTAATAGGAAAACCTAAATTAATTAATTCATTTACTAATTATTATTCATTTTACAAGTCATTTTTGCCTTGCATTTATCTAGTTGGTCCATGTGGACCAACTAGATGGCGTCGTTTGTTGACCCGAGTCAACTTGCCCTTTGGCGCCTCTGACTCATTTGACACCTCGAGCCTCCTGCTTCACGCCATTTCCCCTAACGATCTAATGATCAAATCACGTTAAGCATTGAACAAAGATTGCATATGGGATCTCCGTGATTCACGCAATATACTCAAATCCCATCAACCTACTTTATAACATCCTTGAATCGATTCGCATATTCGCCCTAACCCTTGTCTATAAATAAAACCCCTTTTTCATTCTTTATTTCTTTGATCCCTTTTCAAGCCCTCGACCCCTCGATCCTCGGCCAAGAGTGTTCCCTGGTTATAGCAGCGGATCCCCTGAGGTCCGAGATAGAGCATGGAGGAGAGGAGCTGGTCTACAGCGGTGCTCTGTTGTCGTCCAGCTCATTGGCATCAAACCCAGGTTTGACCTATGCACTTTATCTTTCCTAGGTAGATTTACTTACTGTCTTTAAATTTATGCTCTTAATTTGTGTTTAGGTAGTAATCTTAGGATAAAATCCAATTATCGTCGGATCTCTCTGCTCTTTTCGTGTTTCACCAAGTTTTCGATTGTCTCTGATCGCCTTTCACGCACCCTTCGTTCCCCATCACGTTCTCCATCGATTCCACCCATCTACTCAACATGATCGATCCTAGATCAGTAAATTGATGTCCATCCTCTACTTTTCATCGAATCATCACTATTTCACCTCCATCGTTGATTATTCCACACAATAACGACCTGAGGACCTTCGCCCGAGCCCCCTCTATCTAAATATGCAGGTCCCCGACGGAGACAACCGCTGAAGAGGGTGATTCGACTCCAAAAAGTGAGAAGCATTCTGGACCAAAGTTATAGTGCATGAAGCTGGACCGGGAGAAAGCAAAGAAGCGGTCTTTTAATCAACTAAGCAAAGCTCAAAAATGCCATTCCGGCTCCAGGATCTCTCCTGGAAAAGATCTATCAACCTCCAACCAATTATTATATAGGGAAGAACAAAGCTTCTTTTTGAGAATTTGATGATTGATTGCTTACTACTATGTTGGGTCGGGTCAGGGATGAAGTTTTCTCAATTTGCGGGAGAGGGCCCAATATCTCTAGCAGCTCTGACGGTTCAATCTGAAGGCCCGACTGACTCGGCCATCTTGGATGTGATGCGAGACCTACAAAGCTTATATTTAGTTGGGAGCCATAGCTTGCTTCCCTTGAGATGAACTACTCTCGCAAAGCGACCCAGTGAAAATCCTTCCCCGAAGTTCTCAAGTTTATAGATAGTCGGCAATTGTGGTTCTCGTCATGGGAGATGAGGTAGGCGGATTTTGTCATGCGTCTGTCAGGCCGGGGGAAAGAGGAGTAGATCAATTCCCCATTTTCGCAAAATCTTCCATCTCCCTACGATCGAGCATTTATCAAACCACTTTTCATGAAGTGTTGAATAGGGAAACAAACTCTCTACTTGAAAAAAGATCCTCCTTTCCCCTCCGCTAGCCTCACAACTATCTGACCCCCCACCCCCGACATCATATATTTCCAGAAGAAGCAAAGGACATTTTACGTCCCTCGAGGACCGGCCTTGAAAAGGCTCTTTTCGGTGAGGGGCAACCCTGCAAACACCTAGAAATAGATGATGCCACTACCGTCAATGAAAAAGAATGCCCTCCTCACTACTCTCTTCCCACCACCGATCTCATATCTTTTAAGAAAGAAGGACATTTTACGTCCCTCAGTTACCGGCCTTGAAAAGGCACTATTGGGCGAGGGGCAGCCTAGCTTACTAAGAAAGATATGAGACAAAGTTGAAGCCAGCGTAGAGAAGTCCACATGATTCGATCCTCCTGTAGGTCACACCCTACAAAAACCTTGGTACATGAAATGATTGTGGCAAGCCCCACCTCTCCTCTCCCGCCCTCTCCCCACTCAAGAAGAGTGAAGAGGGCCTTGCGAACAGCACTATATGGCTGAATCCGCCCCATTCGGCCCTATGGAAGGAGTGATACAACAAGAAAGGTTGTTCCCCTCTTGCCGCTTGTTGCTTGTTTTTTAGGGCCCCCTTTCAATACCCTTAGAGGAAGGCAGGCCGACCGTTCCTTCGGAATCCACCTCTTTCCGGGAAGAAATGTACCCTAGAGATACAGGAGCCCATTTGAGGCTCAGATCATTTCCCATTGCTTTATAGGCTCAAAAAAAAGATCACATCTTTTGAGAAGACAGTCTTCCCCGCTTACTTGTACATTTCTATGATAAATACAAAAGAAGATGACTTTTGACTTCTTTCTTTCTTTCTTGATAGGAAAAATAAAAGAAAAGAGAGGCGAAGGGTCTTGGGGTATCCCAAGCCCCTGAGGAAGATTCTGGTTGTAACCTGAATCGTGGATCGACATAGCCTTGCTATGTCGAGACTAGACTCGCAATAGCTTTTGGCTATGAAGAGCCGCCATCATTTGAAATGAACTCCCTACCTTACTCCTTTGAAGCAGGAATTTCGTATATCAGATATACTTCCGGGAGTCCAAGACAAGAAATTTACCTCCGGATTTCAGCAAAAATACAAATCTCCTCTCCCTTTAGGCGAGTCTTGGCACTGAAAAATTTCAGTGAAGAAGAAAAAGTAAAGAGAAAATCAAAAAATCGATATGTGTTAAGCATCTAGGAATTTCCTTGCCTTCTATGATCGGAGCTGATCTTGACAACATATCCGGGGTCGGATAATGAAGCCATCCATTTAGAGCGGCGCTACTCTGAAATTGAGCGGAATATGCTCTTAGTCGGATCCTATGTAGGTGGGCTTTTGAAGCGGGGCTGAACCACTAGATGTTGGTTCTTTTTGATCTCTTGAGAAGGAGGGTTCTATCTATGTGTTTTATTTACTAAATAGCGTTTGAATGAGGACAATTCCTATTAAGAACGAATCGCAAACCTCATTCTGCCTGAATCGGTGTCCTATCTATATACGTTCATTCATTCTTCAACCTCAATCCACTTCCTTCTATCTAAACAGCTATTTGATGAGTATATGGAAGTTCCCTCTAGTATAATACCCCTTTCAGATAAACAAGAGGATGTTTCCCTACCTTTCTTTGCCATTTTGGCATTCCCTAAGCATCTTAATCAAAGGCTAGAGGATCCGCAGAATTAGCGCATTTGATCAAAGGAAGTAGGACTTTGACATCCCTCCCTTCACCTTGACCCGGGGGGAGATTGAGGCTTTCAAGTCATCTCAGGGGTGCCTAAGATCCGAAAGGAAAAAGGCAGAGGAGAGAGGCTTCCGCATTCATTCACAAGATAGGTGGGGAGTAGGAGGTGGACCATGCATGCAGAGTAGGAGGCATGCGTGAGAGACTAGCATTCTCAAAAAGGATGTGAAATTACAGTCCACAACCAGTCAGCCCAGATAGGGATGCCCCTAAGTCAGGATGATTCAAGTAGGTGATTCGACCACTTTACCAGTCTCCTTCACTTTCTGGTCTTTTATATAGAAATAGAGGGCCTTGGGAGAAATGTCAGGTCTTTTTTTGTTCTCCTTTTTCTTGACTGACCGGATTGGTCACCCCTAACCCATGTGACGTGTATGGCGGATCGCACCCTTTTCTTGGAATCGAGGATCAAAAAGGGGAGATGAACAAGAAGTCGAGGGAGGGGGAGGAGGAGCCTGCTAAGTTTTCAGGGTTCATTTTTTCAGGTAAGACTTTGCGGCATTTTACCCAAACTCGTCAGGCTGAAAAGGGCTAAATCTTAGGTTGTCTGCCCCTACCTTCGCCTAACTATGGACCTCGCTCTTTCGCTCTATCCTTGAACAATCACTGAATAAGTTCTGTTCAGCGGCTACCCAGTCCCTTGTTTACTTGCCCCGAATGCCCACCATGTCTGACTATCTACCCTCACATCCTTGACCTCGTGGAAGGATAGGTAGTAGCTGAGGGAATTCTATCCGCACTCATCGCCTTCGGCTTCTCACCGGGTTTTTATATGAATGTTTTTACACATTCTTTTAAGGAAGTCTCTAGTTTTTTTTCTGCTGTTAAGCCACCTTTTGATGCAAGTTCTTTGAGTAATTGTGGATCGATAGTACTTGGAATTGCCCTCTCATATTGATTGATTCTGTCTAGTGGCATTCGATCACAGAATCCGTTGACAGCAGCATAAATGACTAGAATTCGCTTTTCAGTGGGAAGTGGTTCATATTGTGGTTGTTTTGGAACTTATGTTAGCCTTGCACCCCTATTTAGTAATGCTTGAGTGGCAGCATCAAGGTCTGAGCCAAATTGAGCGAAGGATGCTACTTCTCAATATTGTGCCAATTCCAGTTTTAAACTACCGTAGACTTGTTTCATAGCTTTCAACTGAGTTGCCGACCCGACGCGACTGACAGATAAGCTAACGTTAATAGCAGGTCGGAGTCCATGATAAAAGAGCTCAGTTTCCAAACAGATTTGTCCATATGTAATGGGCCTGACCCGAAAACAATGTTCTACTTGCATGTGTTAAGCATCTAGCAGGCGTTCCTTCTGAGCCAGGATCAAACTCTGATTTTGATCTTGATTTATCTTCGAGGGCCCTGAAGTGGTAGAACCTGGTGAACCGGGCAAAGAAAAAGCTGGGTTAGAACAGAGAATCAAGAATTTCTTTCTTTTATGATCCCACGTCAAGTTTCTAACTCCAATCTGAGAACTATTGCGAAACGAGAAGTTTTTTCTGATTATTCACGATTATGGAAATTGAGTCTCCACGTCGAAAAGCAGAAGATGCCCCCCTTTATATAGTCAAGATAGTGGCATCTTTGGCAAGCGAACCCTCTCCGAGAGTTGCCAACTCGTACTATATATCTGGGCAGCTCTGATGTAATATATATGTCGTTTCGAGAATCATATTAGAGAAAGCCCTTCCTCTTGGACGTACTATATGCATGCAGCAGAAGACCTGCCTCGTTTGTACGCCTCCTTTCTTCCCGATCCTGTCTTTCCTGCTCTAATAGTGCCTCCCTTAATAGAACTAGATAATATATAGTAGCGATGCAAGGGAAAGCTGAACCCTAGCCTACCTTCGTGCATCAAAGTCTGCCTAGCGTCAAATCGAGTCGTAGACTAGCGTCAAATCGAAAAAGCTTTGAGGGTAGTCAGAATATAGTCCATTCGGGATGAGGGGGCTAGACGAAAGGATTCCTAGCTAACGAGTCAAGCGACTAAGCAAAGGAAGGACTATGGTTGGGAGTGGGCGAGGCATCTATCTAGTTCCCTGGGGGTGGGAAGCGGCACTTGCAGATCTGAAGCATCAGGAACGACTGCTGACGTAATGGTTGGAAAATTCCGATTATCCCACTGGCGACTTTCCATCTCTGACTGGCTGGAAGAGTCAATCCTAGAGGCATGTGCTTCTTAAGGTTCCAAGCAGCCTCCCTATTTTGAAACTTCTTTTATAATATACATTCAAAATATATAGTAGCAAATATGTCATTGATCAGGCTGTCGGCCTGGATACTACCCCTTTTCCTACTAGTCCTACTACGGGCCTGATTGGTAACCGTGACGGACTAGCTACTATCTGATCACAGAAAGCCCTTTTCTTCTCATCAACTCGAATAAGATAGTTTTGCCCCGCCGCTCGCCACTATATATCCTAGAAGACTACTATATATTAGCGATAGAGGAATTTTAGAATGACTAGAGTAAGAATGAAAAGAGCAAGATGCTTTAGGAATTGAGATTCTACTATTCTAATAGCCTTGCGGATTTCCCTGGCTCTTTGCCCGAGGGGACTTAAAAGATTGGAACTGCTCTTTTTCCTCAGTAGTTCACCAGTTTCATCTCATGCAGGAGGCATCTGCAGCAGGCGACCATGCAAGAATGTCGATTCACTTATGTCTAGCAATTGGGAAGAGCTTTCCGCTCATAGAGTACTTGGGTTCTCCCAAGAAAGAAATAGAAAGAATCAGTGTATCATGCGTTAATCTAACTGGGGTTCGCAATGGTGGAGGAGGCAAAAAGAGGGCTTCTGATATCTAATGAAATTCAAAGAGAATCTATGGACTGTCTTTTTGATCTTATACGGTTCTCTTCGAAATCATTTTGAAAAAAGACCACCTCAAACAACAAGGAAACTATTCAATGGGGTCTTTCTTGTGCTCATGTGGCATGGGGGAAGAACCGTATTTTTTTAGGACGTTTTTAGTCTACCACAAGTCATTCAACAACTCAACGGGAAGTCGTTGGGGAATCGGATGTGCTCTCCCAGCGAAAAAAGACCTGCCCCTCAGACCCCACCCCCTTAGCCTTCCGAACCGCTCTTATATATATTTCCACTCGCCCAAGAAATGAAAGAAGAGAAACAAACGAAGTCGTAATATATAGCTGACGACGACTTGTTTAACCTTGAATGCAATTTATGGATTCTACAGTAATAGTCCCTCGGACTCGGAAAGTAATATTGAAAATGGCTGACCCAATAGTTGATTCCCGATCCTTTCCCCACTTTCTAGTCCAGCCACTCGAGTTCAGGGTCAAGCCACCCACCAGGCAAATCCTCACTCGATGAATGGGGAGGGAAATCCCCATCTAAGATAGATAAGAATCATACCAGTCCTTTTTTCCATAACTAGACTTTCGAATATAATGCAAAACGCCCTTTCATTTTTGTTTTCTAATAGCTTCGAAGTTTCCCTCGCTCCACTTTGCCCTCTGAGGCGCGATCACTTTAGGGACTTTTCTCGCTCGCATTTCAAGTCTCTAAGGCCTACGCTCGCACATCTTAGAGCTTTAAAGACCAGATATATATTAACATGAGGAAAAAGGCTGTTGAGATAGTAGATTTCTGAGATTTCCAAGCCTAGTAAAAAGCAAGGCCCTTGTCCCTAGGGAAGGAGTGATACAAAACAACGTATACTGTGAGGCCTACACCTCTTTCTTCTTCGAAGGAAGGAAGATAGCCCTCTACTCTAGGAGAGATAAGGGTATGGGATCTCGGTGCAATTAATCAAATAAACCCACTTAGCCATTATATATATATATATATAGTTTCGGGGACAACTCTTGGAGGACTCTAGACTGGAAGTGGGAAAGCAGGAAAGAGCGACCTTACGTGATGCATCTCTACGTGCGCCGAGGCACCCTCATTTATCCTGAAAAAGAGGCTAATATAGAAATTCCTTTTTTCGAGTAGAGTTCTGGTTAGGGAAATCCTAGACCCAGATCAGAATTGAAAGATGTTCTCTTCTGACTAGTATATAGCTTGGGAAAGGACTTCGAGTTCCTCGAGTTGAGGACTTCCAACAAACTGATATACATAGAGCAGGTCAACCGAAAGAAAGTTGGTCTGATTCATCGCCTAACCTTTTCAGTGAGACGACTGAAAGATCAAGAAGCAGAAGATCTCTTAGTAAACAAGAGTTGCTTCACCCATTAGACGGACGACGTAGCAAAAAGAACCTTGTCCCCTTCTCCGCTTTCTCACATAGATCCCACGGGATCATTCTTAGAAAGGACTTTTCCCCCTCGATGCATCTCTAATACGACTCGGACCCATGGAGCAAACTCTTAAATAAACCCTAAAAAGGAAGAAAATCCTACCCTCCCTCTTTCTGTCCCTAACCTGCCACTAGTCGGCTTTCGATCGTATTGATCAAAGTCTCCTGTTGGAGGCCCTTCAACAGCGGCTTGGCTCAAGCAACCAAGGGATAGTCCAACTTGTGAGAAGCTTCTTAGCGGCATATCCCAACTTCCTTATATTAGGACTTGACGCAATGGGAAGTAATTGGAAAGAGGTCCAGACTCGGATATCTAGAGGGTCTCACAGCTGATATGAGAAGCATTATATATAGGGGAAGTCTCAGTCCGCTAGCCCTCCCTCAAATCCTCTCCTCAACTTATATGATCAGCATAATAAGTCAAGGTTCACTTGAGGAAAAAACTCTCCCAGGAGACCAGGTATTCCCAAGCCTGAGGTACGAAGTGGATTGGAAGAGAGAGAATCGGGAGAATCTTTTCCAACTCTTTAAACCTGAATGTTGTTGCTGACTGGACTTTCCCCCTCTAATGACGCTCTCGCATGATGCGTGCTCACTAGAAGAGTCAAGCGAGAGCAGCTAGTTTAGAAGGAAGAGTGCAAAAAGGGTCAAAAAGTCAGGCAAAAGCAAGGTGCGTCATTAGAGGGGCCCGAACGAGAGTGGAGGCTGCAGGGAGAAGGTATTCTCATAAAAGAAATCAAGGATAAGAGGGAGGTCAGAATGGGGATGTGAATGATGAATCATGCCTGAAATCTGACCACTTTCGACGGGAGGCTATAACCAAAGCTCCAATAATCCAACCTCAAAATTGATCCCGAAATCATGTGTGATGCCTCCGACTATGCCTAAGGAGCCATTGACAGATAAAGGGTAAACAAGTTACCTATGGTTATTCATTATGCCATTCGCACACTTAATGATGCTCAATTTTCTTATACTACTACAGAAAAAGAGCTTCTGGCTGTTGACCCTTTCCAAATTCTACTTCTATCTTCTAGGTTCTAAGGTGGTGGTATATACAGATCATGCTGCTTTGATATATCTCCTCTCAAAGAAAGATGCAAAACCGCGACACATTAGGTGGATCTGACTCCTTCGACGAATTGGATTTCTGAATTCAAATTCGAAATCCCTGCTCCGAGGGTTTCGAACTATATGAGAGAAATCGAAGGGATAGCGCCTAAGCAGAGTTAGTTATTAGGGCAGGACCACGGAGCGGGATGTAGTACTTTCAAAAAACCACTACGTACCACACCAACGGGTGGCTCGCCTGAGTGCCGAGCACACTAAACAAACCGTCACCAACTCGACGTCGTCATAACTAGAAAAAAGAAGAATGCTCACTTCCATGTCTGTCGTCCCCTAGGTAGGTCTCAGTGGTGAATGAGGGTTGGTGTGACGGGCCCTGCCTAGAGGTCTGCTCGGGGGTGCATGGGGGATTTAGTCACATGTCTCAGCAACACAAAATGAGGGTTTCGCTTGTTATAGGACTTGACCAAACATCTCACGACACGAGCTGACGACAGCCATGCAGCACCTATATGAAAGGCTCGGGGCAGTTTTCTTGTTCATATGTCAAGGGATGGTAAGGTTTTGCGCGTTGTATCGAATTAAAGCACATGTTCCACCGCTTGTGCGGGCCCCCGTCAATTCCTTTGAGTTTCGGTCTTGCGACTGTACTCCCCAGGCGTAGTCTTTCACGCGTTAGCGGGGCCCCTGATCCGCGTGGACCAAGGGCAAAGACTCATCGTTTACGGCATGTACTACCAGGGTATCTAATCATGTTCGCTCCCCATGCTTTCGCATCTCAGTGTCAGTAGGAACCTAGAGAGTTGCCTTCGCTTTTGGCCTTCCTTCGTGGATCTAAGGATTTCACCCCTACACATGAAGTTCCACTCTCCTCTGTCTCACTCAAGTTCATTGGTTTTGAGAGCATTCCACCACGTTTTGGCGACTTTTACTTGCACAAGACCCGATGAACCGCCTACGTGCCCTTGACACCTAGTCATTCCGAAGAACACTTGCCCCCCCCCCCCCGTCTTACCGCGGCTGCTGGCACGGAGTTAGCCGGGGCTTCTTCCTCGAGTCCTGTCATGATCGCGCACTCGACGAAAGAGCTTGACAAGCGGCTATGCCCTTCTTCACTCACGCGAGATTGTTGGATTGGGCTTGCACCCACTGTCCAAGATTCCCCACTGCTACCCCCCCGAGGGAGTCTGGGTCGTGTCTCAGTCCCAGTGTGGCTGATCATCCGAAAAAACTAGCTATGCATCATTGGCTTGGTCAGCCTTTACCTAACCAACTACCTAATACTACGTGGGCTCATCAAACAACGCTTTGTCAGCTTTCTTCAGGATTTGGCCCGAACTGTTCGGAAGATTCCCACGCCTTACGCACCCGTTCGCCAATTTGTTCTCAACTATTCCCAGCAAACAGAGGTCGAGGGGGACGCCCATGCACTGCCCCTAATATATGGGAGGTAGAAAAGAGATACTGGGAGCCTTCTAATTGAAAGACAACAAAAGGTGCGTCATTAGAGAGGCCCGACCTGAAAACAACGTTCTACTTGCATGTGTTAAGCATCTAGCGGGTGTTCCTTCTGAGCCAGGATCAAACTCTGATTTTGATCTTGATTTATCTTCGAGGGCCCTGAAGTGGTAGAACCTGGTGAACCGGGCAAAGAAAAAGCTAGGTTAGAACAGAGAATCAAGAATTTCTTTCTTTTATGAGCCCATGTCAAGTTTCTAACTCCAATCTGAGAACTGTTGCGAAACGAGAAGTTTTTTCGGATTATTCATGATTTACTATACTATGAATGATGGATGAGTACTTCAGTAGTTGGGACTTGGATCTCTCTGAGCAGGACTACTCCAGACTGAGGCAGACTCTGACAGATAGCTCCGAGAATAGAAGAGCGAAAGCGGAGTAAATGAGTCGATCATACATAGTAGAAGAGTGGGCGGTATAGCAGTACAGTATAGGTCTTGTGACCTGGTGAGGTCGGGTTTGAGCCTTGGGTTCAATAGCCGGTCCTGAATCTCCCTGCAAGTCTTGGAGTCGTCCTTCTCTTCCTTGCTCTACTAACTTTTCTAACTAAGCTCGTCTGGTCTCGCTGGAAACGATGGCTCATTCTGAGAGACCCGGCTCAAGGAAGTCAGGCTATCCCCCTTCTTGGTACTACTCGACGCTAGGGGTCTTCTATTGGAATAGGAACTCCCCCTATAATATATATTCTGTGGCGGAGGCATTCGTTCGACTACGCTCTCTTTGTCAAGAAAAGGGCTTAATTACTGGTTCAAAGATCGTTTCATCAATTCTTCAACATTCTCATTAAATAGAGCGATCAAATTCTTGGTGGGAATAAAAAATGAAACTCATTTCTGAGGTTGCCCACTGACGAGTGATTGATCGTCTTGCCATAAGCATCGAAATCAATGGGAGAGTAAACGGGTAGGAAAGGTAATCTACTGAGATTTACTTCACGATAGTACGAGATGCGCCCGAATTCGAGAACAAATAGCGTGATTAGGAGTAATATAGGTCTTTTCGTAAGCTTGACTTGAAGACCTTAAAAATGATAATTGACAAAGTTTTTCACTGTCACAAAAAATCAGAATCAAGAGGTCTTCCCTACGATTTTTCGGGATAGATAGGAGGGAAGTCGGCAACGTACTGAGCCTCTAGTCAGTTGAGGCAGTCCCTAGCTATTAGTAGTTGTCAGCAAGAGTCGAAAGCCAAGAAGCGGGTGGTGCTGACCAGATATTTCTTCAATAGTGAAGGTGGCAGGGGAAAGATCCCGATCTAATTAAACATCAAAAGAACCACAAGGCAGGGGAAGAACCCCACAGAGGTGGGGTGCCGGAGCATCGGGAAATGCCTTTTCTGAGCTGCACCGCTACTCTCATTGATTCTCTCATAAATCAGGTGATCAGACAGGCAAGTCTAGCTCACAAGCAGCTGTGGAACGTCTTCCCCAATCTCTGCTGGTGTGTAAGGAAAGCGGTCTTGGCAAGAACCAAGGCTTCACAGGTCAACGTTGACTATTTGGTCACGCACTCTTCGGGCTTAGATATGTTGATCCCGAAGTCATCCTCAGATGCCACTCCTACCACCCTTCCCGCTCATGTCGACCCGACATACCTAGCTCCCTTGTACAAGTTAGACCGCTCAGTCAGCTGTGGATTTACAGACGCACAAACTTCTGTTGAAGGAATCAGAGCTGTTATAGCTATGGAAGAAGAAATTGACGTAGAAAGAGGAAATCTTTCAGTAATCCATAGTAGTAGCAAGCAAAACGGAGAAGACAGATGCAAAACGGGATCCAAGCGATCCGAGGAAGAAGCCTCGTTCGCTAACCCCTCTAATGCATAGAGGAACCAGAGGGCCCATCTCAGAATATCGGAATTCGAAGTGAGAGAAGGAGAGGAAGAAATTGTGAACTCCACTAGTCACCTCCTCCTATTTTGACTCGTCTACTTCTATCTTCGAGCTCTTTCCCACTCTCGTTCTCAAACGCTCCTCATAGCCCTAGACTCCTTCGTCTTCGACTGGATGAAAGCAAGATGATCTGCTTATGGGCCTCTGCTCCTCCGAGCATATTCTAGAACCTTGGCAGATGACAGTGGATATACCTTCTCCCTCGTCCGCCCTTCCCCTTGACTTCCCGAGCGAGGATCGAGCGGTCAGTTTCTGCATCGTCGACTATTTATATAAATCAACCTTTCTGACTTGACGATGATCAGATAGTTGTCTTGTTATGGAGATCTTGCCGTAGTAGTGACCTGACCAACTAGATAGCATGGGATGAAGTTGATTGAAGACTCGGGAACAATGAAAGGACTTTGAGACTGGCCACATCTTCCGAGTTTTTCTCCCCTCTTTGCTTCGCTTCTGGTCGAGCTAGATCTAATAGTCCCGTGCCCGCTGAGCTTGGAAGATTCGTGGGCAAGAGCAGCTGATTCATATTACCTCTGCCCATGTGCTAGTGGTAAGGTCGAGCCCTCATCTCTGTATAGATAGCCGGTCATGGAAGTGGTTTCTTTGTAGTTGAGACTCTGAATCCTACCATCCCAGGAGAGATCGATGAACATGTGCAAGAAACTCTGGAAAGATGGTATCTAATTAAGAAGGTAGGAGGTGGGACGAAGTGCAGCAGAGCAATATATATAATGGAAGTTGTTTTCTTCGCCAGGACCCTTGTGGCCCGGACTGCATTGTCAGCCCAGAACCGACAACTCAAAATGAGTCTTGGTTTAAAACCAAGCCTCCTTCGACACTTTGTGATGAGACGCGGACATTCCTCATGTTGTCGTTCCCTCCGGGAACTTCCCGGGTTGGGTTAGGGGAACATCCGATGCATGCCTTCGCGGATCCAAACGGGCTCACAAGGTGCACAATAAGAATCAGACCGATAGAGACCTCATAAGGACCATTTGAGCTGCAGATCGTAATGCTCCTATAAAGGCATATTTCGAATAGAGGGAGTGAGTGAAAGTTACCAACCAATCACATCTCATATCCCACCCATGAACCGTACAGGCACGTACTCAGCCCCACGTGGTTAGGCTCCATACCCCAACCCACTCTGGACCATGATCCTCCCGCCTCGATAAGTGGCTTATTATAGAAAGTCTAGTTGCGACGGGTGCGTCGGGACTGAGAGAAAGCAGCAGACCCTCCTGCTATAGAAAACAACCTGCGGGGATGGGGATGGGGGAAGGGAAGGCCCCAGGGGGACCCGGCGCCCCAGCTCCTCATAAATGGGAGGCTCGCCCAGCTCCAACAATCTTTCATGGGGTGGGGACCTAGAATTACTATTGGCATAGTTCGTTCCAACCTCTTTCCCCACGGGTCAAAAGACTTTGACTTTTGGGACTAGTTTGCCCTAGCTTTGGGAAAGTTAGTTTATATCGTGAACGAAAATGCACTCACTTTTGTCGAGAAAGGTTTTGGGACTAGTATGTCGTGCCCTTTAGGGTAGGCCTCGAATAGGGTTAGTAATTGTAGGGAGCAGGCTGAGGCTCTTCTCGGGGAAGTCTTGTAGACTTAAAGGAGACGGCTTTCAGTGTGCGAAGGCCTCGAATATCTAGTTGTGGTAGGACTCGAGGGCCCAATCTCTTCTAGTCTTCAGCCTTGCCTGAATTCGTAGTCCAGTTCAAGGGTCGACTATGGCAAAGCATCCGAAGCAAGACTGCACACTCTTTCTATCTTTGCTGAGAGACCGGAGCATTCGGTGGAATCGGTGAACCACACGTCGCTTCTGTACCGATGTGTGGGACAGAGAGCTCGTGGTACCTGCTGCCCACCCTTCCTCCGCTTTTATAACTGTGTGAAGGGAGAGTAGGAAGATTCTCAAATAATGAATGGGAAGGAGGTCCTCATACGGAGTCGCACATGTCGAGCAGTGTGGGAGACTAGAGAATGGGGAGAGGTTAAGTCAGGGTCAGCAATAAAGAGAAAGATAAGGTAGAAGCCAGACGCCTATTATATATCGCGACAGACGATTGGGAACTTTTTGGGGCGGGTTACAAGAAAGATTGGAAAGGAGGGAGCCTGGTCCCCCCACAAGGCACAAGGGGGACGGGCGGTCAGGAGTCTTTTTTCGAATCGTGAACAGACTTTGGCATGCTAATGACTTATAGATGGGAGGGTAGATGACAGCACCTTTTTCTCCCCCACAGGAGAGGCCTCTCTTCTTCTTCTTACTTGAACCTCCCGCCCGGCCCTACTTTCAAACTCCAGCTTCCCTGCCCCGATCTAAAGGAAACTATCTTTTGATCAAATGCGCTAATTCCGTGGGCGGGAATAATTATGGAATGAACTATTTACTTGATTTTCACCAATGTGAACACTCCCTACAGGATGGCACCACCCGAATTATGGGAATAGTAGACACAGACACAAGGGGAGACTACTTCTTCGCTTTGAATGACGTCTACGGGATACCTGAAGATAACGACTGATCCGAAGATCGTTGCGTATTATGACTTCGCCTTTCTTTTTTGTTTGGAATGACGAATGCGCCAGTGACTAAGCCTTAGTTATATATATCCCTAATGAGCCAATTCGACCAGATGGCCATGGGTGGGACTCTGATCGTAACATAATTGGCAGATCCAAGATGTACTTCTGCAAGTCAAAGGGCTTCGAATATATATTGGTCGTTCTTGAAAAGTAATGAATCAATTGAGAAGTCCAATCCCAATATCTTGATTCCGAGCGGCAATGCACCGTGGGCCCATATATATCGTCCGCTAATACGCGGCCCATTAGTGTTTGGATAAAAATGATTTCGGTCATCCCGTTTTGAGGACTCACGGAAATACCTCGAGTAGTACCACAATCCGTTCTACGTACAATAATGTGTTGAACTACTTCAACAAGTCTACGTGTGAGATATACGGCATCTGATGTTCGTACAGTGGTATCTACAACCTGGCTCCATGACATGATATTCTATATTCCCTTAAAGAAAGTCCCTCGTGTAAGTTGCAGGGTAAATTAATCATTTGTCCTTGCGGGTCCGACATAATCCTCTCATTCCTACTAATTGGTGTACCTGAGATGCATTTCCTATAGCTCCTGAAAAGGACATTAAATAGATTGGATTAGAGGGATTGGTCATTCAAAAATGAGGATGAATTTCTTGTCTTAAAATTTGCTTGTAGCATACCATATCTCAATGGATTGACGTCATTTTTCTACTGCGTGTACATTCTCCCATAATGATGATGGAATACGAATGCCTTAGGGAAAAAGTAGTAGTGTAAATCTGGGCAGTTTCTCTCCTCTTGGTCGTAATTGATCTTGGTAATGTATTTTTATTCTCTTTTTTCGTTTCAAATATTTATATAAGTTGCGAAGGCAATTCTGGCTCTTGGTCTTTTGCATGAGATCCTCATAGCGGGAGTCTGTTTTCCCTTTTCTAATGGATCCAGACACTTAAAGGCACTTGGTTATCAGTCAGTCGAAAGAGCGATTGATCCAAAGTCGAGAGGTGTGAGCCCCGAATATATAGATTCTATATTTTGGGGGAAATTATGAAATCTAGTTGTCGAGCTTATTATATGTGCTATTACTTTCCACTATTCCTAAGGAAGTAGCCTCCTACTTGAATGCCTTAGCTCTATCTCCTACTTCTAAAGAAAGATAGTGCTCACTTTCAGGTTGATATTTCATATTTAATAAGAGCTTTCTTACGATCGTCTAAGATGAAACTAGATTTTGTTTGGCTAGACAATTTACCTTCCCTTCCCCCTTGACCGCTGCTCAAGTTAACCTGCATTATGGTTGACGTTGCCTCTATTAATTCCCCTCTGAGGAATCCACTTCATGTATGAATTAGTTGCTTTTTTCTTCTTCTGGAGAAGGAGCGTAAGTAGCATACCAGGACTTATAGAACTATCTTGTACCTCCAAAAAAACAGATATTTCAGCGGACTAGGACTAAGGCTAAGGGAGTTGGTTGATTGTTCTCATAAAAACCTCTCTATATTGTCCCCGTGTGAGCCGTTGTTATATAGTGAGTACTACCTTCCCTTGTATGAGGGAAAGCCAAAGGATTCATTCACAGATCCCCGGCAACAGCGCCATCTGACGAATCCAAAGATGCTGGTTTTAAGAAGTAGTTCTTATCGTGTCATGCGTTGTAGACGGCAATCGGAAACGGTCAAGAAAATACCACAAATAAGTTATTCAATTTTTACTCTCGTGGTTTTATGTTTGTTTTACTTGGGCAAGTACCAAGGTCGATCACAAGGAGGCAAAGGAACAACCTAGAATTAAGTCTATCAAAGTTCGTGTTCGGTTTTAGAGGTGGTTTTTTTTTGGAATTTTCAATGCATTAGGGGGTGCACATGCAAATTCGGCCTATTTTAGGGACTAAAATGTGAATTAAGTCCAAACGATGTCCGAAAAGTACGAAACTTGGCCGAGATGTAAAATATGATGAAATAAGCACACTGTAATTTTTTTTGGAATTTTTGGATGCAATATGAATTTTTTATGGGTTTTTAAATGCAAACAGAATGATTTTCAATATTTAATTATAATAAATATTAAACCTATTTATTTTCAAGAAATAAAATTATCTAAGATCTATCACTAGGTGATGGATCTCAGAAAAATCTCCAACCTCGAAAATGTGGGGTTTAATACCTATTAAAAATTAAATACTAAAAGATGCAAAATGATTTTTACATTACAAAATATGCATCCAAATGCAAATCTTTTTGGGCACAATGTCAAGAGCAATCAACTCTACAATGTATGATTTTTCGGGGATTTTTAGAGCAAAGGTTAATCAACTACGAATTTCAGAGCAAGAGATGGGCAAAATCTGTAAATTTTCACAAAACAATTATTTATTAATTAACCATCAATCAGAAAAATACCCGCAACATGTCAAAGTGTAGAGAGTCAATTAACAAACATCATGCTATTTTTGGATCAATAAAATAATGTAGAGAAGATGTTCAAAATAAAATGGGAACACAGGGGTACGAGTGCAATATAAATAATTAAATAATGCAGAGGATGGACATGAATGTAATTACCGATATTAAGAGGGGAGCTTTCTCAAAATTGCCAGAGGGCACGTGCTCAGCACGTGCCTCTGGTTGGCGGGATTGGAGCGCAAATATGAGAATCTCCAGGGGGTTTTGTGCAAATAACCTAGAGATCACGTGCTCTGCACGTGACCTGGGTGATGTGTGGCTGACGTCGATCCCACACGCACGTGCGCCTCACGTGTGGGGGTCTCGGGCTCCGAGCCCGGTCGGAGAGCGGTGGTTCGCGAGAGGGCCGAAGGCTGGTGGGACTCCGGTGGCGGAGGAACACGGCGAAGATGGAGATGCGGCTGGGCCCGGCCGACGAAGCGGCGCTGAGGGCGGAGGAGCTTCGGTGGCGTGGCTCTGGTGACGCGATGGCGATGACGAAGACGGAGCAGGTCGGCGATGGTTTATGGGGGCCCCTGGCGTACGGCCAAGGCAGGAGCGAGTGTACGGCAAGGGCGGAGACGGCGGAAGGCGCGGAATGGAGGAGGAGCTCCGTGCTCCTGCTGCAGGTGTCGAAGAACGTGTCGAAGACGATAATCCCAGGGCCGACACACGGCCGGCGGTCGTCGAGGAAGAAGACGAAGGCGGAGGAGTGGTCCTGCGGTGCGGTGGCGATGGCGGAGTCGACAAGGCGGAGCGGGGTTGCGGTGGTGGAGGAGTACGGTGCTCGATAGAGTTTGCGTGAAGGCGAAGAAGAATAGAGAGAGAGATAGAGAGAGATAGGGAGAGAGAGGGATAACCTGAGATGGGGACTCGACGGCGGTGCACGCCGGAGCTGAAGCAGCAACACTGGTGGCTGTGCTGCAACGAGGTAGTTAACCTCGGATCACGCCGACGGCAGGAGGGGCTCGGTCTGTCACTAACGGAGGGGTTACTCCCTGGAGGGGACGGCGGATGCTGGAAGTCGACGGGGTGGCGTTGGTTAAATAGGACGAGGGAGGTGATCGGACATGGAAGGGGATTGCGGACGGGGATCGATTGGGGTTGAGAGAGATACGCGGATGAGGAGATTGATACGGCGGCGGCGATTTGGAGATCGAGGACGAAAGGGGATTCGATTGCGAGGATCGGCGATGGCGGGATTTGCGACGAAAATCGCGGAGGTGGCGATCTGATTTGGGAAAGGGGGGCCGGAGGAAGAAGAAGCACAGCAGCCGTCCGATCGGCCGAGATCGGACGGTTGTTATCATGCCACGTGGGCGCAAGAGGGAGAGAGGCAAGGAGGGCGCACGTGCAGAGCACGTGCACTGGAGGCACGTGCGACGCACGTGCATCCTTTTTATTTTTATTTTTTTTTATTTTTTTTATTTTTTTAATAAAAACGAGTTTAAATAAAGCCAAAAATGGCTGACACGTGTTGGCACCAGGTGCTGCCACGTGTCAGCACCACAAAAATTCGAAAATAATACATTTTGTAAAATCAATAAAAAATAGTAAACGACCTCGGATTGAAAAGGTTTCTTCACAAAAATTGTTCGTCTCGATGAGATCTACAACTATCATGAAGATATCAAAACCAAAATCGGTCAAATGTAAAAAGTGAATTTTTGGGGTATCCTATGTACATAGAATACCTTGATTTTTGGATTTTATAATTTTTTTTATCATTTTTTAAAACAGATAAAAATCCGGAAAAATTACGGTAAAATCAAAGATAAATAAAGACACATTAATCTAATTTTTTTGGATTTTTTATTAATCAACAAAATATGTACATAAAATATTAGGTCAAAAACAGCTAAAATATACAATGTACAAAAGAGGCCCAAAACCCAACTTCCACATATGAGTTCCGATTCACTTGAACTTAGTCTTGTTTTGAAGGTAATTGAATGTACGTTAGTTCAAAAGTGAGTAGGATTAAAACGGACACTAGATGGGGGAGATATGTGGCTTTTAGTCCTAGAATCCTGAAATTAGGGTTTGGGTTTTTGGTCCACTTCTTTGGGTTAGTTATTTTTTTTGTATTTTTCCTTTATTCTTGCTAGTGATATGTACACAGTGGAGGTGGTTTTGTGTCATTCGGAGTTAGCATGAATGAGTTAAAAATCAGGGAAGTTAGGCTATTTACAGGTCATTTTGGCTTTGATTTTTGGCTTCTTATTTTGTGCAGATTTTTATGCTAAAATGCAATTCTTATGAAATCATGCATGAATGCTAATTATGCAGAAAAGATGCTAAAATGCTGTTGATTTTTAGGGATTTGAGCTTAATAAATGAGATTTAGAGTGATGAATACGAGATTCATCAATATAGTGAGTACTACCTTCCCTTGTATGAGGGAAAGCCAAAGGATTCATTCACAGATGCCCTGCCCCTACTCCAAGGGAAAAAAGGCATGTGGTAAGCCATGATCATCTCTCTCGGCTAATTGCTTACATTGGCCAATTCCGATAAGCCGCTTTGCTGCCCCGGTCCCTCCTTCTTTTCTAGTCTGTCTTTCGGCCCTTTTTTGACCTCCACGTATTTCGCTTCTGATTTTATCCTATGTTCAATATGTTGTCCATACTTTCTTCTTCCCCCTCATGAAACCATCTTTTTACGGCTTGGAAATTTTTGGTAATGCAGGGTTGTGGAATAAAAAACTACATCCTCGCGCATATCAAAAAGCTCATCATGGTCGGTTACTCTATGGGTCCCATGGGGGATAAACAGAATTAGACTTTGTAACAGATCTCCCTCCTCAAAAGCCAAAAGACCAGATCGATGTATTTTCCCCTTGGCAAAAAGAATTCATAGCCCTCGTAGGCGGAAGCATTATCAATGAGAAACTGCTCGTAGCGGACTCTGTCTCCTACGTCTAATTCTGAGAGCCTAATGAAAGCACTACAGAATGAATGGACTAGAAAGAAGCACGAGTCCGAGTCCTCGGTCTGTCTGTCGCATGCACTCCTAACTGTCTATGTCGAGGAAATCACCTTCCCCTCACCCTCTCTTCCGATTCTCGATACCGTAAATACTAGATGATGTGGTTGACTTTTTGTTTGTTTTCTTGCGGGTCCTCTATCTCGGTTGGTAGCGGTTGGGTAGTCATTTCTCCGGGTGCAGAGATTTCCTCTGTGATTAGGGCAAATTGTTGTTCTCACTATTTTGGTATGACGAGGCCTCTTTCGTTTTTCATGCTTGGATGGTGCGTTCTGGCAATCTTGATCCCCAGGGCTAGGTACGACCCGAAGCTAGGAGCCTACTTGTCACTGGTTTGATCGGAGCTTTTATATACTAGTTGGAAGTCAATCTTCATCACTGAAAGCAAGTCTCATCCTGGCTCTCATCAAGTGCTTTCTTCAAGGGACTGGAGAAGTATGAGACTGCTTGCTTTCCCATCCCGTCGAACCGGTGGAACAGAACAACAAGATATTCCAGAAGTCAGTCATTAAGTGGGAAAGAAATCATTTTCATGCGATAGATTTGAGAATCGAAATGACTATTCATACGTGAATATTATAAACCACCCTACTTATATACTAGTAGCTCAAGTCAAAGAAATGGACTCAGAGATCTATGAACTCACTCGACTCGAAAGGCTAACTCCAAAAAGTTGTACTCGAGGGAAGAAGAGAAGGATTTCAGAAAAGGGCAGAAGGAAGTCATCAACAAAGAAGTCTCATCCTGGCACTAAGACAACTATATATTCATAATATTCTGATACTATCTATTTGGGGCAGTCTCACAGGGCTAAAACAGAATCCTTTCCATTTGCATTTATCTACCTTCTCTTATTTGATTGACCATATATCCAGGGCATTCCCTATTCCACAAAAAGAGGGAGGTCTAGTTTTTCATATGTGTGTGTGTGTGTGTGTAGTGTGTATGTGTGTGTGTGTGTGTGTGGTTTGAGGCCTTGGATCTCTTCTCTGCTTTGACTGAGACTAAGACTTGAGAATTCGACTAGAACTTCTAAGAAAGAAAATGGATGTTGAAACCTTAGGAACGAAATCATCTTCTTCCTTCCAACCATGTATTATATGTATTTGTAGTAAATCTCCTATAGTTAACATGAATTCGCCATCCTCATTCTCTCGTCTTTCTCTCCCTTCTTTCGGAACATCTGATAGTAGACCATGACTTCTCAGGTGACTCGCGACACAAGATGTATCTCTTTCCTGGCTAAGAAAAGTCGAGAACTGGATTGGCAATGGGAAAAGCAATTCTTTGTCGAACTCCTATCTATCATGCGTGATGGGACACATGGATTCTTTAAGACCTCTGCATGACTTTTTTGCATATAGCTACTTGACAGCCTAGATCTCCAAAGTCGGGAAGCTCTTTAGCAGTCTATTTTTCAGATGCAGTGCAGTCCATTTTTTTCCCATGTATTTCTTAGGGCTTTTGGGTCAAATGTGTAACTTAGAGATGTCTATACTTGGTATCCCTATGAGGTCTTCTTTCTACCCTCTACTGCAGCTCTGCCCCTCTGCAGCCTGCCTTTATCCTACTAGCCTTCCTTGTTTTTTGGAATATTCCTGCCAGCCCTTAAATATATACACAAAAAATTAACGATTATATACGGGGGATGAAAACTCCCAGACAAAAAGTGAGAAGCATTCTGGGGCTAATATATAATGTTGTCTTCTTTCCCTATCTCAGACTATCCATATAAACCTCTTTCTATAGTGTTTCAGACCAATGGATCGAACTTCATGCACTATAACTTTTCGTAGGGATTATTTAGGGATGCCGGGCTTAGCCGCCCCCGGCTCGGGTTCTAGCTGACTGGATCAGATTCCAGCAAGTGATACGGGAGGAGTTCTATAGCCAGAGGATTCTGCCTTGTTCGCGGGAGGTTGGACTTTTCCGAGGGAAAGAGAGAGCTAGGCTCAATAGAGTGGAATTCCCCGGCAACGAGTGGACGTGAGGCATGAGACCAGGTCTTCTTACGACAAGAGCCTAAGCTGGCTTTGGCAATCTGGCTAAGATAAGTGAGGTCGAGAAATTGACCTTTGCCGAGAAAGAGATTCATCCCAGATGCTTAGGTTGGTAGTTTTGCAGTGCACAGCATCGGGTCGAGGAGAGTGAAAGTTCGACTATCTTCGAGGGTAGACTCAGAGCTCCCTTCTTACTCCTCGTCTTTCAAAAGGGAAAGAAAAGTCGATTTTCCAATTCCAATTCTCATACTAAATCGGCGCATTTTTGAGAATATTCTGGCTTTCGTGAGCTTAATCTGATTTTCAAACTGAGCTTAGGAGGAAAGGAAGTGAACTCCTAAGACATTCCTAGCCCTAATTGGTATATATTCCTCTCCTTAGACTAAGAGGGGAAGCAATTTCCAGAAGTCCTACTCCTTGACTTGACTAAGAGTGAGTCAGAGGAGAAGAAGAGATTCCGGATCTTCGAGGGAATTAGTATAGATGGTTAGAAGCACAGGATAGACCCTCCTATTATATATAAGGGCTTGACTATTTGCAGAATTGGAAAAGAGCCATTCGTCGAGCTGCATCATATATAGTTGTGGGGGAAAGGCCTGAAAGGAGAGGAAAGGAATTGTTGAACTTAGTAGTACTGAGGAAGGGAATTCTTCACTCTTGAATCCGTGGAGGGAAGGAGGCTTTTCCTACTCAGTATTTTCTCTCTTCCTTTAGCGCAGAAGGCTCTTTTCCTATTCATCACTGAATTCCAGGTATATAGTGAAATGGGAGGGGGTTTTCCTATATGCTCGTCCCTGAATGGAAAGCAAGTTACCTAAGTCCAAGAGAGGACTAGGAGTTGGACACATATATATATAGGAAAAGTCAGAGAAGAGTGAAGATATTTATATCATGGCAAACTAACCTCTATCTGCTTGGGCAAGACAAAGAGCTAGCCAGACCAGTGCTTTCTTGCAGATGTGTGGAATGTCTGACCACCTAAGACCAGTGAGAGCATGTCAAAGGCCTCTGGTGTGCATAGTCAAATCAAGGGAGGCAGGCACCGGAAGCAAACGCGACTAACTCTCTGATGTGCTTATACTGGAAGGGGACATCGACATCAACAGCGCTTACGCACAGACTGAGCTTCAGAAAAGACGGGGAGGACCGCCCGAGGTCAATTCTAGGTTGATGTCCTACCACACTCTACTTCTCGACGGCCAGGACTCCCCCGGCCCGGATATATAGTTGTCGTCGACTTTCTTCCTATTTCGCTGACCAACTAGATAGCGGTTTGACGTAAGCGATGCAAAAATCGGCGTCTATGAAAAGATGTCGAGTTGAGTGCACTAGGGGGACCGCCTTTCTGTTGGGGGACCTAGCACCCTCCTTTCCAATCCAACGAAATCAACAAGCTGTGTGCGCTTAGCGCCCCTTTGGTTGGAGCGCTTTAGTTACGTGTTCTTCCTTCGCTGATTGAGCTTTCCAGAGGTTTCATCTTTAGGTTCTTCCTATTTGACCCGAAACTGATCGATCTAGCCATGAGCAGGTTGAAGAGAGCTCGGAAAGGCCTTGGAGGACCAAACCCACATATATGGCAAAATACAGAGATGACTTGTGTCTAGGGGTGAAAGGTCAACCAAGATCAGATATAGCTGGTTTTCCGCGAAATCTATTTCAGTAGAGGTATGATGTCGATGCCCGAGGTAGAGCACTCAATGGTCCTGGGTGGCTTTCGCTTGACGAACCCCAGGGAAACTCCGAATACAGGCCATCATCGTTTGTACAGACAGACTTTTTTGGTGCTAAGACCAAAAGTCGAGAGGGAAACAACCCAGATCATACGCTAAGGTCCCTAAGCAATCACTTAGTGGAAAAGGAAGTGATAGAGCGATGACAACCAGGAGGTGGGCTTGGAAGCAGACATCCTTTGAAGAAAGCGTAATAGCTCAACTGGTCGGGATCCATTGCATCGAAAATGTCTCAGGGCTCAAGTGATTCACCGAACTGACGAGTCCAAACTTTTTGTGTTAGTAGTTGGATGTTCTGTCAATCAGGGAAGGTTTTTGGTGACAAGACCTGGAGATATCAGAAGTGAGAATGCTAACATGAGCAACGAGAAATCCTGTGAAGAACACGATCGCCTACCAGTGGAAGGCTTTCTGTGTTCAGTCAATCTACGAAGAGTGAACCGCTCCCTACAGTTCGTTGCCCGCCTACCTCCGACCCTTAGGGAATGCATTGATGGAGGGCCATCATGTAGTTCTCTTTCCCTAGGGCTCAGTCAGAGAGAAGGGAGGGAGTCTTTTCCGGGATGTTCCTTTCACTCGAGCATGGTCCCTTTGGCCTTCGGAAGATCCGACACACATCTTGACTATCATAGGCCTGTGTGGCACTTGCCTGCCTGAATGTCTGAGCCCTAAGTCCAATGGGCTTTTCTGCATATATATCTGGTTTGAAACTTGTCCATCTTCCGTGTCTGTTGAACCGGATAGTGTCAGCTATGGCCAGACTGGAAAGAGAAGTCCAATGGGTAAGGGCTAAGAGGGGCTATTTCGTCATGGGGCCTCAAAGATTGCTTGATTCTCCACAAGATCATATACTAGGTTCTCTCTTTGGCTATCGTGATAGTCTTGATTCTAGGGTTTAGTAGGACTACTACAAGTCAGGCTTCCTTCTTTTTTTTATGAGAACTATGGGGAAAGCCAAAGCCCTGAGAGCCAGCCAGTCCCAAGATAGTTGATGTGCGACTAGAGCTGAGATCTTCTTTTAAGGCAATCTACAAGGTGCGTCATTAGAAGGGGAAAGTCCAGTCAGCAACATCATTCAGGTTTAGAGAGTTGGAAAAGATTCTCCTGATCCTCTCTCTTCCAATCGACTTCGTACCTCAGGATTGGGAATACCTGGTCTCCCGGGAGAGGTTTTTCCTCAAGTGAACCTTGACTTATTATGCTGATCATATAAGCTGAGGAGAGGATCCGAGGGAGGGCTGGCGGACTGAGACTTCCACTATATATAATGCTTCTTATATCAGCTATGAGACCCTCTAGATATCCGGGTCTGGACCTCTTTCCAATTACTTTCCAGTGCGTTAAGTCCTAATATGAGGAAGTTGGGGGTCGTTCACTGAGGTCTCAATTCGGAATGAGGAGCCTACCTGAAGAATGCCCAGAAATCAATGGGCATGAATATCTAGTATACCCTTCTGACCTAGCCTCAAGCTTTTCTCAAGGAGTATTGTGATTATATTGAACTACTTGCATTCTCTTTTTTGATATAGTTGATAGTTGGAGCGGATGCACAAAGGAATGTGCATTTGACCTAGTAGTCGACGCCCACATGCCCTGTCCCAGCGGCCGGTAAGCCGATCCTCACAAGACGAGGAAGAAAATGAGACTGTGCAGGCGAGACTAGGTGAGGGCAGTTGGCCAATAGAAAAGAGGTGCATAGAAAGATGTCAAACATCTGAAACAAAAAAACGACGGGAGTCAGAATCAGAGAACCACAACTAGATATAGGAAGAAGTGAACCATATGCAGTGGTGAAAGTGGAGAAGGTGCACAATCTGTTAGAACATAGGTATCCGATATGGCAGAGTTCATTTATGAGGGCCCCCTATAATGAGGCCCTCTGAGGTGGAGGTAGCATGGCAAGGACGAAGGAGAACTAGACCTGAATAATGGCCTGAAGCTGCTGCTGATGGTAGACATTGTAACCACGCAAGCAGTTGTGCATAGCTCGTGGAATCATCAGTCTCAATAGAGGGCAAGGAAGAGTAGGAGAGGAGGATCCCACGGGAGACGTGGTAGGACGACGAGAAGTGCTGCTAAAGACCAATGGATCGAGCTTCATGCACTTTCATCTCCCATCCTTCGCACCGATTTGACCCTACCGCTTTTTGATCAGTAAGCCTCTTGCTTTCGAAAGAGATCAGCATCCTAGTCCCAAAAGTGATGTTGGTCAGCTTAGAACCCATTGGACCGAAAGGAGGGGGAAAAGAATCCACTTGGCTACATCTGCCCCTTTCCCTGTGGAGGGCTTTCCCTATCTATCTAAGATCTAATATCCTGCCTCGATCCTTTTAGCAGTCAGTCACGTCCATTGGCACTGGTCCAACCTTTCTTTCGTTAGCTACCTCACTCCGCTCTTCACTTCGGAGAAAGAAAGAAGTATACGCGACAGTCGAGTGAGGGCTGTTATACCCCCCAATAAACTGGGTGTACAAAGGAATTCAAAAATTCTTCCCAGCGGTTCACTAGAAAGCTAACCTAAACGTGCGAGCGGGAGTGAGGAGCGTAGACGAGGTCTGAGAGCTGTAGCGGTAAGCTCCGGCGAGTTCTCAAGTGCCAAATCCGGCGAGTTGAGCTCTTTTATATAATAGCGGACGATAGGCGAAGTCGAGTTGAGTTAAGAACCAAAGAAAGAAAGAGGAGAAAAGGGGAGCTAGAACTCTAGTCGAAGCAAGCAATGAACAAGGGGAGACATATATATAAGCTTGAGTGGGACTAGGGCTCAGTTTTATAGTAGATGATGGAGACGACTGCAGGTAAGCATGAAAGATGACCATGTCCCACGCAAAGCAAGAGCTCACTACTATGCAGAGGTGCAATGCGGCTTGTGTCAGCTGTCTACTCTTTCCGGTTGAGGATAGAGCAATGACTTAGACCTTTCCGTAAACCTGTCTAATATATAGTAGTATTCGACTTATATCATACTATACTTGTAGGGGCAGCAATCGTGATATCTAACCTTCCTTTCTTTTTCTTATAAGAGAGAAATCGGTAAGAATTTAGACCTTGTCTGTCTAACCTGACATGAGTACCCTCAGCCTCACTTTAAAGCTCGCTTCTTAGCCCAGTAGAGGACAAACCTGGATGGAAGCCATTGTAAAAGCATCAGTAGCAGCAGCAGTCGCAACAACCCACAGGAAATGCTTCCTCAACTGCTCGTTTTTCATAGTAGAAAGTCGCAGAACCGCCCTCCTGTGAAATCACATGACCAGTGACCAAGGCCTACTCCAGGAGCAACCGATCGTTCAATGCTACCTCCCCCCGACACCTTCCTCTGGTTCCCCCATACCTTTTCGAGCAAGCTTTCGTCTCCTCCCTCTGTCTTTAGTCCCGGAAGCGGGCCGGGCTTGGGCGGGCGCGGGAGATTATTCAGTAGCAATCGCAGGAAACCTCTTTTTGTCTGATATAGTAATAGGTCGCTTCCCGGTGCCCTTTCCATCATGTTTTTTCCCCTGCTTAAAACCCTGCTCCAGGGAATGCTTCCCAATGGAAAGACGAAGGGAGGGCTAGGTCCACTAGTTCATGCAATTCCGAAGAAGGCTCGAGGATGGCCTACGGACAGCCTATTCTTTCTAAGGCACGGGCTTTTCTTGCCCTTTTCTTTCTTTTCTATTTCTTCAAATGCAATGCTGGCTCGTCTCGGGAAAGCGCTGGCAACAACATAAAGGAAGGGGTCCACGTAGCTGTTATGCCTGCCCAATGAGCAGCAGGTTCGGCAGCTAAACATAGCGCCTATAAGCAAGCGGCGAGGCTCGTGAAGCTATAATGACATATAGGCCCGATGCTATATCAAATCAAAGGTTTGACTCTCCCCAAAACTCAAGACCTTTCTCACTATATTCGGCGTTTGAATAATATTAGAATAGCATGTTAAAGTACTTATATATAGAAACTCCTAGAAAGCAAACTAATGCCTACCTACTAGCTTTCGCATGTATGACTAGCTTCTTCGTTTTAAAAGGGAAGATAGTGAGACTAATGGTGCTCGGAACGTTGACTGAGATTGTAACTAAACCGACTCGAAGAAAAGAACAAGAGCGTGACATAGAGAAGCTAAGGGAAATATATAGTAGGAATTTCCCCACCCCATATATATATGAGAAAAGGAACCCTCCTCTACCTATGAATGCTGAGGGGGGCGCGCAACACTAAGTAATCCAAGCCAACCCATTGGAATTCTCTTCCTATCGTTCATGGCCTAATTCTCACCTATCCCGAATTGCCAGCGACAGGTCTTGCCTTCATTCTCTTCCTTATATAGATAGACTAGAATACTGCCCTTAAATGAAGACCTCGGACTTCCGGGTGCAATTAGTCCTAATGCGCTTATGGATAGGGAAGTTCGGCGGCGGAGGACTACGTGTTCTTTACCGGCAAGACTATCCCCGGCTAGCACAGTCAGGTAGAGTTAGGATCAGCGGAAGCAGTCAGGTTGACAGGTAGGGCGGTAGACGGTCAAGCTGATAGAGTCGTAAACAGACTTTGAAGATGACCGAGGCTTTGTCTTCTCTCTGCTACTGAGGGATTGAACTCGCAAGACAGAGCGCGATCCTCTCACGAATTTTTTTATTTTGGACTTCTCCAGTATTGCAAAAGAAAGGATACATGTGTCAGGATGCTGTTTTGGAAGCCGAGTATCATCCCACAAGGATAACCGATGAATTTTCCCCTACCCTCCTACTACTAGAATCAAAAGGCGTGGCTGGAGAAGGAGTGGAGTGCATAAGCACGTCACTCGCACCTGTATGGTAGACCTTAGAAAGTCTTATATAAAAGGGGTCGAAGAGCCTAAGGTTAGAGGCAAAGCTAGGACCGAGATTAATTATTAAGATATTTAGTATGAGAGTGAGTGATCGCTATCGTCTGTTCGCAGGCTGGGGATAAGCGCCCTCGCGAGCAATTACTTACGTTCTTCCTTGCGAAAAGTCCTATAGAGCGAAGGTGAACCGAGCCGGTGTGAAAGTCCACCATTGTCAGGTCTATCTATTAATGCTCTTGATCTCAGCGCAAAGACAAAGGTATTGAATGAGGGTCGATCAAGCCGGCTTTTTCTCAATATCCTAAGCTCGGGCCTCCCTCGCTTCTTAGTTAGCACAGTCTCCCCAACAGCTCTCATAGCATTCCAGTCATACTTCTTGGTTGGACACCAGCATGGATAGGAGCAGGTCCGAGGATAAGTGAAGGCCATACAGTATAATAGACTGGCCTATAGGCAATGTTGGTAGGTTGTAAATAGTTGCTTCATCAAATGTGCTATGGGACCGGGGATGAATTGAGCATTTTCGTCGTCTCTTGAGAAAATCAAATCACGAAAAAGCTAGGAGAAGCGAAGACAGGTGCGATACCTAATCCACTCCATTTAACGATGTGAAACTGGCGAAGAACGCCGCTCGACAAAAGAGAGAGAAGGGTAGGTCTCTGAGGGGCAGACAAGGGGAATAGATAGGCAAACGCAGACAAGTCTTGCAGTTTCCTAAGAGGAAGAGCAGCTTAGACAAAGCATAGGTCTTCTACGGCAACTAGACAAGTGGAGGTCTTCCTTCCACTCCAGACAGCATTTTCTTTCTACTAGTACCCCCCCCCCCTCGAACCCCCCATGCTCTCTTCTCATAGTGTAGGGAAAAGAAGCTCAGCTTAGAGTATAGAAAGGGCTAGCTCTTTTCACTATGTGCCCATGCTAACTAACTATGATATGTCATGGTCAAGCAGTTATGACAGCTAGCCTTGTCTTCTAATAGGAGGGGAAAAAAGCGTCATGATGAGCTTCCGTCGATCATTTCCAAGATCTAATTCCAGTTTCCTCTCCTGTAATGGAAAGGCCTTTTTATCTTTCGTTTTACGCTTACTCCGGAGGAAAAAATCTTCTTGGTGGATGCAGGACTTGGTACTCCCAGAATTAGTATGCAAGATGAGCCTACACGAGTGTCAATCAACTGAGCCATCAGATTTGAGAACCTAGGAGAAAATGAAGAGCTCAAAGAAAGCACCAAAAGCCCTGAGATCATAGACGTACTCAAACCGAGGGAGTCCCCTTTGTTATATAGGGACATCGAGTAGACTTGCTTCTTCCTCGCTCTTAGAGCCTTCGGGAGGCTTTGGTCTTGTCCTCTTACCAATCTTTGTCCTTTTGTCATAGCTTATCTAGTGGGTGACGGAAGGACATAGGGACTGAGCTTAGCCCCTGAAACAATATACTGAAGAGAAATAGAGAAACTCCCTCTGACTCATCTTTTTTCTTTGGGAGACTAAACGAGAGAATGATGTGCTCCCCCCACCCCTTTTTCCTTTCTGCCGGTGAATGTGCATACGCCTCTCACTGAAAACACGGAGTGAGCTTCTCTAGAATTGAGATGACCCTCTGGAGGTTTGTTTAAGTCGGAACAGCGGGAATGCGTCCAATTAGTATATAAACTGGCTGCGAAATGATCTCATTACACCCTTCGTGACTGTGGATGTCACTCTTTGGGAGGAGCGAACAAGTTCACTTTCAAGCTGGGAAGGGCCTTCGCTCCCTTCCCGGAAGATTGGGAATCTCGAGAACATTGACGATAGACATTATACGAATACTAGCCCTACCCAGGGCTGGCCCCCCTTCCCCCAAGCGTGACGTACCGGGAGGGATTTAAAAACGATGCTTCCTTGGCCGTGTGGAACATGGATGAGCATTATGTCATTCCTACAAGTCAAAAGACTCGAGGAAGTGCCCTCTGAGGACTTTGAGATCAAATATAGAATGTTTTAAAAAACTTCAACAAGGGGAGAGTATCTAGTCCCTCATAGACATCAGAGTGTGAATGAGGACAGAGCAGGCCACGATGTCAGGGTTCCCGCCAGAGGGAGATCTTCAGATGGATTCGTCATCTTCTAGAGTTTTCAAGCGGCTTCTTCAAATCGATTATATTTGTTTGGGAATAAGCCCCTTTGACATCTCTTCATCTGCAAAAAAAATCTCGGTGTGAAAACACAGAGACAAAGGGTTGATCTTAGAATAGGAAAAAGAATGGATACGCAGGGTCCCAAATGAATTGGCTTATTCGAAAAAAGCCTTGTTCTTTGGAAGATCTATCTCGTGTCTAGTACTGCATGGTTCCACTCTGCAAGAACTCTGAATCATTCTTCATCCTCTTTATGAGAAATGGCCCGCTTGCCCTGAAAGGACCTAGGGAAATCCCAATGAATTGGGCCTTTCGATACAAGAAAATAGATTGCCACAAGGGCACCATATTCTCGGAGCCCAAACGATGTTATTTCTGAAATCCTCCTCTATCTGTTGCGGGTCGACAACTCCTTCCCCTTCTTCAAACTCCGATTCATATTTTTCATATCAAAATCTATGATCAACGATGGAACAAGATTTATTTTGCTTCATATCTAACTGATTCATTGGTTCGGACCGAAGAAGCAATGTCACTCGATTATTATCAAACTGACTGCAATATTTTTCTGTCTGTGAGCTTCTTTCCACTAATAGATGAACCAGAGGAGGATCAAATTGTAGAGGGTATGTTTTCCTATTCATCATGGGTCATGCTTGCCAAGACCTAACCATCACTAATCTTTCTTTCCTCTCAATCGATGAATGGAAGGGGAAAGTGGTTTTTTCGGGTTGCCTTATTTAGCTTCCAGTAGTCTACGCATACCCGCCAAGATGTGGCAACGTGGGTTGAGATATCTTCCCTTCGGTCATTCTGGACCAGAGTTCGGCCAGCCTTCTCCCTGATATTAGGATGATTTTGGGTAGGAGGTGCGAGATAGGAGCGAATGAAGTGGAAGTGAGCAGGAGCCGAGGAAAGAGAATGTGAAATAAATAACCCAGGCCCGCCCCCTCTCTTCTATATCAATTACTCTCTCTAGAAAAGAGAGAAGCAATCCGCCAGCCCTTTAAAACCTCGAACGTAGGGTACAGCAAGGACCACCAGGAATGTGCAAATAGCATGCTTCCTTTTGTTCCAAGCTTCCTCTTTCCTCCCCCTTCGGGAAGGCCAAGCAGCAACTAGAGCAGCTTAACGAGAATAAGGCACCTCTCTTTCCCCTTTTATATAGTTTCTTCCATTTTATATGTATTTAAGATCTCAAAGCTTCAGTTCCCCAGTTAGGCTTCAGAAAGGCAAGGAAAGCAGATGAGAAATAGATAGATAGTGAGTTCCCCTTACCTCAAGGGATTGGGGAAGTTGACTCATTCCGCTCTACTATCGCGTTGTAGTTGTGGGAAGACCCTTCAAAGATCTAATTAAACATCAACGATTAACTAAATCCTAACCCGGAAGAACATAATGAATTCCCATGAAAGGATGAGATGAGATGTGGACTTTCAACTGTAGTAGTTGAGCTGGGACTGGAACATGATCTTCATATCCATATCTCTCTGAGTCTGACTTTGCTTCTGGGCTCAGCACTTCATCTAAGACTTTCGAGTCGATCGCATTCTCCTGATAGACTTTCGGGAAGGCAGTCAGGTGAGCATCACGAGAAAGGTGTAATAGAATGTTCTGAAAGTCTCTAACACTAACTTTTTCTCAGCCTCCTATAGTACCATCTTCTTTATTTATTTTTTATAAGTAAGGGAATCAGACGTGATTATTAGTTAACATTCTATTCTTCTTCCTCTCAGCTTCACAATCATAAGTCAGCCTTTCTCGCAGGATCATCCCACCTTTCATCTTTGAAGCCTCCCCTTCTGAAATCCTAGCTCCAACCCTTTGATACTACCGCATTCATCACCTTCCCGAATTCTGAGTTGATATTTGAGCTTTAAAAGTGTGTTAATTGTTAATAGTTTGCATTTTGAAATGCCCGTAATTGTCGGGGATGGTGATATGAGATGGATATAGTTATCAAACCCGGTTTAATCTAGTCGAAAGCAGTTGATGATTCTAACTGAATAATTGGTTTTGGACTGGCATGCTGGAGAGTCAGTTGATGATCTCTTTCCGCATCACTAAGTTCTATTACTCATTCTCGGGATTTGTGTCCTGTCGAAACCTACCGAATATGCCGAAACCTACCCGAATATGCTGAACCTACCCGAATCAATAGAATAAGCTTTTATAAGTTTCTTTGACCCTCATTCCCTCTCCCTAGCTCGAAGCCACCCCTTATATATGAAGTTCCCCTCACTACAGCATTCGATGACCCCCTCTGTCTCACTACGCTTCGACCCCGGTGGAACACGATAGTAAATAGGGGTTCGCGCCTATTATCTAGTTTCTAAGAAGCACTTTGAGAGATATAGCATGTTCTTAAAAGTCCGCTTTAGTTAAAGAACGGTCATGCCCATGCCCTTCGCGATTGCCCTTTCATCTTTGACGGCCGATCTTCCGGGCTCTCAGGCGGATTCCTGATATCTAAGAATCCTGGTCTAAGCAGCCATCCCACCACTAGATAAGCTCTCTCCGCTGGGAAATTTCTTTCCACTGCCTTTCTCAATATATCGTGAGAAAACCCAGCCTTTCCAGCTTTTTATTGATTGTTAGAATTTCTAGTCTTTTTGATCAACTTCACCTCAAATGAAATTCGGGTCTGAGCTATCTATTTGGGGTTCTGTCTTATGTGTGAGGTTTCTAGCTCAGGGTCTGACATTATATAATAGCGCTCTGTCCTGGGGCTGACGTCTTGTGCTCTCCCGCTTTCCCAGCACCATTTTGAGCTTAGCATTGTTCCTATTTTTCCGAGCTAATGTTATATAAGTTTGTCAGTCTTCCTTGATCCCAAAACGGACAATGATTGGTTTTTAGTGTGGTTCTGGTCTTCCTCTGTAGTTCCTGGTGAAAACGTGGTGATGATTGTTCCTTGGCAGTCTTCACTAAGTGACGCAGCGCTTCGAATCCTAGACTATGGGCAGGGTTTTCCTTTCTGGTCTATCTGGGAAGGGGAGGGGAGCAAGGCTAGTTAACCTAAGGTGTAGCGCACACTACAATAATATCGTGACCACGAGACCCCTGTGCTTCATCGACTCATCAGGACCCCATCGTTGGGTCTTGGACTCATCTGTAGGCACCATCCGATGAGGATCGTCGGCGAGAACATGGAGAGCACCGTAGCATAGCGGGAGTAGCCTTGGAGCTCGAGGAATTGACAGAACAAGGTAGAACATGCTCCTATTTTTCCATGTTCTTATGGAGTGACGTAGAACTGTCCGATGGAGCCCACGCTCCAGATTGCACAGGTATTGTTCAGTGATGCATCAGAGGAACCGCCCGATCGTACAGAAGATCTGATCTCCACCGTCCTTCGCCGAACCGATACCGACACAGCTGGGTCATTCATCGCTTAAGTGAAGTGCATCCATCCATCCATTGGTGCATAATATTGGGTAAATATCATAGATACTCCTCTATAATTTATTTATTTTGTTTTAATAATTTTTATAAGTTCGGTCTGAAGTGTAAATAAATGTGGTTATTTTTCATGGAGCCCCTTGCCTTTTCATGCATTTACATATGTATCCATACCAACTCACCTCACGTGGTCCCCCACATGAGGTGGGAATTTTGCAAACATACCCTTGCAAGTTTTTGTATTTAGTCCAAAAAGTTGTATATTCACTGTTAAATTTTATGGATAATTTGTAAATAGGTCCTGAAGCTTTTGTATATTACATTTATGCCCCTACCATGCCCCTGAACTTCGTGATGTTGTTACTAAATGTATTTTAACTTATTTTAATTACCAACAGGTCCCT
Source organism: Ottelia alismoides (assembly GCA_037367405.1). Classification (NCBI taxonomy): domain Eukaryota; kingdom Viridiplantae; phylum Streptophyta; class Magnoliopsida; order Alismatales; family Hydrocharitaceae; genus Ottelia; species Ottelia alismoides. The sequence continues at coordinate 248,220 of JAZKJV010003511.1, read as the reverse complement.
GCCTCTGCTGTATTTTTATGTTTATGTTCCTTTTTATTAAAATAGCTCATGTTTGGTTTTTATTTTGAAAATATTCATGTGGATGCCTTGAATGATGCTCTTTCACGCCATTATTTTTATTTGTCATTTTCTATCTATTTATTAAAAAAATCAAACAGTGGATGTTTATTTACTGTCTAAATATAAAACACTAGAAAAATATCAAAACACTTTGAAAATTACAAAAAATAGAGATAATTTATTATTGTAGTTTATAACTCCAAACCAAAAATCCCTAAAATAGAGATAGTTTTATTTATACATATTAGTTCATATGAAAATCAGTTTTGAGAATTTTTACACTTATTTAGTGTTTTAAATCTTACAATAATTCAGCCTATTAATTTAATCCATGTTTTAGGCTATTTTGGACTCTAAAAATACTTAAAAGTTGGCAAAAATACCCAGAATATCCTAAAAATAGTAGAAAATATGAAAAATTCAAAAACAATTTATTTTGCAAATTTTGATTATTTTTAGCTATATTTATAATTATAATACCTTATATTGTATTATATACCTATATATAGTTTATATTATTATTATTAACTATTATAAATACCTTATAAATATTTTTAATACCTTAAAAAATTAATTATGAAAAGGATAGACCTTAGGATTTTTGTTTTTTATATTTATTATATATATTACATAAATAAACCTCATATCATATATACATTATCTGATATATATTCATATATCAGTATATATCTATATATATAGTTATATATATTAAATAATACTAAAATTAAAAAATATATTTAAAAATAAAAAATATATAAAAGTAAAAATCAAATAAAAACTTGTAAAATCAAAAACCCACACAAAAAGACTAAGAGGATACTGTACATAATTAACTTTGAATAGAAATAATCATGAGGCTACCAAGTTTGTTCTTAGTGGTTCGACCTCTACATGCTTACACATAATGCACCCTTGTTTGTAGAGTAAAATAAATTATATCACACTTTTGTCATTCATTGATTATTCATACGTTGTGGCTACTTGTTTATTAGGACGATTCTCGTGAACGGTCGCCTCGACGACTGTTGATCCGCCTTGTGGATTGACAAGACTCTTGCAAGAACATTGCTCATAAGGCACATGAGGCATGCATACTTGGGCTGGACTTTTTTGCAAAATAGAAGAAATTCTATGCTTCTACTGCAATTTACCTAGCCCACACGTGCTAGGCACACATGTGAACCAGGCTCGGGAGGAAGGTCGGTAGGCTACAGGTTCGAAAGCCACGTGTTGTGGCCTCTGTGATTCGTCTTTGCTTCCATTCCACAAACCTCTTGGACTAGCGCAGAGGCTAGAGCGTGATTTGGTCCTTCGATCAAGATGACCAGATGGTAGCTGTAGACTGTAGCTCTGCCAACATCTTCCTTGAGCGTAGTGATGAAGGTGGTGCTTCGGTGATCGTCATGAAGCTCCTTTGTCTTTGTCCTCGGCATGGAGGGTCGGAAAAGATCTATAGGAGGCTAGAAAAGGTCCTTGAAAGGGGAAGGATCGGTAGAGGTGGCTGAAGCGATGAGGCGATGCTCCCTCATCGGCGTAAAAGTTTTATAATGGAGTAAAGATGTCAGCATTGGCCATTGAAGGTTGTGACCTGCAGAAGATTAGAACGGGATAGTTGAAGTGTGGAGAGGTGAGATGGCGGTCCATCGGGCACGTAATAAAAGAAGAGAAAACAAAGGAAAATGAGAGAGAAAGAGAGAGAGAGAGAGAGTTACCTGGAGAATTGACAGGAGGAGCTAGAGGAAAGGCCTGGGCAGAGATCGTGGAGGAGCTCATGACTTGATCTGGTCAGTTGTGCCAGAGAGCTCAAACGGCAGCCGAAAATGTTTGAATATTGTGGAGTATTTTAAACTTGGTAAGTGTACCAAGGTCGAACACAGGGACACGAGCTATCTGATGAATCTGCATTTCATCGTCTTTATGCATTTATTTTAGATTAAAATCACTTATAAAACACCTATAAATATCAATAAATTTCTTCTTTTACTAACCTTAATTTTTGTATAAATATTGTATATTTATCACTATTTTAACCTCAAATAAAGAAATAAAGAAACAAAGGAAAAATAAAGAAAATCAAAGACTGTATATATGAAATAGGTACATACTGACTCTGAGTCCAAGAGTAGGTCAAGACTTGACCTAATTGACCAGGAATAAAGTAGGGGGAGATAAGGTCAAAAATCTAGAAAATCAATAGTCATTTGTTCATATTCATGACTTGTACATTTAGGTATATAATACATATTACTTACACTAATTTATTTATAACCAAATTCATCTCAAATAAAAATATTTCCTTCTTGAAACTTGTATATAAAAATATTTTGCAAATAATAAAAATAATTGCCAGAACAATCAGTGTACATTATGTAAATAACAACACTGAAAAAAACGTAAAGCTCAACTTGTCACATCAATATCTTCTCCACCGAAATTCAAAACTAACCACTCACTTTAATTGTATCAAAATTTAATAATCTTTAAAATGGAAGTGATTTCATATAAATTGAAGTTAAGGTGTGAAATGTGGCTTTTGAGGGTACTATTGTATATTAAACCTATGTATATTATTTGTATACATGTATTTTCCTTGTATTGTTTATATAATTTGTATTTTTAAATATATGTATATATTATATTTAACTTATATAAAATATAAATAAAATCACAAAATCAAAAAATTAAAAAAATTAAGTCATGTTTATATTATATATGTATCACTATGCATATTGTAAAATATTACTATTTATTTACCCTAACAAACTAATTCACAAAAATAAAAAAATATCATCAAAAACACATAAAATATTGTAAATTAGTAAATTATAAAATTTTCTATATATTTGTAAAAAAAATAAAATAAAAACCATGGTGTTGTATATATAGGTATATATACCGATAAATAACATACCTTATTTATTTTAACCCTTGTATATATTTTATTAAATTCATTAAAAATAATCATAAATAAGTTCATTACATTACAAACATTTTCTCTTTAGCATATTTTTATTTAAAATTAATTTCCTTTTTTTATTTCTCATTCTATACCCTTTTTTATCGTCTAGCAAGTTTTGTCTTATTCTCTACGCGCCTTGATTGGTTGAACCCAGGTCTTTTGACCCAGGTCAACTCTCTAGTCATCTTGCATTCCATGTGCATTTTACTTGCCAGACGTCCTTCTCCAATTTTCCCGCACATGTCGTTCATTGACTCCTCTCGATTTCTTCTCCATTTCATTAACCCCAATATCCCTCTCCAACGTCAGATCATCATCTTCACATGTCATGCCACGGATTGCGCACAATTCAAATTTAAAAACTAATCGGACCTCGTGCATATAAAAATGGCTATATCTCAACATCCGCCAGCTAAACCATTTTCCACCTTCATGTGTTGGTTGTTAAGATTCAGGCTTTTATTTAAATGAATTATTCACAAATGAAATTGTAGTCATCGCAACCCAAAGAAGCGTCAAGCAAAATTTTATTCGATTCTCAAGCCAAAATAAATGAAGACAATGTAGCAAGAGAATTTTGATATTTAATTTACCTATAAAACGTATAAGGTCGAACTCAAGGTGGCTATAAAAATCTCGAGGGTTATTCACTAAATTGAAAAACCAATGAAAAGAATCAAGGAACTTCTATGCACATTAGTCTTGGTTTTTGTATTTTAGAATTTTGTATTTTTTATGGAATTTTAATTTTATATTTTTATTTGGTTTTCTATTTTTTATTTTAAATTTGCAAAAGAATTTTTTAAATAATTAAAACAAAAATGAATCAAAATGAATAAAGAAATCAATAAAAAGGATAAAAGAAGACAACTTTTAGATTTTTACAAACGGTTAAAATACACATAAAATTCAAATAAAATTATTTTTGAGTTTCTTACAATTTTTTTAATGTTTTTAATATTTTTTCAGAATTTTTCAAAATTTTTAAAGCCTCAAAACAAATCAATAATAGAAAATAAAATAAACAGAACACAAACTAAATGTTTTTGGATTTTTAAAAATATCAAATAAAGTTAAAATAGATGAAATCTATGCAGAATGAATGGTGAATTTTTATATTTTCATAAAGGTATTTTATGATTTTTTTATAATTTTATATTACCTTTTATGAATTTTTAATGTGTTAAATATTTAATGATTTTTATGATTTTTATGAGGAAACTAATTGCCAAAATTCTAGAGAAATTAAAATAAATCAAAAGAAGAAATCGTGAACTCTTTTTAGAATTTTTAGATAAAGTTTTGTATTTTTTTTTATTTTCAAATGCAAAGTGGAACTTTTTATACTATTTTTGAATTTTTATAAATAATAAAAGGACGAAACTATAAAATAAAAATTAAGAATGAAAGACCTATGTGACAGGAAACTAAAATAACTTTTATGGAATTTATAGAGGTATTTTTCTAATTTTTTTATTTGATTTTTATCATGCAAAATAAATGCAAACTCACATGGGCTTAAATGCAAATATGTAAAGTTTTTATAGTAAATGATAACAAATATGAAAAACTACAAGTGAAATGTGCAAAATTCCCAAGAAAATGTGTGCTCAAGCACGTGTGCCTCATTGGATTGGACTTATATGTATATTACATACTTCCTAGACTTATCAATAACACAAAAATATAGACTGTTTATTGCAATTTACCCAAGAAATCAAGTGCTAGACACGCTTGCGATTAAACAAGGCATAAATGCAATTAAATAAAGTTCAGGATGTAAATTGCAATTGTTCAATTTATTACATGCAAACATGTGTCCAAATGGACTTATTTGAAAATAAAATAAATGGAGAGGGTATGGGTGCAAATATACCCTTAATTGATGTAGCGCTCTACACACTGGATGGCTATGCAGATCTGATCCAACAACTAAGGTGGCTCGTGCGTGAATGGTACATATGGGATCTGGAAACTTGATCAACGACTCAGCTTTGGGGCAAAATCAATGGCCAAGATTGAAAGTAGATGGTCATTCTTGATCATGTGATTCTGAAGGGCCCTATAGGAACTCGGAAGAGGGGCATCTCCGACAAACTTTGACTGAGGAGAACCTGGTCATTGCTTTGCCAAATTAGCTTCGGACCGGTGGAGTAGCTTCCTGCAGTGATGCCCTATCGACTTGATAGCTTCAAGGTACTCGGAAGTGACACGATCACGATCTCGAGGCCTGGGAATATTTTGCTTCAAATGGACCTCTTCTCCTTAATTAATTGATCCTAGTGCATTCTTCGACCCTGCAAAGAAATGCTCGGGCTTGGAGGATGTCTCTGTCCAATTTAATAGGTCAAAGACACAAGATATGGTGAATGAATGGAGACTCCGGCGAAGGTGGTCGGACAAGGAGTTAAACCTCATATCTAGAAGGATCTAAGGGTGTTCAAATGATGGAAGGGATGGAGAAAAGTCAAGCAAAGGGGATGGCATAATCAGAATTGATTGAAGATGAACAGAACTCGTTAGATCTGGTGATCGGAGGTTGAAGGTGAAAATCGGATTTTTAACCTAAAACAGGATTTAACTGTGAAATAAAATCGCAAAATTAAAGACTAACTACCTACGGTTACCTACGATGAAGAATGGAGGTAAAATCACCTCGATCTATAGTGGAGTGGAGAGAGTCAGGACTACGCCAGAGGAAGGCCGACAAGTGGGTGGAGTCACATCTGCAAACCTCTTCTCATGCTCCTAATCATGGAGAGCTCGACCTATCACCACAAAGCTTCTCCATAAGTCAAACACAGGGAGAAAATTGGGCAAAATACGGATAAATCCGCCACCAGAGTTGAAGGGTGAACATTTATAGAGCAGACTGCGGGGGGATTCTGAACTCAAAATGAGAGATGATTGAGGCGAGGATGATGGATCTGGAAGGCTGATGAGGGAGAGGAGTTAATGGGCTAAAACATTGGAGGAGGAAGCGAAGAGTGTTAATGAGTGATGCACGAGGGAAAATTGGGTGAAAGAGCGACAGTGAGCGAGAAGTGCGGCGGAGATGGGGGACCAGGCAGTTGACTTGGGTCAACAAACCCGGGTCAACCAATCAGAAGGAGCATAGGAAATGTCAAAATAGGTTAGACTGCAAAATAGGAAGAAAATTTTAATAATTTAGTAAAAATGGAAAATGAATTTAAATGAATAAATAATGTAAATAAAAATGGTTAGCAATAAAATAAAGTTAATTTAGGTGAAATTTAATTAATTAAATACAGTATATATAATTGTTAAAATAAATAAAAGGTATTATTTATAGGTGTGTATACCAATATATACAAGATTTTGATTTTTAATTAATTATTTATACAAATATATACATGATTTAATATTTTATTTATCTACAATTTTTTACAAGTATTCTAATGGTATTTTTGTTAGAATTTTAGGACTTAATTTAGTAAGTTAATTAAATAGGTATATGTACAGTATATACATAGTGATACCTATAAAATACATACATTATTTTATTTTTGTTGATTTTTTATTTTGTGATTTTTCATTTAGATTTTATATAAGTTAAATACAATATTTACAATTAAAAAATATACTATTCATAAATATGCACAAGAAAATAAATAATTAGATAATATACATAGTATGCATAGTTATAATCTACAACAGTACCCTAATTGGCCACATTTCTCACACTAACTCTGATTTTTGTGACAACACCTCCATTTTAAAGATTATTTAATTTGGAGTGCAATCAAAGTGAGTTTGATGAATTTGGAGTTTTGGTGGAGCAGACATTGATCTTGAAAGTTGAGCTCTGTTGCTTTTTGAGAGTGTTGTTATTTACACTATATACATATGTTTTTGTTGCAATTATTTTTATTATTTACAAAAGAATTTTATTCATAATTTTCAAGAAAAAAATATTTTTATTAAAAAAGAATTGGTTATAATCAAAATAAGGAAAAGAGTGTGTATTATAGACAATCATGTACATATGAATATATACAAGTAAAAACTGAATTATGGAATTTTCGGTGTTTAGGCCTTATCTCACCATACTTTATTCCTTGTTGATCTGGTCAAGTCTTGACCTTCTCTCGAGGTCAGAGTTCGCCTGTATCTATTGCATACATACAGTCTTCTATTTTCTTTATTTTTCCTTTATTTTCTTCATTTATTTATTTTAGGTTAAAATAGTGATAAATATACAATATTAACACAATACTTAGGGATAGTAAAAGAATAAATTTATTGTTATCTACTGGTATTTTATAAGTGAATTTAAGCTAAAATAAATGAATAAAGATGATGAAATACAGATTCATCAGCAGGTTTCCCTTCAATCAGGAGTGTGTCTGGGATCCTTGGAAGTGAGATCCAGCACGTGGCAGGAGCTCCGCCACCACATTCCGACTCTTTGTTCTATGCAATAGTTCGAGGTGACATTCTTCGTCCATACACCCTTACGTAGATTTAGGTAGTTGCTTTTTGTTTTTGCTTTAAATTGCACGTTTAATTTTTGTTTAGAAGTTTAAATCAGTCCTTCACAATCTGCCTCCGATCTTCTCGATCGAAAGTGTTTCAATCGCATTCATCCATCTCCGACACTCCACTCACATCCGTCTCAACATTCTTCACGTTCTACCACACCTAACCCCCTCTAGATCAAATAGGATCTGGAGTGCGACCTCCACTCCGAACACCTTCATCGGAGGTCCCCATCCCCTAATGTTTCCTTGCTTTCTCACCTAATAAAGTAGGCTGGAGTGATCCTCCGAGCAGCAACAACAACAACATCTTGTAGGGTCTTGGAGCACCGAAGAGAACGAGAAGCGAGACTTGGAGGTCTACCTGGAGCTGCAGATACCTTCACCTCCAGGTAGGAGATTCGAGCATCATCGAGCCCTACTGCTATATCCAGAAGATACGGAATGCCTGCAGGAGCATGAAGAGATCATCAGAAGGCCATTCAGGTGGAGATCGAACGAGAATTCTTTGATTGAACTTCACCGGGGCCACCCTTCATCGTCGTTCTTCAAGGTGCCATGAGAGATGTAGAAGCCAAAACCATCACCTCTAGATTGCATCTGAATGATCTATAAAGCCCCAAAAGCCAATCATGGATTGCCAGCTCCAGATCAGATCAGAGTTAGCCACACATTTTCATCCTCTGTCATTCGATCATAGATCAGATTCATATCCATCATCCGATGTGCCACGTGGAACAGTAGAACGTTTGCACTCCAGCCACCGGTTATATTTTTATTTTGCAAATAAGTCCTTTAGGACACATGTCATACTATTATTCTATGAACTTTTGCGTAGACAACCTTATAATTTATTTTATTCACATTTAAGTCCCATTTGAACTACAACACCTGCTTTGCGTGTGATTTTTTATCTTTCTACAACAAAAGTACAGTGTGTTCTATGTTATTATTTGACCCTTGTAAATAAATAAATTACATTCATATCTATGCTAGTGCGACTCACGTGCGTTGGCATATGCATTTTTGGAGAAATTGCATATTTTCCCCCGACATTTCTATTTTTGTTATTATCCAGCATATAAATTATCTTTCTTTGCATCCATGCCCTTGTGAGTATGCATTTAATTTTTCTTGTTAATTTGATTAAATAAATAGCAAAACTTCATAAAAATTCATGAAAATCATTTTAGGTTTTGTTAATTCATTCTTTTATTACCAATTTTTATTTTGCATTTTAATCATTTTCCTTATTTTTAATAATTCAAAAAAACCAAAAATATCTCCTATTTGCATTAAAAAATCAATAAAAATACAAAAACTTTTATGAAAAAATCCAAAAAGAAATCCCGTTCCATTATGTTGTTGTATTTTATTATCTGACCACATTTCATTCGCTAATTCTTCATAAAAATAAAAAAATAGAAAAACATTGAAAACACTTAAAAATTCATAGAAACTCAAAGAGAACCCAAAAAATCATAAAATTTCTTTCTGGAAAATATAAAAATTTATCTTTATGTTTAAGCTTTTTTCAACCATTTTTGATTTTATTTCCTATTTCTAAAACCTAAAAACATTTGCATTGTTTTCTGTTTCTTTTTTTTCATGTTTTTATTTATTTGAAAATTCAAAACTATCTAAAAATTTGTAAAAAGTCAAAAAACATCATAACAATACCAAAAACACACAAAAAATTATTTGAATTTTCTGCGTATTTTTGACATATATAATTCATTTATTTATATTTCTCATTATTTATTTTGTTTTTTTATTTTCAAATATTAAAACATTTCCAAAATATAAAATTTCACAAAAATATCAAATCTAAAAGGCATATAAAATATAAAACTAAAAATTCCATAACAAATTTAAAAAGATAAAAAATTACAAAAACCAAGAGTAGCGTGCATAGAATTCCTTCTTTTATTTAATTGGTTTGTTATTGATTTAATAACCCTCTGTATTTTTGTAGCCTCTCTGAGTTCGATCATGTATGTTATATAGGTAAATAATATAGCAAATAAAATTCTCTTGCTGACATTTCTTTGTTCTTTTTGGCTTGAGAAATAAATAAACCTTTTTGAGGGATTTTTAGGATTGCAACGATACTTCATTAATTCCATCAAATTAAAACCCCAGATTTCTCTGATCAACAAATGGCGTCGTTGTAGGAGAGGCACGATGAGGGCAGCTAGGTTTTCTCATTATTGCCTGCTATTCTTGGATTGTATATACAACTGTTTCTTCTTATTTTTCTCTTGTCTATATTTTTGTCATTTCTTCTCTCACTTTATTGTCAATATTTATCGCTAGTTTTCTATTTTTATTTCTATCATTTATTTTTTCTTATTTCTCTGTATATATTATTGTGTGGATTACATCGTGTTAAGGAGTGAGCACTCATTTTGAATTCTGTGTGTCGTAAGGGAGCTTATATAACGCTTGCAGGATCCGATGTGTCGGACACCGAAAGCTGCCCAAGTCGGACTTAGGGGTTCATTTGAGATCCATTTTACTTGCTCTTCTCATTGTATCTCTTATCCACCTCTACGTTCCTTTGTTTGTTTGTTTGTTAATATTTTCTATTTTATTTTTTTCTTTTGTTCTTTCTTTATTTTTCATAGCTGTGATCTGACATCTCTTTTGTTTCTCACTCTTTTTGCGAGGGCCCGATGAGCGAGGGCGACATTCATAGGAAGTCAGCGTACCCAAGAGAAGTGGAGGTGGCTCGTTTCTTCACCGAGCTGCAGGAGAGCGTATGAGGAAGAAGCAAAAGATTTAGAAGATATTTGGAGAAGGATTTTGCAGATAAATTTTTTGTTTCTTTTTAGTATCATCAATTTTATTTTTATTTGTTTTCTCAAGGTTTTTTGTGCTTGAGCCGTTAGAAGTAGGTTTTATTATCTTGCTTGAAATAGGTAATTGATTAAGTCTAAATCCCTTAAAAGAATATTTGTTCCTATAGGCTAGCTCGTTGGACTGGAGTTAGTCAAATTAATTGGTTCTTACCAGTTAATAGAAGTTACAGCTAGGACGGTTCTCTTACATCATTTAGGTTAGTTTAATTTTATCTTTATTTTTATGTACAGATCACGTTTTATGTAGAGTGCTGGCGAAAAGTATGCATCTCTTTCTTTGCATGCATCATTGATTTCATCGTGCATTGACTTTTTTGATTTCCTTCCCTGCTCTCACTCACTTAACATCAAAAGGAATTGGAAAATTCATTAGACAGTTTACTTGATAAAAATACAAAAAATTGATAACATTGATAAAACAGGTATTGCTAATTTTCACTCGACCCTAAAACTAAATGTAAGGACGAACCATCATTGTTTTGTAAAGAGTAACCCTCTCATTGTTTGCAGGTCTTTACCTCCAGACAGAGTGGGTGAGGACGCAACCATAAGGATAGAGCCCAAATCCCTGGACTTGTGCCCTATGCTCATGTACACATCTCTATAACGTATGGTTGAGATGCGAGCACTTGCCTCAGACATTAGAAAATCATTTTGGTGGGCTCATTATCCTTTCTCCCTTTGGGCTTGATATTGAACCCGAAAGTTCAGGCAGATAGTTCCATTAGTTGGGGAGGATTGAGAACGTTTGCTGGGCCATAGCGGCAATTCACGCTATGTACTTGGTAGTAAATAACTTCTTATAGATTCACTAAAACTAAAATTGAAAAGATGAAAGACCAAACTCTTACAGTCTCCACTTGTGTTTAGTTGGTGAATAGGGGGTTTGTATTGTGTTGTTTGTTCGTGTAAAGATCATTTTGTGCCTTTCATGCCTTTTCTTCCTTTTTCTTCTTGTGTTTGCTTTTGTGTTTTCACATCATTCCTATTGACATCAAAGATGTTGGATTGGAGTATTTCATATTTGGACTCCACGAGCTCATTTCACACTCCATTTCGGTCGTCTTCTATTCGGGAAGACTCACTTTCTGGATATCCCTCTTTCTCCACATCACCCATCTTCTCATCAAATCCATTGTTTGATACTGACTCTAATCTTGAACTTTCATTTAAGATTCCACCATTTTTTAGTACTAATCAATTGACGTGTCTATTTTCAGACATCGAGTCAAAACACTTGATGCCACTGAAGGGCAAGGGTTCCATGGAAAAGCAAAGTGAGATCAACAACACAATGTTAGATTTCATACAGACTATTAAGGCACAGTTGACTGAACAAGCTGACATCTAGGCCGGATTAAGAGATATGATCATAGAGATAAGGAATGATATACAAGATAGGAGAGAGGAGGATGAGCAGGTGAATGGAGGTGGGAATAAGGGAGGAGGAAACCACTAGTTCAGAATGTGGCTAAGCTTACACATAAGGATGCATATAATCTTCGGGCAGGACAAACAAATACATGGATTCAGATGCCTGCGATTGGGCATTTTGAGCTAAAGCCCACAATTTTACCTCTACTCCTAATCTTTTGTGGACACATTAGTGAAGAACCTTATGTACACCTCCAGCCGTTTGGCAGCATATGTGGTACAATACAATACCCTAACATCCCGTTAGAGGTAGTGAAGATGTCAGCTTTTCCGTTCAGCCAAGGCATCATACTCAATAGATAATTTAGAGAAGATTGTTACGTCCTGGGAGAAATTGAGATCAACATTTTTGAGCAAGTATTATCCCCTAGGACGACTGAATCAAATGCGGTCCTTGATTGCCAACTTCTCCCAAATGTCCCATGAGCCTATTCACGAGGCGTGGAAAAGATTTAAGGATTTAACAGAGAAGTGCCCTCATCACGATATTCCAAATACAATCCTTATGCAGAATTTCTTTGGGAGTTTGTGAAGGATATGGTAAGATCCTCAAGCGCATCACGGAAGCGTGAGCGTCGTATCGAATACGACAAGGAGCGACTAGTCGGACTAGTTGCTCGATGTAGCGGAATTTAAAAAAAAATTATACGACGAAACCACATGATCCAAGAACACTTCTCGGATCGTTTCGTCTAAACCACAAATAAGTAATAGGATTACCTCTTGAAGCGTGGTTGCGATCGAGTCTCTAAACGAAGAGACCTCCTGTCTCAAGTCCGATCCAACGGAGGAGACGCTTGCGAGCGCGGGGATGAACCGCGTGCTTCTCGCAATCCATGTTGATGATCCAAGCGGCGGATCTCCTGATCTCGACACACGAGATCCGACGTCTTCTTCACAAGCGAGGCGCACCGAAGGAGACGGAGATCCACGAGCAGAAGAACGGGCAGCATAACGACGATGCCGCGGCAATGGAGAACCTCTCCATGGCATCCATGGTGGACGGCCATGAGAGGGAGAGAGAGAGGGCTGACCTCTAGAGAGAGAGAGAGAGAGAGATGCTTCTCAAGCATTGTGTGTAAAATAGAGAGCATGGTATGCATCTCTATTTATAGGGTTTTGGGATCCATGGATCTCAATCCATGTGACATATAAAATCAATGGATGAGATTGATTTATGTCAATCCAATGGCTAAGATTGTTGTTGGTAAAACCAACAAATTTAGATCAAAATATATTTGACAAAAATCAAATACAAATTAATCCAAATCAAACCAATAAATAAGGAGAGAAGATACATGGAGATTTCATCTCCATATACCTTCCAAAGTGGACGGCCACACATTCCTTATAGGAATGATGTGCCGCCCCCCTCTTTCCATGGAGAGAGCAATCTCATGGAAATCCATGAGATTGCATATCTCCTTGAAAATCTCCTCTATTTATTTCCAACAACTTTTGTTGGCTTTTTATTCTTCAAAATAATTCACAATTATATTTGAGAATATTGCAATCTTGCCATAGAAAAAATTGTGAATCAAATTCACAACCCAAAACAACATATAATTTACATTGTCAATTAATTACACAATGTGTATCCAATACACATAATAATTAATCAACTAATATAAATTATATTTAACTCTCTCTAATACATTATAAATCACATTTATAATATATTATGAACAATTGGATATTACTATCCACATTATTCTTATCCTTGATAATTAAATCATATTTAATCATCTTGGATCTCTTTATCTCATGTGTTCAAATAATATGAATCACATTCACATTATTCACATCTTTGATAATCAAATCACATTTAATTATCTAAGATAACTCTCTTTATAATATGAATCAAATTCATATTAATCTTGATAATTAAATCACATTTAATTATCCATTTTCTCAATGCTCGGATACATATATCAACAATAGAATTATCCATGAACTCTTTCAAGGATAATGCGCTTTCTCTGCGAATACTTGGAGATAAGGACAGGGCGATTGTATTGTTCCACGTATAGTGACATGGATATTGAGATCATATCTCAAATCCAGATCGCGGGCCTCCCATAGATGCTTCATTAAATCAAGACCGCAAATCTAATCTTCTCATTGCATCTGAATCACATTCAGATCAATGTCCAACATTTGGACTAAGATTAGATTACTTCTCTACTGAGAGGAGTCACTAAAATCCAGAATCATCACTCCTTAGGAATGGAAGCGTCATGGTTATACAATCGTTTATAATCACATCACCCTCAGGTATTCCTAATACCTGTACATCCTGCATACTGGAAGACTCAGATTAAACCCGAAGTATTGGATCAACTTTATACTGTCTACTTCATGGTTTTATCAGTAAGTTTCTCATTCGATCATTGGGAGTCGGTATTGGTCATATACTTTCCAAAAGCATATATCATACCTATGTCTTGATCATATACTTTCCAAAAGTATATATCAAACCAACAAATTCAGTCAAGCTTCCAAAGCGAGACGACCGTGCGCACGGAATTTGATTCTTCTCAATATCTCATGAGTGAGCTCATGTCTTCCGGTTCAGTAGTGAACCTGTATGATCCCTTTGAGAGATCGTATTACTCATATGCCCTTATATGCACACCAGCGTGCCGGTGTATAGACCTTGATTAGGCCATCAACCTATTGGTCTGCCAAATGTACATACTCAGACATATAGTAACACATCTGTCTCCGGTCAGAGGATGTGTGCCTATATCATGACAGCATATGATATAGGACTTCGGTTATCTCGATCTCGTTAAGTCAACTCTTTGACCTAACTAATCTGACACCTCCGAATCTCTATTCCTATGCAGAGGACCTGCATCAAGAGGTCGGTCAGATATCAGCCTAAATGAGAAAGGATTGCCATCTCCTACTCAGGCTGGAGATCATCTCTTAATAATCATTTGACGGTGCTTGATGAGTCCTCAATCTAACTCATTAGATATTCATCTAAGCACCAGCCTCTATGATTCAATAATTGAATCAACAGCTGTATGATCATTAAGATGGCCATGGTACATAACCCTAATTGTACTAAGGGACCTATTATGCAAACTATGTACTCTTTATTTCAGATTAAGGAGTGAATTGCAATAACATTTATTGCATAATGGCTCGCCGTGGGCTCGCATGTCCAACAATCTCCCACTAGCCCAAAGAGCCATTAATGGGCTAATCATTTAAACCCACACTCATGTGACAATCATAGGCTATTTAGAAAATAGCTAGGTAAGCTTATCAGTCACTCTGTTCCCAAGAGACTACGCCAAGTCCTTTTACGGCACTTGCATATCTCCTAGTAACAGTGCTCGCATCCAATGCGAATGTTGCATCTCATGCAACCGATACTCAATTTTGTTGGTTATAGTGTCCTTGACACTACATCTTATTAATTATCATAACCAGTATTCCCATAATCCTTATTAGAATACCTTCATTCCTGGAGATCTCTATCTCCTAAGGTATCTACAGTTAAGATCCTTATAGATCACTATCTACAAGGTCTTAAACTTTCGAAGATAAGACTTTGAGATCACTATCTCCAAGTTTTATCATCTTTGAAGATATTATTATTACTGCAATCAAGTGTTTTATCTCCACTGTAGGATTAGTAACAGTTTACTACTCCCACTGCATGATAGACATCTGGTTCTTGTGCACATCTAGCATACATTCAGCTTCTCATAACTGATGCACAAGTGCAAGCAGTTCTAGCATTCACTTCCTCAACTCTTTGAGGTGCTATCCCTCTAGATAGGTCACTACCACATCTTAAGGGAAGGAAGCGTTTCTTGGAATTGTCCAGAAAATGAAATAATTCCAAGGTGTACTACTAAAGCGACAGTCCCAATACCCTCTTCTCTTTGCTTCTGAGCTACTTCAGAACTAAGATCTAAGAGGTATCCTCGAGATCTTATCTCAAGGTATGGAACAACCAAATTATCAAACACTTATTATTTATTCTTATATCATTTTAAATGATTAGAATAATATCTACATTAAGCGCGATGAACACAATGGCACTCCCACTAAGCTTCACATGGTTCATCAAGATTTTATCTGAAATCACAACATTTATAATTTCATCAAATCTTATGTTCCAACTACAAGAAACTTATTGGAGTCCAAAGATGGAGTTCTTTAGCTAGCACACCTTGCTTTCCTCAACCATGAAGCCCTGGGGCTACTTCATATGAATATCCTCAGAGAGGTATTCATAGAGGAATGCAATCTTGACTCACACCATGAAGATGTCATAGACAAGTTGTGTAGCTATAGTTAGCAATATTCCGATGGGTTAAAGCAAGGTCACTGGAGAGCAAGTCTTATCGCAAGTGATGCCTTCTCTTCGGTGTGTAGCTCATGGCTACGAACCGTGCATTGAAGGTCTATACCTTCTCATCAGGTTCCCTCTTTCTCTTGAAGATCTATTTACACCTTAATGGGTCTGACCCATATAGGTGGATCCTCGAGGGTCCATATACAACACTTGTATATGAAGTCTACATTAGAATTTTATTGCTAACATCCATCTTTCCATGTCATGATCCTCAGGAGCTTCATCACATGAAGTCCGATCATTTTCAGATTTAACTGACACATGGAATCCATCCTCAAACTTATTTGAAGAGGTATTAATGTTTCATCTTTAATTATCTATTTTAGTTTCCAATTTCAGGAGCCTCATTATCTTTTCAAGATTAAATGAGTTCCTTTACTTCATTTTCATCTTGATTCTCAAGAAAGTCATCCTATAAGAATCATATTCTCAAAGATTAGATCTTTTAAGAATCTCAAGGTCATAAAGTAGGTATCCAATACCATTCTTTATTTTCCTAATGAAGTAGCACTCTCTAGTGCCTGATTCCAGCTTAACCACATGGAACCTTATTAAGGATATATAATGTAGTCTCTACCACATATATATACCTAGAAACTAAGAGATAATTATGCTATGATTAATCATTGATCAAATCATGTCACACATGATCAATTGTATCTCTCTACAACTCTATTGAGTTAAGGTTCATCAGGAGGATTGAGATAGGAATGATATTCACATCTCCATAAGGTATTCCTTGAATTCATCTAATAGGTACAGGCTACCTTGGTTTGATCAAATTCATTTCATCTTCCTTCAAACTTTGGTTCTAAACCAAAATTATGAAATCTTTGAACATTTCAAAGGTTTCTTAGGCGAAAAGAAGAAATCTCATATCATACATAATTATTAACAGATATCACATATCCATAATGTTTACTATGATATAGATGATCTGCAAACATCAATATGTATGAGATCCTTAATACCTTGACACCTTACACCATTCCCAAGGAAGGGTGTATTGGACATTTTACTTTGAATACAATATTCACAAGTATGTGAGATTTGATGCTTTAGACAATCTAAAGTTTCATGTCTTACTAGTCCATTGATCTCATCAACAGACATATGTCCAAAATTTGATGTCAGATCATTATCAAATGATCTTTATCCTCCTATTGATCTTTTTAATTCTCAGTATTAAAAAAAATAATGAACCATTCATTAATTTTCTAATTTAATGGAGTCCACTAGATTTTAGATTACTATCTGAAATATCTCCATCATAACTCTTTATGATAGAATTCATGTTTATATCCAACAATTAGAAATAAACAATGAGTGTATTCTAATATCTAGGTCATAGAGACATTCTCTAAGACTAAGGGCTCCCACTGAAAATATGAAATCTATTGATCTCATGGAAATTGTTGCAACACTTGCATCACTTTCAACATGGATGACCAATAAACTTTAAGATCAAATTTCTAATACATATGCAACCAATCGCAAGTGTCATTAGAAAATTGAGATACAATTATTAGACTTTATCTTATCAAATAAGTAAGTCCATATCAATGATTATATGTAGATTAATCTGATGCACTATCTGATTCCTTCTCTAAGGATTCTAGATAGATTTGATAGTCATACTATCAATACATCAACTTATTGCAGTATTGGCATTCATTCAACTCTTTGAATGTCATATGGAAGTTACAGAAATACAGTCAACCTTTTGACTATATTTCTTACTTGGGTCCAACCCATGCTTCCACTGCGCTCTCTTTATCTATAAGCAACCATTACTCAAGACTAAGGATCTCTTATGTTAAAATCAAAAATTTCAATATAAGAGTATTTCAACACTTATACATGCTTCATTAAATTCATACATTATGAATATAAGAGTAAAGATAGTAGAATGATGACACTCATCACCTACATCCATTTAAACTCTTAAAGCATAGGTTCAAGTAGGTACTCAAACAATTTGAATACATTATCTCTAATAGAGCTACCATTCTACATGATGTAGAGAACCATGTCATTTATGATTAAATGTCAAGAGCACATATGTATGCCAGAATATCTTTATTGATTTTATAAGGATTAATTTTGATAATTACGATCATCATCGACATGTCACTTCAAAAGTACATTCGATAAGATTAAGACTTATAGAAACATACAAACCCTAGGGTTTTAGTCCTATTGTCTTATTTAATTATCACTTCTCATTATTATGAGGAAACTTGCACATTCCAACCACATACATTATGTGTCCAATCGCAAGTACAATATCTGGATCAAGGGTCCAATCCATGATATTCTACTGGTTATTAATGAGTATAACATTGAGTGGGTTTAATGAAGGATTATCTGAAATAAGTAATTTGCATAAGAGTATATATTTATATATATATATATACATGTTTTACTTTGAATTAGGAATTTTATATCAAAATTGTCTTGCCATGTCAACAATGAAAGTTCATTCCCTTAATCACTTTCAATGTAAGAGATATACTTACCATTATATCTCAAGCAAGATCTGGGATCTCCTTCCTTATCTTTGTTGCATCCCAATAATATGAGAACCTACAACTCGGATAAAAAGAAGCGGGAACACATTCCGCCTTGCAAGTCCAACTTGCATCTCCCAATTCGGTCTTTAATACCCGGGCCCACCACCCCTAAGGTGATGTTGACCCGTCATTAATTGAACCAACCGTCAACAGGAATACAACTCGCTATGCGCAATCCAATATCGCCCCAATAATATGAGGACCCGATATTGGGGTCACTACGCATACGTCCTTACTCTTTCGAGAAGCGACGAGCCCGATCCAAATGGATCATATGCAGGAGCTGTCACTTCGGACAGGCGTCTCCCACATATAATATCTGGCGACGAAACCCTTCGCCTTGACGGGAGACCATGGATGTCACTTATGTGATCCTCCATATCTTATTCAAATTAAATTAATTTCTATGAATCACATTCATATAATTAATTCTTCCAAGGGAATTATCAACTCTAATCCTACTAGAGTATTTTTATTGGACATAATTAACTTAATCATATTAAATTAATTATCAATCCAATTCAATCAATCAAACTTGATTGTCTTACTTGAATATATATGGCATTATTCTCAAAGTACGTATTAATTCGTATTTTAATAATTAGAAAAATACATCTTAATCCCTCGGACATTATCCCGGCCCTACCCGCTGTCATGGCCAGTACCGGCGGGAGTGGGACGGGCCGCATACATTGCAACCCGCTACCCCAGCGATCCCCGACTAGACACCATATCTGCCTCGGGAAAGGATAATGCCAAATTGATTAATTTGTACTTGAGATGATCATCGGTTCTTCAACCGAAATTATACCATATAGTAATCAAAACAATTTTGATTATAAGGAAATTTGCTAGACAAATTCCCAATCCTATTCAAGCAAGGAGTTTGATGATTGTGATACCAATTAAGATTTAGATCAAATCTAATCAATTAATTGATTGGGGCCAAGTCAATTAAGGAAATAATCATCTTCTAATATTTCACAAATATTTTCCATAATTATTTTTCAAAATTAACAATTAATTTCATTAATTGACAATCACATGGTTCTTGATCAGGAAAGCAATTTCAGCAGTGAGCCCTACTTACTAAAATTAGCATATCTCAATCATATTAAATCCAAATTAAGCAAAGTCAATTTCTAAAGTTTGCTAATTTGATTTAGGACAGAACCTAAGTGATGTTTCACGCATTTCGAGGTAAGTCTAAATAGTAATTAACATTTTAATCACGTTCAGATTCACAGTTCCCGCAACAGTGCATACATGTTCATTAAAACGACCATATCTCGAGCATACAAAATCCGATTTATGCAAACTCAGATCCTATAGTTTTCTTATTTAATGGGGAACAAAATACAAGTATTAAATTCGTGTTTAAACAATTTAAACAGTGCCGAATTTATTTACTAAACAGATCTGCGAAATCAAATGCGAAGAAAACTTTCGCGACCTTAACGAACCCAAGTCGTCCTCGGTTAGCAAATCATATTCGAAACCATCAACCTGTCTCTGATACCACTTGAAGGATATGGTAAGATCCTCAAGCGCATCACGGAAGCGTGAGCGTCGTATCGAATACAACAAGGAGCAACTAGTCGGACTAGTTGCTCGATGCAGCGGAATTTAAAAAAAAATATACGACGAAACCACATGATCCAAGAACACTTCTCGGATCATTTCGTCTAAACCACAAACAAGTAATAGGATTACCTCTTGAAGCGTGGTTGCGATCGAGTCTCTAAATGAAGAGACCTCCTTTCTCAAGTCCGATCCAACGAAGGAGACGCTTGCGAGCGCGGGGATGAACCGCGTGCTTCTCGCAATCCATGTTGATGATCCAAGCGGCGGATCTCCTGATCTCGACACACGAGATCCGACGTCTTCTTCACGAGCGAGGCGCACCGAAGGAGACGGAGATCCACGAGCAGAAGAACGGGTAGCATAACGACGATGCCGCGGCGATGGAGAACCTCTCCATGGCATCCATGGTGGACAGCCATGAGAGGGAGAGAGAGGGTTGACCTCTAGAGAGAAAGAGAGAGAGAGAGAGAGAGAGAGAGAGAGAGAGAGATGCTTCTCAAGCATTATGTGTAAAATAGAGCGCATGGTATGCCTCTCTATTTATAGGATTTTGGGATCTATGGATCTCAATCCATGTGACATATAAAATCAATGGATGAGATTGATTTATGTCAATCCAATGGCTAAGATTGTTGTTGGTAAAACCAACAAATTTAGATCAAAATATATTTGAAAAAAATCAAATACAAATTAATCCAAATCAAACCAATAAATAAGGAGAGAAGATACATGGAGATTTCATCTCCATGTACCTTCCAAAGTGGACGGCCACACATTCCTGATAGGAATGATGTGCCGCCCCCCTCTTTCCATGGAGAGAGCAATCTCATGGAAATCCATGAGATTGCATATCTCCTTGAAAATCTCCTCTATTTATTTCCAACAACTTTTGTTGGCTTTTTATTCTTCAAAAATAATTCACAATTATATTTGAGAATATTGCAATCTTGCCATAGAAAAAATTGTGAATCAAATTCACAACCCAAAATAACATATAATTTACATTGTCAATTAATTACACAATGTGTATCCAATACACATAATAATTAATCAACTAATATAAATTATATTTAACTCTCTCTAATACATTATAAATCACATTTATAATATATTATGAACAATTGGATATTACTATCCACATTATTCTTATCCTTGATAATTAAATCATATTTAATCATCTTGGATCTCTTTATCTCATGTGTTCAAATAATATGAATCACATTCACATTATTCACATCTTTGATAATCAAATCACATTTAATTATCTAAGATAACTCTCTTTATAATATGAATCAAATTCATATTAATCTTGATAATTAAATCACATTTAATTATCCATTTTCTCAATGCTCGGATACATATATCAACAATAGAATTATCCATGAACTCTTTCAAGGATAATGCGTTTTCTCCGCGAATACTTGGAGATAAGGACAGGGTGATTGTATTGTTCCACGTATAGTGACATGGATATTGAGATCATATCTCAAATCCAGATCGCGGGCCTCCCATAGATGCTTGATTAAATCAAGACCGTAAATCTAATCTTCTCATTGCATCTGAATCACATTCAGATCAATGTCCAATATTTGGACTAAGATTAGATTACTTCTCTACTGAGAGGAGTCACTAAAATCCAGAGCCGTTTCATCACTCCCTAGGAATGGAAGCATCATGGTTATACAATCGTTTATGATCACATCACCCTCATGTATTCCTAATACCTGTACATCCTGCATACTGGAAGACTCAGATTAAACCCGAAGTATTGGATCAACTTTATACTGTCTACTTCATGGTTTTATCAGTAAGTTTCTCATTCGATCATTGAGAGTTGGTATTGATCATATACTTTCCAAAAGCATATATCATACCTATGTCTTGATCATATACTTTCCAAAAGTATATATCAAACCAACAAATTCAGTCAAGCTTCCAAAGCGAGACGACCGTGCGCACGGAATTTGATTCTTCCCAATATCTCATGAGTGAGCTCATGTCTTCCGGTTCAGTAGTGAACCTGTATGATCCCTTTGAGAGATCGTATTACTCATATGCCCTTATATGTACACCAGCGCGCCGGTGTATAGACCTTGATTAGGCCATCAACCTATTGGTCTGCCAAATGTACATACTCAGACATATAGTAACACATCTGTCTCCGGTCAGAGGATGTGTGCCTATATCATGACAGCATATGATATAGGACTTTGGTTATCTCGATCTCGTTAAGTCAACTCTTTGACCTAACTAATCTGACACCTCCGAATCTCTATTCCTATGCAGAGGACCTGCATCAAGAGGTCGGTCAGATATCAGCCTAAATGAGAAAGGATTGCCATCTCATACTCAGGCTGGAGATCATCTCTTAATAATCATTTGACGGTGCTTGATGAGTCCTCAATCTAACTCATTAGATATTCATCTAAGCACCAGCCTCTATGATTCAATAATTGAATCAACAGCTGTATGATCATTAAGATGGCCATGGTACATAACCCTAATTGTACTAAGGGACCTATTATGCAAACTATGTACTCTTTATTTCAGATTAAGGAGTGAATTGCAATAATATTTATTGCATAATGGCTCGTCGTGGGCTCGCATGTCCAACAGTTTGAGCATTGAGAATCAAAAGTTGGTAGATATCGTTTGTGGGGAGGTCCCACTTCAACAAGGATGAGGATGCCCTATACCATATTTTTAAGGAGATGGAAGAGAGCTCTACAGCTCTTTCTTCTTCATGTGCTTTTCAGAAGCGTCTTGTTCCTTCTCCTACAGTACCCCACAAGGTTGTCAACATGATGCCATCTCACAATGTGGATTGGGTGGACAGTGCAGATCTGACCATCATAGAAAATCACCTATCTAAAGTGGACATAATAGAGAAACGATCCAAAAAGGTTGAAAAGTTACATGTGATCGAGTAGAGGATAAAGAACATGGATAAGTTGTATGACATCATTGATGAATCTGTGATTCATCACTCTAAAAGTCGAAAATAGAGCTTTGTTCCCGAGTAAATAGCTGCATATTTCCACTTATACTGCATAATTAGCATTCATGCATGCATTGATAGCATCTGCATTTTAGCATTCATATTTGCATAAAATAAGAAGCCAAATTCACTTGTAAATATTCACCTGTATATTAGCTAAAATACCTTATTTGTATGTATTTTATACTAACTCCAAATCCAATAAAACCAACTCTATAGTGTATATATGACTATCACTAATAAAGGAAAAATATCTAAAAAATACTAACTTGTAAAATTGACCAATAAAATCCCAATCCAAATTTGAAGCTATAAACCTTAAAATGTACATATCTCTCTCATACAGCCTCCGAATTAGGTCTACTCACTTTTAAAGTAATATACATTCCAAGACCTTCGAAACAAGACCAATTTCATTAAATCGGAGCTCGTATGCAAACTTGGATTTTGGGCCCTGTTTGGGTTCTCGCGTGTGTAAACATAGTGGAACCGTGTCCCTGCCTGCTGTGTGAATTTGAATTTTAGACTAAGCTTGCACTAGCGGCTCCTTGAGCCACTCTAGGATTTGCTTGTGCTCGTAATTATTTAGGACCACACATTGCACATAAAAGACGCACTTAGACCGCAGATCTAGTCAAATCAACTTGTGCTTCACTCGCTAATAGAACTGCCTGTCTAGGAGCGGCTTTTCTCGTTTGTATTTGCATATAGTGTAAAATTTCAATTCAGTACTGCATCCCGCATTGTAGAGAGCTGGAGGCACTGTAAGTCTTCTTACTCAAGCATTCATCATCGTTTTCTCGATCGCATCGGCTTTTTCCGATTCTCTCTCTCTCGGTTTTCTAACCTAGGATAAAGGAATTGGGACTGGACGGTAGACGTGATTGCTTGTGTGGATTAATATCAGTGATAATTAATCTCTAAAATCGAGACTACAAATTGAATTGGACCAAAAAAATTAACTAAAATTAACCCTTGTTTGCGGGAGAGTAACCCCGACCTTGTTTTCAGGCTGAGTGAGGGTACTTGAGTGTGTGTGAACACCTTAAGGCAGAGCCCAAATCTCCGCCTTCCATATCACATTCCAACTGATCCTAGCAAATATCACAAGTCGAATAATTTCAGATTTACTGACTAGTACCAAGTAGCCTCCACCTGTCTCAGGTAGATAGGGGCAAAATTGCGGTACTTTGCGACAAGCTGCCAGTAACCCCTCGGGGTGAAGTTCCGGCCTTGTCAGCCTCCGCCTGCTTGCAGGTAGATAGGGGTGTGGTCTTTGAATCCATCGACTTGGGATAGGAGCGAAGAAAGGAAGGACCGGCGGTATCTTAGGCGACAGGTTAAACAGGGAAGACGCATCCAGCTCTGAGCCGACTTTCCTATAGGCCCCGTAATCCTTGCTATCTTGCTTGAAAATCACAATTAAAATCTATAAGATTAATTGGACTCGGTTTCGGGTTCTTCATCGTGTTGAGTGTGAACTCGGGGTTTGCTCTTGCATTTGTCTTTGAGTCTGTCTGTGTGTGTTATCCTGTGTAATTGCATATTTTCTACCTCCATCTGCTTACAATTATCCTTTCCTCTTCAAAGATGTCAGGATATTGGTCCCCATACACTATGACCTCTGGTCAATCCTCCTCGACCATATATCGTTCATCTTCGCCTTCTCATTCTTCCATGTATCCTCCGCCATCCACGGGAGAACCTTACCCGTGGTCGGCTCCAACTCAACCCGATTACGAAGTCAGAACTTCGACTGACTTCTCCACTTCTTCGCATTTCTCACCTACTCCATATTCTGACATTTCGGATCCACTTCCATCTTGGGATGTCTGTCCTCATTCTCGAGAACTTGCAGGAATTAAATAATCAAATGAAGAGCAAGCCACTACTGAGATAGATGATTAGCAAGATTATATGCCCCTGCATACTTCATTCTCACCTCAAGTAGGGACCAGACAAGAATTCACATATACACATCCCAACTTGACCTTAGGGCATAACATGGTCGATCGAACATACCAAATGAAGAGGTCTGCACATCATGATTTCCTAGACTTGATTGACTTTAGCGATCAAGATTCCATTAAGCAGCCTTCATTCGGAGAGCCTATACATTCACAAGATTGGACTCATGAGATAGACTTATCAGTCCCCGTTTCATCATATGAGGCTCTGACTAGTATTTGCTATTTGGATGGTCCATACTCGACCCAGTATTACATGCCGGAGTCTAGGTATGATGAGTATGAGACCCCAACATCTCAGCAGTCTCCTCCAATTGAGCAGGACTCTCCCATGATTTGTCATGAGAACATTTTGGAGGATGACATCTCTAGACTTATTAAGAAAAATGAATCATTTGGTAACGAGTTGAGAGATGTCATGGACATATTGCACTCAATTTCTTCCAGCTTGGGAATGATAGTGGAAAAGGAAGTAAGTAGATCTGATGTTGAAAATCAAGCAAGCATTAGGGAACCCACACCTTTTGTACAGCTGGAGTCCATTCTACCTCCCTCTTCTACTAACCACTTACCCTCCAATCCATAGTCTGATCATTCATCCACCAAAAACACCAAAAAAATTGAAAAAACAGAAAAATCCATAAAAATTGAAAATGAAAAAGACCTAAAAAAATTGGATCCTGCCCTAAGGGAAGCACTCGATGAAGAATTGATTTTCAAACTTCCCTTAATAAAGGCCATAGATCACTTTCCTGACCTCAAATGATTTGTGAGAAGTAAATTGATGCCAAAGAGGTCGGGTAATAAGAGGACAAGGACTGAAAGACACATAGTGTCTATGGCCACCTCCTTTGTGATGGGGAGAAAGACCAAAAGCCACAGAGTGAAGCGGTTGCCCCGAGTTGAATGTGAAATCAAAGACACCATCTTTACCCATGCAAGAATCGATGATGACTCACCGATAAATATCCTTCTGACCTCTGTGTTTGACAAGATCAAACTCAGGCCACTTAGGAAGTCGAGAGAGATTGTTCAGCTGGCTGATCGATCCATCAAAAGGTCGAGAGGAAATATTTCAGTCATCGTTACTTTCCAAGGTGCTCTACTCCAGGTGGACTTCACGATCATTGACATTGAGCATCGAGGAGAGTTTACCCAGTCTTCAATTATTCTCGGGAAGCCGTTCTTAGCCTTGGCTAAGGCGACTATAGATTGTGAGACTCGGGAGATTGATTTTTCAGCATTGGGAGAGCTTCGACCTCATCCATTCTTTGATAAACTTTACTCTAAGGTGACCCGCACATCCGCTGACAGTCGTGACCATCGAGAGGAAGATGAGTCCCACCTCTCTACTACACCTGTGACATCGATTGTCCGGATAACCATTGGATCATAGACTCCCCACACCTCCACTTCATCAACTGCTTGCACCACCACCGTGACAGCTTCTAAGGAGGACTCATGACCAGAAGCTATCATTGAGTCGGACATGATATTTGAGGATTGCCTTGATCATTTCAATGATCCGACACAAGAGCCTAATAATGCCAAGCCAACTGAGACCACTAGAATCTTCCCGAGACATGTGCTGACCCTTCAGGAATATACTAATCTATATGGTGACTCGTCTGATGAGGAACCCATGGTCAGCACCGCACCATACCCTGGACCTTCAAAGGAAACAACCAAGACTAAATTGACTCCACATAAAAACACGGTTGTTCCTTCTTCTAGTCGGCTATTTAGTGAGAAGAAGTCGAGAATTGATTCCTCGAGGTGTTCCCCCGAACCTCTCAAGGCGCGTCGCTCTCATCTTCCTCTTAATGATTCAGGTTCTAGAAAACCGACTAAGAAAATTTCCTTCAACATTCCGGAAAAGGAAGTTTCAGAGGAATCCTCATCGGGTCCGGACAAGGTGATTCATATGAGTGAGCTCAGTTCCGTTGTTCTTAAGCCGTATCTAAGCAAGCAGCCGTGTGTCGACCCTCGTTGGATGATCCCTACACCTCATTATTATTCATCTGAGGACGATTCCGACAGCGACACATATGTATATTATCCACCTCCTCGCGTCCGCAAGAAGGTTCGTCACAAACCTTCTTAATCCTTGTATATTCTCAATTCTCCTTGTATATATTTTTTCTCCCTCTCCAGTGATTCGAATCACTCACCCCGGCTCCATATCATTTCATTTTATGGCTATACTTAGGATGATAAGATCCAAAGTATAGGGGGGAGAGTGACCCGAGTCTCTTCACTGTTCATTGTACATCCTCCAGATCACATCGATCCTCATACTCACTCCTGTCCTATACTTAGGCTGACCAGAGCCTAAGTATAGGGGGGACCAATGCCCGCCATGTATATATTCATCCATTTCCCCTCTTTTCCTCGTCCGCCCCATTTCTGATCTTCTTCTACACTTAGGCTGCCAGAGCCTAAGTATAGGGGGGAGGGACGACTTCTATACTTTTTGTTATTTTAGCTCTCCTACGCTTAGCCCGAGCTATGTCTTTTTAGTCGCTTTCGTGCTCTGAGGACATAGCACACGCTAAGTATAGGGGGGCGTGTATATATTACATATATACTTTACCCATAGCTCGTACTTTCGCGTATTTTCATGTATTTTTGTATATATTTTGCAATAATTACGGGTGGGTAAAAATCGAAAAAAAAATTTACTTGTATAAATACTTGTAAACCTTTTGTAAAAATTGAAAAAAATGTATACTTGTATATTGTATAACACTTGTAAAGTTTGTATAATACTTATTAAACTCTTGTAAATTGTTGTAACATATGAAGTATACCAAAGTGTTGAAAAAAAAGGCTTCTTATTTACTCTTGCATATCATCCTTGAAAAAAAAGAGTCTTGCATTTCATCTGCATAGCATGTTATCTGCATCTCATCTGCATATCTTGCATATGCAAAGTGAAAAGCTAGTGGGTTCTGAACCAAGTTATGATTAGATATTGAGGATGGACTTGATTTGACCTTAATCCACCTAACTTCAGAGGAACCTTATAGGAGCTGGAGTTAAGATTTCTCAGGTCAAGTGACTTAATTCTTTGAGTCCGCAAGTCTATATTCACATGTCATCTTGATTAGTCTAAGTAGAATATCTCGTGCACATGCATGATTCTTTTATATAATGACCTAACTTGGACAAGCACAATGCACGTAGCTCTTCATTGATGAGGTGGTGAGGAGGTAGAATCCTTTAGCTTGGAGTAGCACACAGGTGGAAACATCCGTCCTCCTCTAGGGAGGGTAGTGCATCTCAACCTAGTCTGGTGGTGTTGACATCTAAGGACAGGATGATGTGGGTTGCAATAATGCTTCAAAAGAGGGATAGTCTACTAGCTCAAGAGGAAAAACTCCTGATGTACATGCTGCACCTTGTATATAGTTCAAAAAAAAGAGAAAAAGAAAAGAAAAAGAAAAAATGCAAGAACTCCAGAAAAAAATAGACAGGCCAAAACAAAAAATATATATATTATTGTCTGTCGGAGTATGTATATTAGCAAGAAGTCTGCAGCTGTATGACTTGACTACACTGGTCAGGCATCCCGGGATAGGTAGCTACACTGGCTACCGTCCATTCTTTTCTCCACCTCCTCCTCTTGAGTTGGTCGCACTTGAACTTAGAAGGGAATACCCTGCTCCTCGAGGAAAGAGTTACTGGACCGGGTTATTGAGTTACCTTGTTAGAGGAGGCTGGTTCTGAGCCATTTCTGATGTGGAGAGTTACATCTCACTTACACAGTACAAGTAAGAATCATAGTCATCAGAAATTTGCGTTTGAAGATTTGTTCTGACCTGACTATTGAGGCGTCTTGAATAGAAGACTTGTAGAACTTGAAGTCTGTTAGGTCTTAAGTTCAGGTCCCAATGAGGTTCCGCCACACAATTAATCCAAAGGTTAAGTCAAGCTCCATTTTCAACTTTTGTTCATGACCTTGGTATGGAACCCAAAATTATTTCACTCTTGCATTTCATTTTAGTTGCTCGGGGACGAGAAAGGTTTAAGTATAGGGGGTTGATGAATCTGTAATTCATCACTCTAAAAGTCGAAAATAGAGCTTTGTTCCCGTGTAAATAGCTGCATATTTCCACTTATACTGCATAATTAGCATTCATGCATGCATTGATAGCATCTGCATTTTAGCATTCATATTTGCATAAAATAAGAAGCCAAATTCACTTGTAAATATTCACCTGTATATTAGCTAAAATACCTTATTTGTATGTATTTTATACTAAATCCAAATCCAATAAAACCAACTCTATAGTGTATATATGACTAACACTAATAAAGGAAAAATATCTAAAAAATACTAACTTGTAAAATTGACCAATAAAATCCCAATCCAAGTTTGAAGCTATAAACCTTAAAATGTACATATCTCTCTCAAACAGCCTCCGAATTAGGTCTACTCACTTTTAAAGTAATATACATTCCAAGACCTTCGAAACAAGACCAATTTCATTAAAATCGGAGCTCGTATGCAAACTTGGATTTTGGGCCCCTTTTGTATATTGTATATAATGACCGTTTTACCCCTGTATTTTACCATTTCATTTTTCTTAATTATTAAAAATCCAAAAAAATTAGATTAAGTTGTAAATATTCTCCGCATATTTTCTCTATTTTTATTTTGATTTTTCTCTCTTTTAAAAATGACAAAAAAATACAAAAGCTAAAATGCGGTATTTTATATCTATAAGGTACCACCCAAAAATACGTTTTTGTATAGATGATCTTATTTGATTTTTGGCCCTTCACGAAAGTTGTAGATCTCATCGAGACGAGCAACTTTTGTGTTGACCACTTTTTGATTCAATCCCTTTTGTTATTTCTTTTTTATTTTGTTTACATTTAATCTTTGAATTTTCTGGGAACGACATGTGGCAGCTCCTGGAGCCTCCACATGTCACCCCATTTTCTTTATTTTCGAATTTATTTTATTATTTTCGGATTTATTATTATTAATATCTTATTATTACTATTTTAATTATTTTTAGTAGCATATTATATTATTATATTATTATATTTATTTTATCCCCTTTTACCACTTCTTTTCTTACTCCCTACTCCAAGCCTCCACCTTCCCCACTACCCCACTCTCTCCATCCTTCTCCAACTTCCCTCCCCTCTTCCTTTATATTCACATCAGTCTCCACCCATTTTTTCCATCCGCCATTACAGGAGAAACCCCCGAGCTCAGAGCTCTCGATTGGTGACAGCAATTGGCCATCTCTTCGAGCGAAGACAGGCGTCTTCTCCGACGAGATCCACAGCACCCTCCGCTGTGTCGCAGCCACCCTCCGCGTAACTGCTCGAGCTCAGGGACCCACCGCCCCTTCGAGCGAAGACCTGGAACTCAAAGAAGAGCTCCAATCCCCAAGTGAACACCCCCATCCCTTCTTGGTCTTAATATCATTTCTTCTTCATTTTCTCGCATTTTATTCGCCGCCTACGGTCACTGTCTCGCCTCCATTTCATTCCGCCGAGCTCCGCGTCGGAGCTCCCATCTTCGCAGTCACCTTTACATCCTCCGACGACGCCTTTCATCTTCCAGTAAGCTCCAGCTCCGCCACTTGGCCGGAGCTCCTTCGCCAGACCACCTCAGTACCCCTTAGGCCTCTCCGATCACCTTCACTTCTCCACGAGTGCACGCACGAGCTTCGGCTCTTTCTCTAACACTTGCAGGTACTGTTTCGTCCACTGATCGGAAGTTCACCAGAGCTCTTCCTGAGCTTCGCCACCGTCGTGCTCCACCGCCCATCTCCAGCTCTTGAGGCCACCATTACCTGCGCCGCACCTTCGAGCACCTTCTGGGATAGCTCCGAGCAATCAGAGAGCTTCATCGACGCTAGGAGGAACGGGAGGAGGGACGGCCCCTTCGCCGGAGCCCCGTCAACTCCTCCGCAGGAGGTAGAGGACCGTCGAGGACGGAGGTCCAGCCACCGTTCGATCATACTGATCGAACGATCCCACGACGTCCACGTAGCCGCGCCAGATCATCACTCCACCGTTGGATCGATCAGTGATCCAACGGCTCGCAGCGAGCCACGTCGCCATCTTCATCGCGCCCAGATCGCCGTTGGATCGAACTCGATCCAACGGTCCTCATCAAGCCACGCAGAACGGGTCTGAGCCTCTTCCCCGACTCTAGGCTCGGACAGCCCGAAGCTTCGCCGAACCTCACTCCAAACCTCCAAGGAGCCCGAGCCTCGATCCGAGCCGCCTTCGACATCTGAGCCTAGGTGCCCCCACGTGAGAAGCACGTGCGCCTTGGGTAAATTGCACAGAAGCCCCTGGAACTTTCAGATATTGTAAATCAGTCCCTGTGAAGCAGACCCCACGTGAGGAGCACGTGCCTTGTGGAGAATTTGCACAACAGTCCCCAACATTATAGGTAATTGCATTTAAGTCCCTGTCAGCATATTTGCTTTAAGTAATTTTATTTTCTTGTATTGCATTTACACCACTGTGTTTGCACGCATCCGTAGGTTGCATTTTACATCATTTTTAAATTCTAAAAGTTGCATTTTGTTGAGAACTTTGTCCTCTATCTATTGTGCCACGTGTCGTATTTTTGTAATTATAGTAGATTTTTAAATGAATTAATTGGTTGATTTGTGGAATATTTTTCCCAGTGACAACTTTTAATTTCTAGTTAATTTTTTGTGATTCCAAAAATCCTCAAAAATTCATAGTGGCTCTAGGACAGTGAACTTAACATGCCATAAAAATTTCATGTCATTTGCACATATATCGAGGCCTAAATAAATTGTTGAGTGATTTTGTCATTTTAATTTTAATAAATTCATTTCACATTGAAATTAAGATTTGTCAATTTTCTTGGATTCCTTATCATTAGAGCTATCTAGGATAATTTTGTCTCCTGAAAAATTGTGATTTGTTATTTTTTTAAAAATTAATTAGTGAAAATCACCCTATCTGCATGTTTAATTCACAGTAAATTCAATTAGTGTCTAAAAATTCCCAAAAAAATAGGATAGCTTAGTTTCATCATCATTAATCATCTGGCCAATTTTTAGAATTTTTGGACTCCATTTGATACCTTAATTGAATTAACATCAAATTGGCTTCGTGGTTGCATGTGTCCTGCATAGAAATTGAAAAAGAACAAAAAAATAATTTCCCGAAAATCCAACACTTGATTTTTGCTAAAATTCACCTAAGGAGACAAATGCCTCCCTGAGTTCGACCTTAGACTTCACCAAGTAAAAAAATCTGCCGCTTGAAATTAACTTGACATTAATTAATAGTGGTTTTTGATTAGCCTCTCGTATCCGACTGCAACGAACGACATCTAATTAATTTGGACATTAACTTGCTCGAATTAACATAGGGTACGGGGTGGTTATCAATCATGAAGCATCTAGAGCTTCTTATCAGTATGATTAGTGCATGTCAGAGTGTGAGTGCAGAAGCCGATACTTCTATGCTTGAGCATACTTCTTCCACTTAAGCACAACAGAGTACCGAAGCACCATCCATTGTTTAGCACATTTACGACATGCAGACCCCTGATCAGGTGACACAATAGTCACCTTCATCATGCATTGTACCATACCAATAGGAGCATCATTACATTCCTGAGCATTTGTCTCCATCTCAACCTCTCATTCAGGAGGTGAACCGCATTTGGTTTGAACAAGATCGCAATCAGCACGTCCATCAGTACAAGTTTAGTTGGGTGCAAAGCTGAGTCAGATGCATGTCCACCACTTTCAGGGAGGGAGACAACAGACCCAGCACTAGAAGCTACATCGTCATTATCCATCTCCACCACACTTTTAGAATTGGAGACATGGATAGCAGCAGATGCATCCTGCATATTTTCACCAGCCCTACTATCAACCGCAGTCTGCACAATTTTCGCATCCTCCTCCTCCCTACTATCAGTCTTAATATTTTGGGTACCAACAGCCTCCACACTACCAGTCTCAGCGACATCCCATCATTGAGCATCCAAAGGCACCTTTAGTGAATCCCACCCAAGATCATCTTGCACTCTTGATGAAGAATATGAATGACTTGACTCAAAGTCTTGACGACCTGACCACCACGAAGACTTTGATTCCAGACTAGGTTGAAGCTAATCCCAACAACTTCAAATGCAAGGAGCAGGTAGCACATGACCCACCTACCCCCGAGACAGTTATGTCCCTTGATTTTACTTGTTTATCTGACACGATTCATTTCAGGAGTGGTAGGAGATTGCAGATGCCCATACAACAGCTAGGATTGAGAGATAGAGCCCTTGAGAGCGGTACACTGACTTCATCATCTTCTTCACTAGTCAAGCAGTGATCTAGTGTAGTAGATCCAGAGCATGTAGGACCACCATCACCTTCTTCACCATCTTCTTCACTGCCACCACCATCCAATTCACCAAAAAAGTAAACCAATTAAAGAACTTAAGAAGAGTTTTTTTACCAGAAGAACTTGCAAGAAAAATCACCACCTCACTCTCATTTGAGGGGGCACATTTTGAAGATATGAAAGGAGTCTACATACTTTAGTATAATATATGGTGAAGCCCTGTATGAAAATTTTATAGCCTATGAAACAAAGTTAGGAATAAAAAGAAAGAAGAATAACAACCAAAATAGAATCTTGCCTCCACAGTTAGTAAATCAGAAAGGAAGAAACATAGAAATATATGATGGGAATATAGCCTTTCATCGCATAAAATTACAAGAGAAGAAGAATTTAAAAAGGAAAAATGTTTCTAATGCAACAACGTAAAGGGTTGTGAACGACTTTCCACGACTAAAGAACTTAAGGTTGGGGAGAAAGTCAATAAGAAAGACATACAAGTAACTTGAGATGACACAAGCATAAATGAAGAAAAAGAAGAAATATCATGCATGGAATAAGTCGAGATGGTTGACTTTGACTCACCAACCTTTAAGGATGATGTAAGAAAACTCTCCAATGATGAACATTTTGACTTCGATGATAAAAAAGGAAAAACAACACATGGTGTAAAACATAACGATATCTACATCCTAGATGGACCTTACCAAGGTCAAGCACTAATTTGTGGTAATCCTATGATGAAGGATATTGCCATGGAGAGCGTTCACGATTGGAGAAGTCTACCTCGACGAACATTAAGTGAATTTGTTAATATTCCTTTTTGGTTAAGCATGCATATGATGCATTGTTAGCCATGAGCCTTCGACTCATATCTTGAGGAGCCGGACTTAAAAAAATATCAAGGGAGAGCTTTGAATTAAGGAGCTCTAATTAAAATGCATGTTTTAAAAAATATTTGTTTAAAAAAAATTGGGATAAGAAAACTTAAGTTAGCATCTCTTTTGGTAGTTTTAAATCTTTGGAATAATGGTGAAAAGTGGGAAAGGAATTGAGAAATGTTTTTGAAAATTTTAAAAAAGTCATGAATACACTTTCTTTTTATGAATACAAAAAAAATATATTATCATACATTAAAAAGGGGAGATTATTAGATCATGCATAGGCATGCATTCTTTTATGATAAAGAAACTTGATTGTATTAGCATTTTGCTAGGTTAAATGGATCGGAAGGAAAACCTAGGATGAGACTGTCAAGAAGCATAATGACTAAGACTAAAACTCATGAAAAAACTCAAACTCAAGCGGTGTTTAAGCTTAAAGAGACTCAAGTGCAAGTTCAAAAGAGCTCAAGCTCAAGGACAAAGTTGAAGACCTTTTATTTAAGTGTTGTAACTCGGGTTTTCATTACAAAAGCACATAAAAATCTAAACCAAGAATTAGGTTTTAGCCTCCTTTTAGTCAACTTTTTTCAATCTAGTTGATTAATTGTTTGTTATTCAATTTACTCAAACCTTGGACAACTAATACTGAAATCGAAATGTTCAACATATGAGAATCTATTTTTCAAATGACTACCACATTTATCAAAAATTGACTCCTTAAATTACCTAGTTAATAAAGTGTATTATAGTGATTAAACTTACTATCTATGTTTTTCGATCGACTAATCAATACTCAAGTCAACAATTTTCTTCCCATCAGTCAAATTTGGGAATATTGATCCCAACTTCTGGAGTAACTAAAAATACTAGTTGACTAACACTATATCAATAAATTAATCTTCTTTCCTAATTGATTGATATTTTATTTAATCGAATAATTTAGTCCAAACTTCGATGTTTTTTACATATTGTCATCTTACACACAATAACAAGTAATTACCTTAAATGTGACCTCTTAAGAGCCTGCACATAAGATCCACTATCCTGCTTTCTCATAATTTAAATGTTTAAGAACATGAAAACACACACACACATTCTCCATCTAAAAGCACTTGTGTTTGGAGATCCAAATGTGCATTCCATTATACGGTTGAGTCCATGATTTGTCAACTGTATTCTTGCATTGTGCCTTATAAACCTTTAAAATTATGCATAAATATTTAGCAATATCACATTCTTATAAATACAACCTCTATTTACTAGAATGTATTATTAAAATAAAAAATACATAAAAATAAGAAATTCAGAAAAAAGGAAGAAAGGGTAGATTTTAATTAGGAATTTATGTATATATTGACATAGAATTCCTAAGTAGATATAATCAGTAAGATATGTATTTGACCTAATATTAGAGACCAAGTCATACTATCTTGGTCAACAAAAGAATAAAGTAGAGGAAAATAAGGGTAAAGAATAAAAAATTACCAATATTCGTAAAGATAATTGATGCGAACACCTTAACATACTATTGTATAACTTGAACATATTCTCATCTGCTTAATTTAAATTCTTGTGGCATTTTATTTTTTAAGTTGAATTAATGATTGTATATAAAATACAAAAATATGTTCAAAGATTAACACTATACATATATTTGTTTCTATATAGCTCAATACCTAATTAGCATAAAAGGTGCATTGAAAGCCTTTTATCTATCTCATAACAAATCCAAATTGAGTACTAACCTATAAATTTTGAGTTATCAAATAACCTAATTAATAAAATTAGTGAAAATAGAGTTAGTACAAAAAATAGGTTTTAGGATCTTATTATATTAAGTACAATTTTGAAAATTCATTTAATTAAATCATACATAACAAGATTTAAGTTATTTTTAGGTGGTTTTAGGACACCCCTTGCCCCCTTACTCATCTCGTCCTGCTTGCTCCACAGAGCCTTCACCCTTGCTTGCTCCCCTACCACCCGTGTTTCCCTTGCCCCCTTGCCTTGCCACCTTTGTTGCATACCCTCGCAACTATCCCTTCTAGGGCTTAAAAAGATGAGCAACAATTTCGTTTTATATTTTGATTCTCTTTTGCCAAGATATCAAACTTAGTAGTTGTCCTCCCTGGTAGATAACATTAAGGTCCAATCATCCCAAGATTTATTCACTGCTCTTGTGTATTGCATTCACTTTACTGCCCACTTACTTCTAAAATGTTGTCCAATTCCTTAATTATAAAAAAATAAGGATATTATACTCTTGTTCTGATTGTTGGGACTAGCATTGGAACCTGGATTTCTAGCGAGGATAAGTTACAAAGATAAGTCATATCCCGATCTTCTTGCCCACTGTCCTTTTTCCCTGTGCTCCCTCAAACCCTTTCCCTGGCCCTTACTTACTCCCCTTTCCCCATTGATCCCATTTCCCCCATGCTCCCCTTGATCCCTCGAGGCCTTGCCCTTGCTTGCTCCGTTGCCGCCATTATCCCCCCCCCCTCCTGTCGTGCCACCCTTGTAGCCACACCCTCGCAACTCTCCCTTCTTAAGATTAAATAGTTGAGAAACAATTTCGCATGCTATTTCTATTCCTTTCTTGGTTTCCTTGACTATTAGACTATGTGGTTGCGCTCCCTGTGGATAAAATTAAGGCCGGATCGCCCTAAGATCTATTTTATTGATTTCTTGTAATGCCTTCATTGTACTGCCCACTTACTTCGAAATTGTGATCCATTTCTTTGGCTTTCAAAAATATAACGACAATATAACATTGTTATGATAGCTGGAAGTAGCATTGGAATTTAGATTTGTAGAATGGATAATCGACAAAGATAAGTCCTATCCTGATCTTCCTCAAGATAGATATTTCCTCTACTTGCGACATCCCTCTGCTTAGCAGTCGCATCACTTGAGATGAGTCACAACCCACAATTGAGATCGAGTGGTCGTCTGATCATTGCTCAACCTGATGATAAATCTACGATTTATCAAACTATTCATTGTTTATTATCCTTCTTTCTTAAACCATTGGAAAATATGTACAACTAATTAACTGATATTAATAAACTAACCCTTGTTTATAACTAACCCTAATTAATTTATATATTTAACTATTTTATTATGCCTTATTTTCTTTATTTTATTAATCATCAAAAATATCTAAAAATTGGAGTAATTATTGTATATATTTGTTATGACATTAAAAGAAATTAAAATTATGAAAAATGACAAAAGAAATTACAAGTGTTTTTAATCATTAAATACTTACAAAAAATATATCCTTGTACATATGACCTTGTTTGACTTTTTGATAAACATCAAACTTGGTTATCTTATCGTGATCTACAATTCCATGTTTAGACTTTTTCTTAATTTGGATTGTAATTATTTTATTTTGATTTTACTTTATTGTTCTCCTTTTCTAATTTTCTTATTGGGTCACGTGGCACCCCCTAGGTCATCCATGTGGCCTAGCCCTTCATCTCTTCCCGCCCCTTTTTCAATCATTGAATCTCTATGATGGATCCAATCTTTGTTGTTCTTGCCTTCCATTCTTCAAGCCATCTGATGAGATCATCATATCTCATCAGAATCACCTGCTTTTTCTTCTCTCTCAGCCTTAGATCTACTCGAT
Organism: Ottelia alismoides; assembly: GCA_037367405.1. Lineage (NCBI taxonomy): Eukaryota > Viridiplantae > Streptophyta > Magnoliopsida > Alismatales > Hydrocharitaceae > Ottelia > Ottelia alismoides. The sequence goes on along the minus strand of JAZKJV010003511.1, from coordinate 210,028 downwards.
GGATCTCATCACAACCGACTGCACCCACCTCTACCAGGACCGTTTGATCGCATGATCCAACGGTCCACACCTTGTCTCCTACCTCTGGGAATAGTTGCGCTCCCACGTTGCCCCTCATCCCCCTTCCAAATTTAGCAGCCACCTCAAACCCATTGTCACGATCTAGCGTCTCACAATTCAACCCAAATTCCCACCTTCTTCGCACATATGTTTAACCCGCACAACCCAAAGCCTAGGGTTGTGATGAATCCCTGATTCATCATACTAAAAGATGAAAATAAAGCCTCATTCCCGGTAATTAGCTGCATTTCATCATTTATTCGGTGTTTTTATCATTCATGCATGTAAAATTAATATTTGTATTTTAGCACTCATAAATGCATTCATAATCATCTTCACATTTGCACCCACGTCATTCATTTTTAACTATTTCATGCTAACTCCAATTAACCTCAAACCACCACCATTGTGTACATATTACTAACAAGACTAAAGGAAAAATACAAAAAAATTACTAACTCAAATAATTGGCTCGTGAGATAAAATCCCAATTCAAGAATAGACATACTAAAATGCTCATATCTTCCTCATATAGTGTAAGATATAGGTCTACTCACTTTTATTCAAAGACCTTCAAAACAAGACCAATTTCATAAAAATCAAAGCTCGTATGTGAAAGTTGGATTTTGGGCCTCTTTAGCGCGTTTCAAGATTTCCCTGATTTTGACTTGATATTTTATGTACATAATTGATACTTTTTCTTTTATTTCTTTTTCATCTATATTATTTGATGAAAGTTTTTATAAAATCCATAAAAATCCAAATTCGAATTAAGACAGAAATCAAAGAAAGTGACCGAGTCCGAGTGTCCTTTGCGAGTTTGTATACATATCTCACTTTTTGTTTTTATTTTATTTCCCTATTTTCTTATTTACTAAAAATCCAAAAAAAATAGATTATTGTGTAAATATTTATATTTGATTTTATTACATTTTTTCTCGATTTTTCTCTTGATTAAATATCACAAAAAAATACAGAACCTAAAAATAATGGTATTTTATGTCAATAGAGTACCTCAAAAATATCATTTTGCACAGATGACCTCTTTTGCTCTTGATATCTTCATAAAAGTTGTATATCTCATCGTGCCGAGAAATTCTTGTGTTGAGCACTTTTCGATTCGAGGTCATTTCCTATTTCTTTCCCATTTATCTTCCTATTTGATTTTCAGATTTTTATGGAGTTGACACATGGCAGCTCCTGGAGCTGCCACATGTCACTCATTTTTTAATCCCTTTTATTTAATTTTTCTTTAAAAAAATAATTATTTTCTCTCTCCTCACATGCCATGCTCGTGAGGCCTTCTCCTCCATCATTTCCCTGTTTGGCCTAACCCCCGCCTCCGCAAACTCCGCCAACGGCCACCAAGCGACAACCATCGCCGCGTCTCGCGCTGTCCTCCCGGTCGCTGCACCCTTATCCTCATCAACCAATCATATCTCCTCCTTACCCCCTCTCCCTATATAACCCATCATCGATGTCCAGAGTACCGTAACCCTCCTCCAAGCCTTGCCGCACTCCGCCCGCGGCTGAGGCGAGAACCAAGAAGAGGGTCGTAGCCCATTCCAAGCCCAGGCGACTCCACCTTCTTATTCTTCTTCTTTTCTTTTTCCTATATTTCTTCTCAACTCAATAGTTCCGCCTACCGGACCAATCATCTGGACTTCATCCCCCACTCCGCCTACGCCTCCCAGCACAGCCGATGCCTTCAGCCACCAACCACCATCCAGCACCACTTGTTGGCCCACGTTGTACCGCAGCACCTCTACAACTCCTCTCCAGGTCAACGGAGCAACTCCAACTCCACCACTCGTGTGCAACCCTTGCGCGATTCACGCTCCAGGTTCTGCTCTTCATGTGCATCAATTGTCTGCCTTGGTCCCATCACGCGGAGGTCCATCTACATCGCAAGCCATCTCCGTCGTTCACTCACAAGAGTGTCATCCTCGCCTGAAGCCCCCATCACAGCTCGCAGCCCCCGCCTGGACGACCTGGGCATGTGTCGCCCATCCACCCAGTCGCGTCGCCTCCTAGAGCCAGGAACTCGCCTTCCTCGATCATCCCATCAGCCGGCACCCCTGTTGCCTGCCTCCTCCCAGCCGCCCTCTACCTCAAGGCACATCGACGAAAAGGGAGGGGGTAGGAGACCTCACGTGTGGCTCACCTCTCTAGGGGTTATTTACGCCACAGCCCCCCAAGGATCCATCATTTGCACCAGAGCCCTCAAGTCCAAGGGTCACATGCTAGGCACGTGACCGTTTGGTAAATTTGCGAAGGAATCCCCACAGATCTAGTCCCAGAGAGGCCCCTCCAGCCCAGGGTCACGTGAGGCACACGTGACCCCTGGAAACATTTGCACAAATATCCTCAAGATATCTGTAGTTACATATAAGTCCATGCTTTGCAATTATTCCTTTTTCTATTTATTATAATATTGCAGACAGACCCTTGACTTCTATCCTTTATTTGAGTTATAATCTCACATCATTTTATTATTCAAAAATTAGCACTATGTTCTATAACTAATTCTCTACAATGTGACATGTGCTTTATATTTTTATGCTTTGTGATCAATTCATAAATAGTATTCTTGCGGAAAATTGAATATTTTGCCCATCCTATGCTTAAAAAGTCATAAATAATTTACCATAGCTCCAAAAATTGTCGTAAAATTAATTGTTAGTAACATTGTGCCCAAAAAGAATTGCATTTGCATTCATAGTTTTCTCTAGAAAAATCATTTTATGCATTTCATTAATTAATTTTTAATAGGAATTAAATCCAATATTTTTAGGGTCTAGGATTTTTCTGAAATAGATCACCTAGTGACATATCTTAGATAATTGTTTTCCTAACAATAAGTATATTTAATATTTATTATAATTAATTATTAAAAATCTCATTTTCTGCATTCATAAATTCATTATTTATTCTTCTTGCATCCGAAAATTCCAAAAAAAATATTATGCATATTTTTCATTTCATTTCACAATCTAGCCAAGTTTGAGGATTTCTGAACGTGAATTGATCGAAATTTGCAATTAAGCCCTTAAATTTTGCCAAAATTGCATATCATGCAATTATTGCATTTAAAAATACCAAAAAAATACCTCTCCAAAAAACTAATTTCTTGATCGACTTTAAATCAACACAAGGGGACAGTTGCCTCCTTGAGTTCGACGTGGACTTACCCAAGTAAAAAAATATAACCGCTTGCTTTAATTGACACATTAATTAAATTTGCAATTTTTGATCAATCTGAATTTATCCGCCTACAACGCATTGAAAACAACATAATTAAAAGGAATAAATTCGGGTTCTTCAAATGGTTCCGTTGACGGGGAGGAATGGCTTAGGTTATTTTGAGAATATCAAGTTTTTAGGTTCTCTATCCTCAGGTAGTCTGACCTGGATTTTCTTATAATTATTTCTCCATTTTCCCTTCTTTTTAAGGATTTTTATTTCTTTTACTTTTTTTATATTTTTCTGTGAACCTCTCTGTTACATTTGATCTTCTAGTTTCTGTGTGAGGTACCCAGTGAACTTGGAGCGGCTTTCTTGGAAATCGATGCATCTCAAAGCGACCGGATACACGCCATCTTTTTAATTTTTGGAGAGAGAGAGAGAGCTTTCTTTAATTTCTAATTAAGTGCTCATTTCCAGCAGTTCCCGATCAGGTTCTCGCGTGTGTAAAAGAGACTGAACATTTTTCTATGGTGTGTCGGCATGTTTCACCCTCTGGTGAGGGTGGGGTCCGACTTGAGTGGCAAAATTAGGATAGGCGCACGATAGAGTAATTTCAAACTTATTTGTGCCCTTCGTAATTTAGGACCACACTTACACTATAATTATACGCACTACACTATAATTATACACACATTAGATCGTTTTCACTTAGTCAAATTCAGCTCACTTCTTCCCACTTAGTAGAACTATCTGTTAGGTGTGGTTTCATCACATTGCAATTCATATAGTGTAAAAATATCAATTCTGTGTAGCATATTGCACGAAGATTGCGAGGAAGCACTGTAAGTGTTTCCAACTCAACATTCATCATTGTGTTTCGTACTGCACGGCTTTTTCGATTCTCCCTTGGTTTTCATTCACATAGGAATAAAGGAAATTGGAATCTCTGTGTAGACGTGCATTGTTCCCTACTCAAATTCAAGTGATAACCAAATTAAAACAAGGGGATTGTTAACATTATTGATTAATTAAAAATTGGATAAAATTGAATATCATTGTTTTCGGGAGAGCAACCCCGTCATTATTTGATTTTATTGCAAGTGAGAGAGAGAGAGAGACGACACTAGGATAGAGCCAAGCCATAATTGTTTTGCAGACTACTGGTTTTTTCTTTTTAGGTGATTAGCTACTTTTCAGTGAGGATCTACAGGTAGCCGGTAAACGGTCAGTATTTCCTTAGCAGAGTGGGAGGTTTATAGGACACTACGTAAGGATCCGTACTCAAGTAACGTTGAACTATACTCATACGGTCCGTACTTACTCTCATACCAGTTGAAAGTAGGTCCAACTAGTCGTAAGAACCGGGCTAGTCTGTAGGAAAATACAGGCACCTAACAGCTCATTAACTCTTTCCAACTTTTGTATTTATCACCAACTAAAAGAGACAAGATCATTTGGCCAAATTTTTACAGCCTTCACTGAGTTGAGTTGGTGAATTTAGGGTTTGAATTTGTGTATTGAATTGTGTAATAGTGCACTTGCACATATTGATCGTCGTTTTGTAACTCTTTTTTTCCATTCCATTCGAAGATGGCAGAATTTTGGCATTCATACCCAGCATGACAAATTCCAATCTTGGTTTCCACCTTCTTTTCAGAGGAACCCTCTCTTTGAGGTATTTCCTCCCTAGACACCATTCTCTTCACCCACCCACCCTTGGTTGAAAAATTTGAGATATGAACTGCTCACAGAATCGAACGTTTTCTATGAAGACACAATGGAGCGAGCGGACTCAAGGATGAATATAGGCGTAACCAACTTTGATAGAGGAACGTGATTCCCGGTTATGTATGAAAATTCATTGTTTGAACCATCCTCTTCTCGAGATGATCCACATCCTGAGTATGATCTCTTTTCCTTTGACCACAAAGATGACACCCAAGACCTCATGACCAGACCTCGATCACAGAGATCGACTACATCTTGGTTCTGGAAAAAATGCCAATGTTGCGGCATACCGAGCATAGCCACTCAAATTCAAGTCATGAGATGATAATGGATGACATAGCTCAAAATAATAAGAGGACCGAGGTTTTGACTGAACAATTTGATATTGTCATACGAATAGTAAAAGATATGATCATCAACCAAGAGGAATCAAGACGATCATAGAGCGAACTCGAAACTCAATATGCACTAGAGTTCCACACACAAACACCACAGACCACTGACCCTCCTACTGACTTTAGTGAAAATTCTAAAAAAAATAAAAAAAATCAGAAAATTCAAAAAAAACTGGACAACATCAATATGGAAGCGTTTTGTAAAAGTCTGATCTTAGAGCTTCTATTAATCAATGCCATAGAGTATGTTCCGGATCTTCAGAGATTTGTAAAGAGTCAACTATCACCTAAGAAGACGGGAAAGAAAAGATCTCAAATAGAATACCATTTAATCACTATGGCCAGTTCAATGGTGTTGACCAAGACAAACAAGGTCTGGAAAGTAAACGGTTGACCAAGGTGACATGTGAAATTGAGAATATTGAGTTTAATAATGTTCGAATTGATGATGATTCTACACTGAATATCCTCTTGAAGTCTATGTTTGACAAACTCGAACTCGGACCGCTCAGATAGACTCGAGTGATCATTCAATTCCCCGATCGATCCACAAAAAGATCGGGAGGAATCATTTCCGTCACCATTAGTTTCCAAGGTGTCGCACATAGAGTGGACTTCATTGTCCTGGACATTGAACATCTCCCATTATTTTGGGAAAGTCATTTCTAACTTCCGCTAGAGCGACTATTAGTTGCAAGACTCAAGATATCATTTTCTCAAACACAAACCAAGTCGATCAAATTCTCAAGGACACACCAAACCCTGAGACAACCATACCAAAAACCACCAATCGTGACATAAAAGAACCTTTATATGTTCAGACCTCTCTACTTATCACAGACCCAAATGAAGGAGAGAGATCTTATGAAACAGCTGATGAGCCTACCAAGGTGAACGAAATCAACTGAGACACACATGATTCACTACACCCGGACAAGGCTATGACGTATCTCCCTGAGTCCACACATGCAAAGATAACATAGAGTAAATACACAGGCGTGTGCTGACCTGACAAGAATATTACAATTTATATGGAGACTCATCTGATAGGGAACCCATGGTCAGCACCTCACAAAGAATACCTCTTGAACCGACTAAAAATGTCACTTTTAACATTTCAGAAAAAGAATCTCTTGAGGATTACTCATCAAGTTCGAAGAATAAGAGCAATATGAGAGAGCTCAGTTCGGAGAATCTGCAGCCTGGTCAGAAAAGAAGTCATATGTCGACCCACTTCAGATTTTCCCTGTTCCTCTCTATTATTCTTCTAAAGTCGACTCCCCTGGTCCCATGTAATACACCGGAATGATTCGTTATGACCAGACTGACACTTGTTCATCTGAATATTCAGAGGAAGAAAAGATTGACTTGAAAACTGAGCGAGCTCTGAGAAAAAAGCTAAAAAATAAGAATGATTGGAGTGACGTGACCTTTGATTATTATTTTGATGACAACTCCGACGGTGGATGGGAATCTTCTGATTCATCTTCTTTCAATCAATATTCCCTTCCACCACATTTCTTAAAAAAAATCGGTCGTAAACCACCTTGATCATCGACCACCCTTTCCCCCCGCTCCCACTGGTTCCCTTGTACATTTTCTTCCTAGACTTAGCCCAAGGCCTAAGTATAGGGAGGGACCGATGCCATATGTATTTACTCTCCATTCTAGTATCCATTCGCTCTGAATATTCTCCGGATCTCATCAGTTCTAACGTTCACTCTTATTCTATACTTAGGCTGACCAGAGCCTAAGTATAGGGGGGACCGATGTCCGCCATGCATATATTCGACCATTTCTCCTCTTGACCTTAGTTGCTCTGCTTTTTGATCTTCTTCTATACTTAGGCTATCCATAGCCTAAGTATAGGCGACGGTCGACTTTAATAATTTTTTTATTTTTTTTCTCTCTACACTTAGCACGAGCTATGTCTTCTTGTCACTTCTTGTGCTTTGAGGACATAGCACACGCTAAGTATAGGGGGTTTGTATATATTACATATACCCATATCTCGTACTTTCACGTTTTTTGTATATATTATGCATTAATTACAGGTCGGTAAATGTCAAAAAAACAAAACAAAACAAAACACACACAAAAGAAGAAGAAAAGAAAAAGAAAAAAGAAAACAAAAAAATCTCTTGCATATCATCCTTGCATTCATACAAAAAACATTTTGCACTCCCTCATATGAATAACATCTGCATCTCATTGGCATATCTAGCATATGCAAAGTGAAAAGTTATTGGGTTGTGAACTGAGTTATGAGTAGAAGAGGAGAGTGGTCTTGACTTGGCCTTAATCTACCTAATTTCCAGAGGAACTTCACCGAGAAAGAGGATTTTAGAAACTTTGGATCTTTTGACTTAATTCTTCGAGTTCTGCATGATAATGTACAGCCTTTGACTCCTAGTGTCTAACATGATCTCCTAATTATGGGTATAGATTTTGAGTAGGGAATTAATTTGTTCCCTCGCAGTATGCACTTAGCTCAACTCAGACGGGGTGCTGGAAGACTATGTGGGTCTCTTTTCCGTTAGCGTGGACATCTAAAGACCAGAGTATGGATTAAAATAAAGCTTCGGGCAAGGGATGGGCTGTTGGGCACATTTTTTTCAAAGACCCCAAAACATGTACGGAAAAAAGATTCCATATCCGTAGGGGCACAAAAAGATCCATGCAGAGTCACCAAAAATCAATACCAAAAAGAAGCCAAATTACCAAATAAATATATGACCAAAAAGGTCCAAGCTTCAAGAAAACCTGCAGATCTTAGTGGAGGCTTGGCTAAACTGGCCGGCTTCACAAGGAGAGGTGACTACACTGGTCACCCTCCAGTTCTTTTCCCCTTCTTCTCATTTTTTCCCCTTTTCGATTATGAACACAGCATGACAGAACTTAGAAGGAAATACCTGACTACCCGAGGACAAATTACTGGGAGGGGGTTTGCATGGTAGTCCGACATTCTTGATGGGGAGAGCTAAAACCTTTCACACACATGAGACAATTGTTCAATGTTCGTGGGATATGCTTTGGGAGAAGGATTGATCTAAGATGACTTTCGAGACGAATATGTTTCAATAATATGTAGAACTTGAGGGATGTTGATTTTAAAATCCTAAGTCTCATAGAAGTTATGCCACACTATTAGTCCAAAGGTCGGGTCTAGCTCCATTTCACCTTTTGTTCATGACTTATGTATGGAACCCAAAAACATTTCACTTTTGCATTTCATTTTAGTTGCTCGGAGACGAGCAGGGTTTAAGCATAGGAGGTCTCGGATTCATCATACTAAACGATGAAAATAAAGCCTCGTTCCTGAGTAATTAGCTGCATTTCATCATTTATTCAGCATTTTTATCATTCATGCATGTAAAATTAATATTTGCATTTTAGCACTCATAATTGCATTCATAATCATCTAAATTTGCATCCAACTTCATGCATTTTTAACTAATTCATGCTAACTCCAATTAACCTCAAACTACCACATTGTGTTCATATTACTAACAAGATTAAAGGAAAAATACAAAAAATATACTAACTCGAATAATTGGTCCATGAGACAAAATCCCAATTCCATAATAGACAGACTAAAATGCTCATAGCTTCCTTATACAGAGTCCAATTTAGGTCTACTCACTTTTAAAATAATATATATTCAAAGACCTTCAAAACAAGACCTATTTCATAAAAATCAGAGCTCGATATGTGAAAGTTGGGTTTTGGGCCTCTTTTGCACGTTTTAAGTTTTCCCTGATTTTGACTTGATATTTTATGTACATAATTGACTCTTTTTCTCTTATTTCTTTTCATCTATATTCTTTGATAAAAGTTTTAATAAAATCCATAAAAAATCCAAATTTGAATTAAGACTGAAATCAAAGAAACTGACCGAGTCCGAGTGTCCTTTGCGAGTCTGTATAAATATCTAACTTTTTCTTATTTATTATATTCCCCAATTTCTTATTTAAGAAAAATCAAAAAAATAGATTATTATGTAAATATTTATCTTTGATTTTATCTCATTTTTTCTCGATTTTTCACTTGATTAAAAATCACAAAAAAATACAAAACCTAAAAATCAAGGTATTTTATGTACATAGAGTACATCAAAAATATCGCTTTACACAGATGACCTCTTTCGTGAAAGTTGTAGATTTCATCGCGAAGAGGTATTTTTGTGTTGAGCACTTTTCTATTTGAGGTCATTTGCTATTTCTTTCCCATTTATCTTTCTATTTAATTTTCGGATTTTTATGGAGTTGACACATGGCTGCTCCTGTAGCCGCCACTTGTCATCCATTTTTAATCCCTTTTATTTCATTTTCTTAAAAAATAAAAAAAAATATTTTCTCTCACCTCACGTACCACGCACGTGAGGCCTTCTCCTCTATCTTCTCCATGTTCGCTCAAACCCCCGCCTCCGCAAACTCCGCCAACGACCACCAAGCCACAACAACTGCCACGTCGTACGCGGCCCTCCCGGCCGCTGCACCCTTATCCTCGTCAACCAACCGTATCCCTCCTTATCCCCTCTCCCTATTTAACCCATCAACGATGGCCAGAGGATGAATCTGCCATCTTTCACAACACGAGAAAGAATATATAGAGGATGAGGTGATGACAGCCCTCCTCCCTCCGGCGAAGATCTCCAAGGCACGATGGACTCCAAGCCTCGTTGTGCTCCGCCTGCTGCAGAGGCGAGAACCAGGAAGAGGGTCGTAGCCATTCTAATCCCATGCGGCTCCACCTTCTTCTTCTTCTTCTTCTTTTCTTTTTTCTCTGTTTCTTCACAACTCCCCAATTCCACATATCGAACCCATCATCTGGCCTTCATCCCCCGCTCTGCCTGCGCCTCCCCATGTAGCCGACGGCTTTGCCCACCAACAACCATTTGGCGTTGCTCTCTGTCCCACGCTGTACCGGCACCTCTGAAACTCCTCCAACAGGTCAACAGAGCATCTCCAACTCCACTGCTCGTGTACAACCCTTGCGCGATTCACGCTCCAGGTTCTGCTCGTCCTGCGCATCAACCGTCTGCCTTGGTCCCACCATGCGGAGGTCCATCTACATCGCAAGCCATCTCCGTCACGCACTCACGGGAGTGCCATCCTCGCATGAAGCCTCCATTACAGCTCGCAGCCCCCACCTGGACGACCTGGGCGTGTGTCTCCCATCCACCCAGTCACGTCACCTCCTGGAGCCAGGAACTCGCCTTCCTCGATCATCCCATCAACCGATGCCCCTGTCGCTCGCCTCCTCCTAGTCGCCCTCTGCCTCAGGGCACATCGACGAAAAGGGAGGGCGGGAAGGAGTCCTCACCTGTGGCGCACCTCTCTTGGGGTTATTTATGCCACAGCCCCCCGAGAATCCATCATTTGTGTGCCAGAGCCCCCAAGGCTAAGGGTTGGGTGCTAGGCACGTGACTGTTTGGTAAATTTGCAAAGGAATCCCCGCAGATCTTGAGAAATCCCAGAGAGGCCTCTCCAGCCTAGGGTCACGTGAGGCGCACGTGATCCCAGGAAACATTTGCACAAATATCCTCGAGATATCGATAGTTACATATAAGTCCTTGCTTGCAATTGTTATTTTTTCCAATTTATTGTAATATTGCAGACAGACCCTTGACTTCTATCCTTTATTTGAGCTACAATCTCACATCATTTTATTATTCAAAAATTAGCACTATGTTCTACAACTAATTCTTTATAATACGGCATGTGCTTTATATTTTTATGCTTTATGGTTAATTAATAATTATTATTCTTGCGGAAAATTAAATATTTTGCCCATATTATGCTTAAAAGTCATAATTAATTAACCATAGATCCAAAAATTGCAAAAATCAAATATGGTGGAATTAATTGTTAGTAACATTGTGCCCAAAAAGAATCGCATTTGCATCCATAGTTTTCTCTAGAAAAATCATTTTATATATTTCTTTAATTAATTTTTAATAAGTATTAAATCCAACATTTTTAGGGTCTAGGATTTTCTGAGATAGATCACCTAGTGGCATTCTTAGATAAATTTATTTCCTTAAAATAAATAGATTTAATATTTATTATAATTAATTATTGAAAATCTCATTGTCTGCATTCATAAATTCATTAATTATTCATCTTGCATCCAAAAATTCCAAAAACCTTACTGTGCATATTTTTCATTTCATTTCACTTTCTGGCCAAGTTTGAGGATTTCTGTACATGAATTGATCGAGGTTTGCAATTAAGTCCTTAAGTTTTACCAAATTGCTTATCGCGCATTTATCACATTTAAAAATACCAAAAAAATACCTCACTGAAAATCTAATTTCTTGATCGACTTTAAACCAACTAAGGAGACAATTGCCTCCCTGAGTTCGACCTTGGACTTACCCAAGTAAAAAATATAATCGCTTGCTTTAATTGCCACATTAATTAAATTTGCAGTTTTTTTATCAATCTGAATTTATCCACCTACAATGCATTCAAAATGACATAATTAAAGTGATTAAATTCAGGTTCTTCAGGTTATGTGTGACCTTTACGATCCACCTCCACAACATCCTATAACCAATGAATTTCACCTACAAATGCTCTGCCTCTAGCTCCATTGAGCCTCGTCCACCATTCCATAAAGCTTCGAGCTAGCCATCTTCCACTCCCCATGACCGGGGGATGTGGAATTGATAAGAGATAATGGGAGAAGATCCCGGTGTCGACCCATGGCTGACAGACCATGTTATAGCCACCAAAATGATCCATTGAGCTCTGTGCCTCGGCTGAGCTCGTCAAGTGAAGACCCGAGGACCTTCCAGGTTCTCAGCCCAAGCCCCATGCTGCCATTTTTCTCTCTGGTCAGATCCCCAAGTAAGCTTATTCACCTATGCATCGTGCTTTCTTTGATTAATTTCCCATCACCCCATTATCCGCACCACCAATTTCATGTACATGCACCTTCGTTGGACTCCTCTGATCCACGCGACAGGTCCAGATCATCGTCACCCTTTCTCCGTACCAGCAACAGCTCCCCTCCATTTCTCCACCATCACGATGGAGGAACCCCCCTAGGACCTCACCTTCTTCGCTACCCCTCGATCCTCCATTCCACTCACGCACGTTACAACACACTAAGGTTGTGCTTCTAACACCTGCAGGTACCCTAAGTCTTCATTGGTTAGAGTTTCGAAGGGCGCTATATTCTAGAGCAAGGTCTTCGATGAGCCTTCACCATCTCCATGATCCAAATGTCTCCTAAGATCCACCAACCTTCCAAGAGCTTCGTTGACCTCTTGCAAAGCCTTTCCGTGCTTCAGATGTTGGGGTGGAGCAAGGAGGAGATAGGGTATGCTCACTGAAGCACCACCATCACCACCGTGCGAAGGTGGGGGAGGAGGATCTTGTACAGTATAAGTGTCGTCTGATCTCATTGATTGGACGACTCTGATTGATTTCTAGCCTCTACCACAAACTGATAGACTCCGTGGGACTGAGCCAACGTCCGAAGCATCGGGCCTTCCACGTGTCCCCGAACCTGCAATTGATTCCAAGTCTTAATCCAAGCCTCTACGCGCATGCCACCCACGTGGGTGGCTAGGTCATTTGCATTGTTGCCCTCTATCTTCTTCATATTTGCAACCAGGTCCCGACGCACATACCTTACGTGCACGCCTGGTTAAATTGCTAGGGACCCTACCGAGTTTGAAGAATTACCAATAAGTTCCCACGCTCTTGGAAAAATTACAAGAGGGCCTAGTTGTTCTTGATAATTACAATTATGCCCTTCTCAAGACCTTTTTGATATGTTTTTGCCTTTATTTCTCATGATTTTCTTTCATTTATGCCCTTGAACCTCTTTTCTTATGAGATGAGCATTCGAACTCCATTTTGAATGATTTCAATTTCATAGTTCTGCTTAATGGATGCTCTATTTAATGGCACCCTTTATTTCCTTCTTTGACACTTAGAATGGTATAATAAATTTAAGATATATAGTGTCAAGTTATCATTGATTCTTAATGCCATTTGATCATCCATTGATTAATTTTGATGCATCAATTTCTCATGAAATTAAATCTATCTTTATTGCTCAATTCATTGATCAATCTAGGCCATATTTCTGGATGTATATCTGTTTGCATATCATAGAATTTTATTAAGCATTACTCCACATTTAAATTGCACCAAATAAAACTAAAATGTGCATCACATACTTTCTTCGTATATTGAATCACACATGGCATCATATTTTGTGTTGCGCAACGTTTTGTGCATTTTGTCTATCTGTTGACCTAGTTAGAAGATTCAATCACTTTATATGATATTAAAAGTTGATTAATCAAGACGATAGTGTTGATTAGGGAAATCCATGGTTTAATTTAATGGAATTAATGCAGTGTCATTGCAACCTTAAAATCCCTCATCATTAATTTTATTTATTTCTCAAGCAAAAAAATAAAGAAATATCAGCAAGAGAATTTATTTGCTATTTAGTTTACATGTATAGACTACATGATCGAACTCAGAGAGGCTACAAAAATCTCATGGGTTATTAAATCAATAAAAATCAATTAAATAAAAGAAGGAATTCTATGCGCACAACTCTTGGTTTTTGTAAATTTTTATCTTTATAATTTTTTATGGAATTTTTATTTTTTATTTCTTCTTATGTTTTTTTGATTTTGTTTTTTTTGTTATTTTTTATATTTTGCACATGTTTTTAATTTTTGAAAATAAGAGAAAACAAAACAAATAATGAAAAATATAAACAAGTGAAGAGAAAGAAAATTTTTATATTTTTTAAATATGTCAAAAATATGCAAAAAAATATCAAATAAAAATATTTTTGTTATTTTTATGATTTTTTATGATTTTTTAAATTTTTTTAGAATTTTCTAGGTTTAGATTAAGTCAAACATAGGAATAGAAACACTATGAAAGTTTTTTAGTTTTAGAATTAGGCAATAAAATTAAAAAACGGATGAAAAATGCATGAACAGAAAGATGGATTTTTATATTTTTCAGGAAGTAATTTTATGAGTTTTTTGGGAGTCTCTTTGAATTTCTATGAATTTTAAGTGTTTTGAATGTTTTTTCTAGTTTTTTATGAAGAATTAGTGAATGAAATGTGGTCAAAAAATAAAGTACAACAAAATAAACAAAAATGATTTTTTTTCAAAAAGTTTTTTTATTTTTTGTATTGATTTTTTAATGCAAATAGGAGATATTTTTGGTGTTTTTGAATTATCAAATATAAGAAAATAATCAAAATTTGAAATAAAAAATGATGATGAAATAATGAATTAACATGAACCAAAAATCATTTTTATGTAATTTTATGAAGTTTTGTTATTTATTAAATCAAATTAACAAGCAAAATTTAATGCAGACTCAGGGGGCATGGATGCAAAGAAAGCTAATTTAAAGACAGGAATAATAACAAATATAGAAATGTAGGGGGCATATATGCAATTTCTCCAAAAATGTGCATGCCAGTGCACGTGAGTCGCGCTAACATGGATATGAATGCAATTTATTCATTTATAGGGGGTGAATAATAACACAGAACATAATGTACTTTCATTGCAAAAAGACTAAAAATCACGAGCAAAGCATGTGTTGTAGTTCAAATTTGACTTAAATGTGAATAAAATAAATCACAAGGTTATCTATGCAAAAGCTCAATGAACAACAATCTAACACGTGTCCCAAAGGACTTATTTGCAAAATAAAAAACGAGCAGGGGCTGGAGTGAAAAAGTTCTACCGTTCCACGTGACGCATCGAATGACAGATATGAATATGGTCTATAGTCAAATGGAAGAGGATGAAAATTTATGGACGATTATGATCTGATCTGGGGCTAGCAATCCACGGCTTTATTTTAGGGCTTTATAGACAGTTCAGATGCAATATGGAGGTGATGGTTCTTGATTCTACGTCTCTCTGGGCACCTAGAAGAATGGTGATGAAGGATGGCTCTGGCAAAGTTCGATCGAAGAGTTCTCATTCGATCTCCACCAGAACTACCTTTTGATGATCTCTTTATGCTCCTGTTGGTGTTCCATGTCTTCTGGATATGGCAATAGGGCTCGATGATGCTTGAATCTTTGACCTGAAGGTCAAGGTATCTACAACTACAAGTAGACCTCCAAGTCTCGCTTCTCGTTCTCTTATGCGCTCCAAAACCCTACAATATGTTGTTGTTGCTCAGACGATCACTCCGGCCTACTTTATTAGGTGAAAAAGCAAGGAAACATGAGTGTATGGGGACCTCCCGTGAAGGTGGTCGAATAGGAGGCTGGACTCCAGCTCCAATGTAATCTGGAGGGGGTTAAGTATGGTAGAATGTGAGGAATGTTGAGGCAGATGTGAATGGAGTGTTGGAGATGGATGAATGTGATCGAAACACTTCCATTTAAGCAGATCATAGGCATATGGTGGAGGATTTGATTTAAACTACTAAATAAAAATTAAATGCGGAACTAAAAGAAAAAACAAAAAACAACTACATAAATCTACCTAGGGTGGATGGATGAAGAATGTCGCTCCGATCCATTGCATAGACAGAGAGTATGAATACAATGGAGGAGCTCTAGCCACGTGTTGGATCTCACTTCCAAGGATCCATAACGAACTCCCGATCGAAGGGAAACCAGCCATGTCACAACATCTATTTCCTAGGCTTGATCTTGGACGAAGAGGAAGGTGGAAAACAGATCAACCAGCGGAGATGGAGATCTGGACATTTTTATAGGTGAGAGGTCCGACTAGTTTTGGAATTTGAATTATGTGTAATCCGAGGCATGACAGGTGAAGATGATGATCTGGCGATGGAGAGGGATATTAGGGCTAAGGAAATGGAGAAGGAATCGGGAGGAGTTTAATAAACGAGGCGTGCGGGAAAAATTGGAGAAGGATGGTTGGCGCGTAAAATACACGGGGAATGCAGGCTGACTAGAGAGTTAACTCAGGTCAACAGACCCAGGTTCAAACAATCAGGGGCACGATAAATTAGACAAAATGCACTAGATGACAAAAAATGGTAAAACAAGAAATAAATAAAAATAAAATAGGACATGAATTTAAAATAAAAATTATTATAAAGAGAAAATGTTAGTAATTTAATTAAATTATTTATGTGTTTTTTAATTAATTAAAAAAATATATAAAAGGGTTAAAATAAATAAAGTATGTTATTTATAGGTATATATACCTATATATACAACACCATGGTTTTTAATTTATTATTTTTAGAAATTTATGTAAAATTTTATAATTTACTAATTTACAATATTTTACAAGGATTTTAATGATATTTTATTTTGTTTTTGAATTAATTTATTAGGGAAAATAAATACTAATATTTTACAGTATACATAGTGATACATGATTTTATTTTGCATATTTTGATCTTGTGATTTTTATTGGTATTTTATAGAATTTAATATAATATATACAAATACCTAAAATGCAAATTATACAAAACAATCTAAGGAATATATATAATATACATAGGTATAATATATGACAGTACCCCAAAATGTCACATTTCACACCTTAACTCTGATTTTATGGAATCACTTTCATTTTAAATATTATTTAATTTAGAGTAAATGAAAGTGAGTTTGATTAATTTTGAGTCTTGGTGGAGAAGATAGTGATCTGACAAGTTGAGCTTTGCGGCTTTTTCAGAGTGTTGTTATTTACACAATGTATAATAATTGTTCATGCAATTATTTTTATTATTTACAAAATATTTTTAAATACAAGTTTCAAGAAGGAAATATTTTTATTTGAGATGAATTTGGTTATAAATAAATTAGTGTAAGCAATATGTATTATATACACATGTGTACAAGTGATGAATATACACAAATGAACATTGATTTTCTGAATTTTAGGCCCTATCTTCCCCTACTTTATTCCTAGTCGATGAGGTCAAGTATTGACCTATTCTCGAGGTCAGAGTCAACCTATATCTATTTCATATATATACAATCTTTAATTTTCTTTATTTTTCTTTTGTTTCTTTATTTATTTTAGATTAAAGTAGTGATAAATATGCAATATTTATACAAGAATTAGGGTTAGTAAAAGAAGAGATTTATTGATATTTATAGGTGTTTTATAAAAGAATTTAAGCTAAAATAAATGAATACCATCCCCCTATGCTTAACATTTGCTAGTCCCTTATCAAACACTTATTCGAAGAATAATTGACTAAAAGAAAAATAATAAAGGAAAAATAAAGAACTTAGAACAATATTGAGTATTAAACTTTTCTTCATAAAATCAAAGTATGGAGCTTGGTCAGACCTTTGGATTATTAGTTTGGTGGAGCGTTATTGCGAATAGGATTTAAGACACAACAACCCTCAAGTTCCACAACTCTGTATTCAAGTCGCCTTACTAATCAGGTCAGAACAAGTCTACATAAACAAACTCTTATGATTATGAATCTTTACTTGTACTGTGTAAGTGAAATATAGCTCCCCACTTCAGAAATAACAAATCAACAACCTCCTCTAACAAGGTAATGCTAATTCCACGATATAGATACTCTTTCTTCGAGGAGCGGGTTATTCCCTTCTAAGTTCAAGTACAATCAACTCAAGAAGAGAGGGTAGAGAAGAGAATGGATTGTTTCCAGTATAGCCACATATCCTTGGAGCTTGACTAGTGTAGCCAAGTCTCCGGTTGAAGGCTTATGTGATATAATACTTTCAGGCATATGCCTTGCTTAAGAGACATTTTTCATTTTTTACTCTTTTTTTAATATATACAAAGGTGTGGCATACACATAAGGACTTTTTCTTCTTGAGCTAGTATATTATCCGTCTTTTGAAGCTTTATTACAACCCACAACATCCTATCTTTAGACGACGGTGCCAGTAGACTAGGTCAAGGCACACTGGCCACTTATTGTGACTGCGAATGTTTCCACTCGTACGTTTCCCCAAGACAAAGGATTCTATCTCCTCACCCCCTCATCTATGTTAAGCTACGTGTAGAGTGCTTATCCAAGTTAATCCATTGTCTAAAAAGGTCATGCGTGTGTTGTTAAATATTCTACTTAGACCAATAAAGATGACATATTAACATAGCCTTATGAACTCAAAGAATTAAGTCACTAGACCTGAAAAGTCATAACTCTATTTCCTACAAGGTTCTTCTGAAATTAAGTGGAGTAATATCTTAACCAATCTCCATTCTTTGATTTTATTCCAGACTAGTTTGAATGTCAATACCATTCTGAAAAGATGCACATGCAAATGCAAAAATATATACAAAACATTTTATTCTTCTTATTTTTTAAAAGAAAATAAAAACAAACTTTTTGAAAGATTTTTCAAATAATTTTGCAATTTTTTTTGGTTTTAAGCACATTTTCTCTTTTTTTTAGTAAAGAAAAGAGTTAGTGGATTGAATGTATTTATAAGGAATATATACAAGTATACATTCAAGATTTTATTTAAAAGTTTTAAATACAAAATTAATAAAAGAATTTTATATACAATAATGAATTTTATAGAAATAATTACAGCTTTTTTACACACATGGATTTTACCACAAACATATAGATCCCATAATTTATATCCCACGCGACAAAATAATTTGGGATTTTTACCTGGTAGACCCTATAAACTTTGCCAATTTCCTCCACAACCTGTGAAACAACCTAATTCCCCCCTTGACCCTGTAAACTTGCCAACTCTTACTCCATGAGCCCTCCGGGTAATCTGTTTGAAGCCCATTGGGGTTCTTGGGGTAATTTACAAGGTCGATGGGGTAATTACATTGTGCAAAAGGTCGTAAAGGTAATTTAAAAAGTTTATAGGGTCTGTTGGGTAAAAATCCCAAATAATTTTACAAAAATTTTACAAATTTTCTTCCAATCCATTTTTCAAAATATTTTACCAAAATTTTTCAAAGTATTCTACAAAGATTTTATAAAAACTTTTTACAAATATTTTTGCAAGCTATTTTACAAAAAATTTACAAATTATTTTACAAGTAATTTTGCAAATAGTTTTTGCAAACATTTTATTTTCAAAAAATTACAAACATTTTGTAAAATATACATAATTTGGATAAAAAAATAATTTACAAATATTTTACAAATAAAATATTTTTACAAATAATTTTACAAAGATTTGTACAAAAATAATTTTGCAATATTTTTTCCAAACATTTTCCAAACAGTTTTACAAAAGTTTTTACAAAATATTTTACAGGCCATTTTTTGCAAACATTTTTACAACTTTTGCAAATTATTTTACAAATCATTTTTCGAAGCATTTTTTTAATGTAATATCCATATTATTAATAGATAAAAGTACGAGTTATGGCTAAATTATATATACAATATATACGACACCCCCATATACTTAGCTTAAACTATGTCCTCATAGTGACCAGAGAGCTACAAAGGAAGAGATAACTCTTGCTAAGTATTGAAAAGTGAAAAGAATCTATACATCAATGATTCCAAGAATAAAAAGAAAGTGTAGAAGTCGGTGATCCCACTATACTTAGAATCAAATAATCCTAAGTATAGAAGACTGTACAAATGGGGAAAATGAGGAAATGAATGAACAATTCAATTACTCGACTTGTCCTCCCCTATCCTTAGGGTAAATGATCCCTAAGTATAGAAAAATAATATCAACAAGTTTAATAACAAGCGAGAGAACAGAAGAAATAAAAATATGAAAGAAAAGGACATGAACAACATCACTCTCCCTAAAGTATAAGTAACAACAAGAGTGATGAAACAAAACAAAAATGGAAAAACTCAAGTCATTCACCTCCCCTACACGTAGGATAAAGTGCATCCTAAGTATAGCTCACATTCACAAAAAAAGGTAAAACAGAAGAAGAAAGAAAAAAAAGAAAGGAGTATATACAAGAGAAAATCAGCTCATGCATCCAAAAGATGTCAAAGAATCATTGCCTGATACCACATAGATGGAATCAACCACATACATGAATGTATCATGATCTAGATATGGCTTCAGCAACTCCTCATTCATAACAAATGGATGTGAGTAAGATGACAACCTAGATATGACAATACTACCATTGTCGTGCACAACTCTAACAACGAAGGGTCTTGACCATTTGCTTTTAAGTTTGCCGGGAAACAACTTCAATTTCGCATAAAAAACATACTTTCTGATCAGGGGAGAAAGTCTTCCTTCTGATGTGTCTATCATGACAATGCTTGACTTTCTCCTTATACATGAGTGAGTTGTCATAGGAAAAATCTTCGAATTCTAGCAATCTATTGAAATCCAATTTCCTACTCTATCATGCTTTCTCATAATACAAATTGCATACACGGAGTGCCCATAAAGATTTATGAATTAACTCAACTGACAAGGCTTTCTATAAACCAAACTATAGGGAGACATTCCCAATGGAGAGTAGTACACTGTCTGATAAGATCATATAATAGAGTCAAGCACTGGGGCCAATTCTTTCTATCTGGACGTACAAGTTTCTGAAGTATTGTATTGATCTCCCTATTTTAAATCTCAGCCAAGCCGTTAGCCTATGAATGGTAAGGAGACACAACTCTATGCTCAATGGCAAACTCCTTCACAAGCTTTCTGACCTCTTTATTAATGAAATAGTTATCCCCGTCTGAAATTAATATCTTAGGATCCAGAACTGCGTAATAATGTTGTCCTTGAGAAAGGAACAAACCATAAGACTATCAACGACTCAAGTGAGGATATCCTCCACCCAATGACTAACACAATCAACGACAAGCAGGATGTATTGAAATCCCTAACTGACAGGAAATGGGCCCATGAAGTTTATACCCCAAGCATCAGAAAATCTGAAATTTGAATATATCTTAGGGGTATGGTTTCTTTGGAACCAACAATTCCCCCCATTTTCTAACAATCAATACAACCTCGAACATAATCCGTAGCATCATTAAAAAAGTTTGCCACCATAGGCTGCTTTATAAAACCTTAGCCATCGTGTGCTTCCCCAAATGATGTCCACCATACTCTAGTTTGTGACAATGCTCAAGCACACTGGTGTATTCCTACTGAGGAATGCACCTCCTCCAGATACAATCTACACCCTCACAAAATAGAACAGATCCTCCCACTAGTAAAAATGGTTCTAAGACAAAAATCTATCTACCTTTTGCTTGGGTCAATCTTATTGAACTTTCTTGGAGACGAGATAGTTCACAACATCAGCATATCATGGGAGTGAGGCCACAAATAATATGGTCTCATCTGGAAAGGTCTCTAAAATAGGAAGTATTATCTGCTCAGAAGTCTCTGTATCTTTGATCCGGGAAAGATGATCTGCCACAATATTCTTTACTTCAGGTTTATCTTGAATCTCTAAATCAAACTCCTGGAGAAGAAGGATCCATCTGATATAGTGTGGTTTAGCATATTTCTTTGCTTGTATGTACCGTATGGTAGTGTGATCCGTGTATACAATGATAAGCGAACCAAGTAGGTATTAACAAAACTTCTCTAAAACAAACACCACTGCTAACATATCCTTTTCTGTAACTGTATATTTGCACCATGCTTCATCCAGAGTCTTGCTAAGTGTATGGCAAACGATATCCGATCCCTTCTCAGCCATAAAACAACTCCAACTGTAAAATCTGACGCGTTCGTCATGATCTCAAAGGGGAGAGTGCAATCAGGTGGTTGTAGGATAGGAGCACTAGTATCCATTTCTTTCATCTAGTGATAAACTTACTCTCCTTGCAAAGAAGCTCAGTCAAAGGTCTGGCGATCTTGCTGATGTCCTTAATAAATTGCCTATAAAATCCAACATGAATAAGAAATGACCTCAACTGCTTCAAATCCTGCGGTAACTCTAGCTTGGAGATCACATTAATCTTAGTCGGGTCAACCTCCATACCATGTTTGGAGATGACCTGTCCCAATACAATTCCATTAGTCACCATAAAGCGACTCTTCATCCACGAGAGAACTAAGTTTACCTTACAACAATGTTGAAGTACTCAGTCTAAATGATTAAGACATAAGTTAAAACTATCCCAATAGACTGAGAAATCGTCCATGAAGACCTTTAGAAAATTACCTATCATGTCGGCAAAAACAACCAACATACATCTTTGGAATGTAGCGGAGGTGTTACACAATCCAAAGGAGATCCGTCTAAAGGCGTAGGTGCCAAACAGACAAGTAAAAGTAATTTTCTCCTGATCCTCAAGAGCGATTGCAACTAGTTATATCTCGAGTACCAATCCAAGAAATAAAAGAACTCTTTCCCTGCCAAACTCTCAATAATATGATCAATAGAGGGCAGTGGAAAGTGATCTTTCTTGGTAGCTGAATTCAGGCGTTGGTAATCTACGCAAACATACCATGATGTGGGTACACAGGTCGGAATCTCCTCACCATGGACATCCATAACAAGAGTAATCATGGATTTCTTCAGGACCACATGCAACAGGATGACCCACTTGGAATATGAAATGGGATATAGAGCCAACATCACACCATTTCCTAATCTCTTTCATGAAAACATCCTAGAGATTCGGATTGAGATGGCGCTGACACTCATGGGAGGGTTTTCTATCATCCTCTAAGTAGATACGATGCGAGCACAAAGTTATACTAATCCCATGAAGATCCAAAATATTCCAGCCTATGGCTTTGTGGTTTCTCTCAAGAAACTCTAGCACGTGAGATTCATATGCGTCGGTCAACTACGAACTGAGGATGCCCGAAAACATCTGGGGGACCCGCAAGGAAGGCATACTTCAGTATTGAGGGTAAAGCCTTAAGCTTAGGTGGGGTCTGAATCTGCTATGTGACAACCTCTGCAACTGCACTAATAGAAGGTAGATGATATGTACTATGTGAAATGTCCACCATGGCTACGGTAGGATCAAAATGAAAAATCTCAGAAAGTTTTGCAATGAATGATCCCTGCTCAGAATGGGGTGGCTCATTAGGATGTTCAAAAATCTCAATAAATTCATCAACAAAAATCTCAGAAATCTCAATAGGAGTTGTCTCGTTAGTAATCTCAAAAGAAGAATGTATCTCATGAATCTTGGAATTTACCTCTGAAAACTCAGAATGATCCTCAAAAAATAGCTCATGCAATCCATCAGCTGACAACTCAGAGTGATCAACAGGGGAGTGATGAATCCATTATCATTAACTTTTCTGTCGTATTTTGTCTTAAAACCCTTAACAAATACATGTAAATATTAATTAATTCCCATCTTTTAACACATCCCCATTCATGAATAAATATTAACTTTTAAGCATTAAAATCATGTAAATAAATAAATAACAAAGAAAAAGAACAAAAGGCAGATTGAATATATGTAAATATATACAATATGACTTATAAATATAAATATAACTACAAGGTATATTTATAGCCTAACCCCCGAGACCAAGTCAGCATGGATTGGTCGACAAACCAAAAAGTAGGGGGGATAAGGAAAGAAAATCATAAAAATAAATTAAGTCATACTTCATACACCTTTCATTATTTATAAAATAAATACATAACTTCAAAGAATTTTAATTAATTCATATACCAAACTCTTTTCCTAATTATTTCTAAAAATGTATATAAAAATATAAAAATAAGTTAAAAATATTACCATGTACATATGCTGAGAAATCCTACTTGTAAATTGTCAAAATCTCAACTTTCGAACATCATAACTTCTTCATACGAACTCCAATTTCACTCTACTCAACTTTAAAGTTCATAAAATAATATTCTCTAATTAATAAAGGTGGTTTCATCGAATTCGGAGTCCATTTGCAAAAAGTCGGTTTTGGGACCAAATGACAACGGGGTTTCTGGGTTATTTATTTTATGTAGAACACATTATTTATAGTTTTCTTAATTTTATAATTTCTAATTATTTTCATGATCTTGTAGTTTAACCCTAATTTATTTTTTAATTTTTGGAGCTTATTTATTATTTTAATAAAATAAAAAACCCTAAATTATAGGTATAATTGAACTGACTAAATAACACATGTATTTACTAATATGTGTAAATTAATTTATTAAAATCCCCAAAAATTCACACAATATTTATTTATTATTCTAATAATTAAAAAAATATAAAATTAATATTTAATTATTTATTTATTAAATTAAAAAAATCCAAGATCTATTTATCTATACATATTTATTAATATAATATTCATATTTTGAATAATATTTATTATTTATAAAAAATAATTATTCCATAAATTAGATAAATAATTTATTTACATTTCTTGTATTTATACTTAATTAAAATAACTTTATTTACTTTTTAATATTGAATTAATCATGAATTTTGAATATCTGGCCAACCAGGTGCTGACACGTGTCCGCACCTGGTTTATCTTCCTCAAGAAACCGGTATCCCAGCCTGTTCTGACCGGTTGACTTCAACTATTTATTCCGCGTGCCTTATAACTCCATCCAATGATCTAAACCATTGATCTGAATCTCCTAGCAACCCTCTCCATCGCCAGCCATTGGATTTTACTTGGGGATCAATCAATCTCATTATATAAACCCCTAAAGTCCACCATTCCAAACTAACTCTCCTGTAACTAACTGAAGCCCAGCTCCATTGGTCGATCCCTGACCTTCTCCACCTCGCTCCGCCTCGCATCGGTGGTGACAGCACCTGCAAGCGACCCCGCGTGGAAGAAGACGCATCGGAGGAAGTTCCAAGGCTCTTGGCAGCCTTGCATCAGCGCTACATCGCGCGTTCAGCTCCGGTGAAGATCGCCCGTCGAGCCGATACCTGAGGTAATACACCTCTGTCTGCCTAGATCTATTCATCCATCTTCTCTACTTTCTTTCTCGATTCTCGTGCCTTAATTAGCATCGCTAAGTGCGACATTAGAATGCCTAATCATTTAGCTTAGACGCTGAAGCGCAATCCCCTTTCAGTTCGTTCCAAAAACCATTCAAATCACGTCACTCTCTTCTTACTTTTCGCACGCAACTTTCACCAATGTCTGGAAATGCAATTTTGGATCTTGTAAACACTTAACTCTTTGGCCAATTCATTGTGAATCGAGCATATAAACATACTGTTTGCAGATCTATCTCCCATCAGGAGCTGATCAAAGCTTTTGGAAGTCTTAATCATCAAGAAAAACCATCGTCCAAGAAGTTGCAACAAACACATGTATCTCCAGGTTGCAGAGGACCTCCATCTTCGTTGAGCTGTAGCTACCGCCTCGAGTCACCTCTGCCAGCCATCTACCGCAGGCGAGCTCGAGGGGTGGAGGAGCCACCCCTATGGCCCCGCTGGAGAGCTGAAGTCACCGCCGATCGCCTGAGATAATTCGGAGAAAAATCTTTCTTCAGCAGTTGCGTAACAGACTCAAGATCCGCAAGAACAGCCCAGGCGTACAGAATTGCGACACGTGGAGGGCATGCAAGCGTCAGATCATGCCGATACGTTTTAATCACACCCGTTCAATACGAAGCAGTAGACAAATTGCATAAAGAGCCCAATTGACTTTTAGAATTTATTCCCGCTCCCAAGGTTTCTAGTATTTGCATTTAGGTCCCTCCGCAGGGACCTAAATGTAAAACATTTTATTTTTTTACAAAACAGTCCCTGTGAGGACCTAATTGCATAACATTTTAGTTACTTTTTTTGCGCTTATACCCCTGGGCTATAGGGGATTTTTGGATCTAGTTTTGACCTCATTTTTCGTTGATTTTTTTAGGGTAGTTACACAACTACCTCCGTGAGTTTTCATCAAATTTTCGTGTGTTTTTATCGTGTTTTCATCGTGTTTTAATTCGTCGAAATTCGACTCCGTTTTTTTTGTTTTTGTGTGTAGTTCGAGCCCGTTGCTCGAATTATTCCACCTAATATATAGTATCATCTACCTATATTTCACCTATTATATAATAAATAAATCTTGTGAAAAATAGCCCTTTGAAAATTAAATAAAAATTGGAAAAGATTAAAATCAAATAAAAAATTAAAATAAAAACTAAAATAAAAATTGTAGCTTTTCTTTGATCGCTTTAAGAAGAGATAAAAAATAATCACGAAAATATTTTCTTAAAAAATCAAAGCACTCTGTTCTACCTCCTTGAGTTCGACCCAAGCACACTTACTTGGATAAAAAAATAGTGTAGGTTTTTCTCTTGAAAATCGAATTTGTTTAATCGGAGCTAGGATCCTTTTGCGGCTTTCTACATCGACAACTTTAATCTTCTAAAAGTCGTAAACCGACTCTAGTCCTCCCTATCAGGGAGCTAATATCGATGGTGCTTTCTAGAGGTTCTTTCTTGGAAAGGAACTCATGGGTGTCCAAGAAATCCGTGAAAAGATCTGTCTCTCGAAACTCAGCAAGAAAATCACAGTCCTTAGAGTACATGCTTCTTTCATTCCTTTTTTAACTGCAGGCATGTACTCCATGGCCTTCAGGAGTGACATCTATAAAAAGATGTTCTGAAGTATCTGTACCAATCCAGGATCAAATAATGTTGTTTTTAATTTTTTTTGATTTTTCTAGTTTTATTCAAAGCTGAAGGTAATGTCATAGAATCAGAAGGAACATCATACTGCTCATTTCTCTTATTCAAACCAAAGTCATCATATACATGTGGATAATTAGAATCATTCTGTACAATGTTATCCAACACATGAGTAGAAGAAACAAAGGGAAAAACATGATGGGTTGCTTGGTCTGTTGGTGTAGAAGAAGACTCCAGGATGGGTGTGTTCTCCTTCATGGCTGACTCAGTTGATACTTTCTCATGTTCTCATTCTCAATGTTTCATAATCAATAGTGGGATTAAACAATGTAACAACGTAAATTTAGATCTCCATACACAAATGTTTTTAATAAATAAAATTGAGAGAGAGAGAGAGCATATGTGTTCGTAAAAATTTAAGAAAATAAGCTAAATAAACTAATTTTGAATCATGGATACACATGTATCCTTAATGGAAAAATGACTTACATTATTGCTATGCAATCAATATCAGCTCATACTAGCTAAGTGCACTAACAGATAATTTGGCCAAATAAATAATTTGAATTTCAATAATTTGCTTGTATGAGTATAATGATATTCATTACTAAAATATTTAGAGTTCCTTACCTTGTTTTCGTTATGAAATAATGAAACTCCATTTACTCTATTTTTATTGTTAGAAGAAAAACAAATTAGAATTCTCAAATCTCATATTTATAGACTCTTAAGGTGAAGTAGTCGTTTAGGATGGTTAAGTAATGTTAGGTGGAATATGGCATTTGTAGAATATAAATATCCAAGTTAAAAACATATAAGTCAGTCGAATGAATTACTACTTGGATGAAAACAAGATTAATCAACTGATAAGAGAGATAATCGATTGATCTTTTTATTTCATTTGGAAGTTATGGTCAATATTCAAAAATTTGATAATCGGGATAACAAGCAGTTGATTGATATTACTTATTCGCCAGATCAAAGTAGAAAAAAATAAGCTTAATCTCTACACTACTAAAAGACAAAGAACATGCCACGGTGGCGTACCGTGGCTTAATGCCGTATTATCGTGGCCTAATAGAATTGGCCACGGTAATATTACCGTGGTTTATACCACCGTGTCATATAGTTTACCGTGGTCAAAGAGTGTACTCTTTAGCCACGGTAAACTTACTGTGGCTATGAAGGTTTGGCCACGGTAATTATATCGATTGAAAAATATTTAAGTCACGGTAACTAGGATGTGGCTAACACCATTGTACCAAAGAGCATAGGCTTTGACCACGATAAAATGGTTATGGCTACAAACATTTGGGCACGGAAGTTACATCGTGGAAAAAATAGCAGACATATAAAAAAAATCTCCTATACAAGTGTCAAGTGATCCTTTAACAAAAATCACATACGACATATATATGGTATTTGATTTCCATTCCTTATACTATCACAATCACATGCTGAACATGCATACACATGATAAATCCACATACAAGCAAACACACAAAGTTATGTTAAACATAAGCGCACATGTTATAAAAGTGCATATTCCTCATGGCAATAGAAAATTTTTAACCAAAATAAGAGATCACTATGGTTCAGTTAGCTAATACAAATAACAAATGTTTGGCATCCATGCGTCGAATTTCGAAAAGAGGACTCTTTCCTATAACAAATGTTCAAAAAACAAATCAGAACTCACATCTCAAATAGTATGTGTTGGAGAAAATCACAGTTCCCATTAAACAACGTAACCTTAATCACAGTCATGATTTTCGTCACAGTGTTCTCCACAAATGGCCACATCAGTTGAAATACTAATAAAAATATGGCGATATAACTCGGATAGGGATCTCGGGATCTCAACGTTTCGCCAAACCAAACAGCAGTATAACACAAAGGGGACAAGGGAATAGTGGAGAAAAATGTTCGTACCACAATCAGCGGAGGATTTCGTGTCATGCCCTAGATCTGGTCAGGCCTTGTGGGGTGCGTTTACAGCGGCAACAACGGGAGGAAAGTCCGGTGGAGGCGCGATGGGGTGGCAGCGCTGTAGTGCCGTGTAGGCGAAACAACGGAGGCGACGACGGAGGATCGCGCGAGAGGTCTTGAGAGCGCGTGGTGGCGGTGCGGGGTGGGGCGGTAGTGCTTCTGCGTAGGGAGAGGAGCGAGGCGGTACATCGGGAAGGGGAAGGAGGGGCCGGTGGTGCGAGTGAGTTAGGGAGGAAGAGGCGGCGTCGAGGCGTCTTGGGGGTGGAGGGAGGGGCTGGTGGCAGCGTGGGTAGGGTTAGGTTTCGAGAGAGAGGGGTCGAGCGGGAGAAAGAAAAGGGGGAGAGAGAGTCAAATAAAAAAAATTATGTATCTGTTTCTTGTTCCGCCATTAGCGTTTTTTTATGGGATTCCATTCTTATCAGAAAATATAATAAGATATATATACTCAATTGGAAGAAAAAAATCCATGGTAAATTAAAAAAAAACGGATATTGTCTATGATTAGTTTCCAATTAAGATTCCCATTTTTTAATGTAACAATAGGAGCAATAGACTTATAACTTTAGGATCAATGTCTTGGAGTATGGAAGTAAAGACAAAATTGTAAGATCAATTCCCTCTTATTTACATTACTTACAATTTTATTTTTATTTTAACACAAATTCAGAAGGGTTAAATGGGGTGCCCCCTGGGGGAGCTAACTTGGCTCCCCCGCCCCATTTCGCTCGAGTTTTTTTTATTTTTTTGACAATTTCTTCCGTGGAATTTCATCATTATATCCCTATATTGTATCATTAAAATTTTGTGTGAAACAGAGACTCCTACGGCCTCCATCCAGACAGTCATTTTTTAACGGTAACAGAATTGCTAAAAACGACTCCATCTGGATGGAGGCTGTAGGAGTCTATGTTTCGCACGAAATTTTAATGACATAATATAGGGATATATTGACGAAAATCCACGGAAGAAATTTTCAAAAAAAAATAAAAAAAACTCGGGCGAAATGGGCCGGAGGGAGCTAACCATGGGGGCAGCCCCATTTTACCCAATTCAAAATCATATATATAATGATCATCTCATTTCTAACAATGATGGAATCAAAGTCCAATATTCTATTACCTGGAGATATAATGGTGAGATTAAATTTTCCTTATGCATACTACATTTGACTACGATAAAAATTTCGTGGTCTCAAATTATTAGTCATAGTAATAATACCGTGGTAAAAAAAAATTGGCCGCGTTAATAATATTGTAGCCTATTACGTTTGGCCACTGTAATTATCGTTGCAATTAACTTCAGGTTACGGAAATTTACCGTGGTCAATAGGTTTTAGCCACAATAATATTTATTGTGGCTTGATTGCGTGGCTAATGCAATATTTTTTACTAGAATTCTCAAATCTCATATTTATAGACTCTTAAGGTGAAGTAGTCGTTTAGGATGGTTAAGTAATGTTAGGTGGAATATGGCATTTGTAGAATATAAATATCCAAGTTAAAAATATATAAGTCAGTCGAATGAATTACTACTTGGATGAAAACAAGATTAATCAACTGATAAGAGAGATAATCGATTGATCTTTTTATTTCATTTGGAAGTTATGGTCAATATTCAAAAATTTGATAATCGGGATAACAAGCAGTTGATTGATATTACCTATTCGCCAGATCAAAGTAGAAAAAAATAAGCTTAATCTCTAAAGCAAATTTTGATTGATTAGGCAATTTAAGTAGACAATCGAAGAGCTTTTTATTTACCTAAGAAAATTATTTTCCAGTGAAAAACTGAATCAAGAACCTTGAAAATTTGAGCTAAATATTAATCAACCGGGATTTGAGTTAGTAACTCGATGAAATTATTAGTTGAGTAAATAAAAAATAATCAATTGAAAAATGGCTAAACTTAATTCTAAGATGCAAATGAAGATGCATGATGCATATTTTATCCAGATATTTACATACTACTATAAAGAAAATACATGTTAAGAAAATACATGTTACAAGTTGTAAATAAAAGGTCATTAACTTTATACTAGGTTGAATTATTTTTAGCTTGTGCTTGAGTTCCTCTTTAAGCTTGAATTCATACTTTGATCTTGAACTTGAGCTTGAGATTTTTCTAGTTTTATGCTTAGTCCTTAAGCTTATTGATAGTTAATATTTCTTGTTTTTACCTGGCTACAAACTAATATTATCAAATTTTGTTATCAAAAAAATATGCATGCTTATGCATAAACTTATCATTGTTTTTATATCATCCCCGATCTAGTTGTAGTTGAACCTCTATCTACCTTGGGACCTCGGTCCCTCTACTTGTGCCTATTTAAGGGGGACCCATCTAGAGCTTTATCATGTGAAGACTAATTGGAGTAGGCACATTGTCGAAGCACTATAATCCTTGTCTTGTACGATTGTGAGTGTGTTCTTCTTCGATTGTGGTTCTAATCGTGTGGTGTTTGATCGGATCCGTCCCCAACAACCCAATGAGTCGGTGTCTACTAATTTAGTATCGCATATCCCTATCATTCACTCTCGTAGAGAGTAGAGCTCCTCCAACACGCAATCGTCCTTGTGATTCATCTTCGTCCTCTTTATTCCAGTACACATCACTAGCTATAAAACCCTTGTGGTTGCCATCATCAAGAAGTGGACCTCATGGTCAAATATTGCCTTGATTCCTTATGCTTTAGTAACTATGTTGGCATATGTTTATGTCAAGTCTCGGACCTCGAAATGGGGGAAACATTGTGGAAGCATCCCAAAGCAAAGATTTTTTTTTAGTCCAGAAGCGAGACAAAAGGTTCAATAATCCATTATCCATGAACATCAAAGTGTCATACAATAATGGAAGAATAAAGGAAAATTAACCAAAAGACTCATAAAGACTTAACTACAGAATAAAATTAAATAAATCTAGCAATAACATCCGTACATTATCTTAAAGAACTAGAATAAAGCAATGACTCCTCAATCCAGTGGATGGTTCAACACCTTGTTTTTAGTTAAGCGGCAAGGTTGAGAATTCAATATTAGTCAAACGAGTTTGACTAAGTATGCACCATCAAAATATGAAACATGCCATAACTATCCATACACCTCGAACATTAAAAAAATGCTAATACGATATCAATGCAATAAGTAATATATGTAAGGAAAAAATGAACTATGTCAGAATATTCAAGTGTGCATAACTAAGAGATAACCATAATAATACAATAAACTTTTCTTGGATGATCAAATATTTTGAGACAATGAATATCAATATCAATAGGAAAATCCATACCATCTGCCGACACTAGGCAACCCGAGCTTAGATAGGAGACACCTCGTTCCCATAAATCAAAATTTTTAAATCATAAAAATATTTCAATACGAGGTCTCATATCCAAACCCCAATGCAATGGACATCAGTAATGAGTCAACTGTCGTAGCGAAAAATTGTTTAAGAGTAGTCTAGATTTACCTATCTACAATGGTCAATTTTCGGAATGAACCGTCCGCACGACACCCGACTAGGTCAAAGTCTTCAATGGACTAACAATGAACAATGTCTACTCCAGCATAGTGATGCAGAAATAATAATTAATTTTCAATAAAATATTTGAACATAAAAATGCAAATTTACCTATATAAAAAAAGTAATGATGTATCTATCTTTGTGACACTTAACAACTAATCTGTAGATAGGCATTTTGGCTAAATATCAAAATAGCACCTGATTACCTAGAGTTTTAACATAGAGATAAAATCAAAGTATTTTAACAAGATAAAATAAAAACAACATTCCGACAACTAATAAAATCCAAAGAGGGGTATAAATAGAAACGTTTAAGACATAAATTAATGTACATACCTTATGGATAGTTTTCTAGAGTTTTCAATCCACGGAAATCAGTTATCACCTAAACAAAAGAGATGTATTTTAATACAATGCACAAGCCATAATATATTCTATCCCAAGATCTGAAATCCCAACCGTTAAGAGAGTTTTTTGTGGTTAAATAAAGACTCGTATATATGTAATAGTTTGTTTATTTTGTTCACGTCTATATATTTCAAGTTTAACCTACGATTATTGAGTCTATTTTTTTGTTGATAATTACAGATAGGTAACTCAATGTCTGAATTAATACATTATTAATATCATATGCATACAAAAATAGATCTCAAATTTTCGAATGAAGAGTTGTTAGGTATGTTCTAATAGACTTATCGGAACTCGCATGCACATTAATGCTAGAAATCTAGGTTATGATGATAGCTTTACAAAAGCTTGATCTCATATCGGAGAATGATAACCCAAAATACTTGCAAAATCATAATTACTTAGAAGTGATGATGTCTAATCTAAATTTTTTACATCAGGCCGACCACAGATTGCACAAAGAACACACAAAAGAAATTACCTGGATGCAAAACTCCTCCACGAAAATAATTGATTCGAACCCTCCTTCGAGTTTGATTGCTGGAATCCACAACTACGCGCAAGTCATCATGGTTCAATGAGGCTGACACAACGCAGGAGGGGATGGTGGGATTTGATCGAATATTTGAGAGATGGGGAGAGAGAGCGTGGAATGCAGGAGATAAGAGGGCACGTTACATGCGCCACACATATATAATCCTTAGGATTAAATTGACGATATGGAAATTGGGAAAGAGAGAAAATGGCTATAACAGAATGCTGTTTTTTTAATCTCATAACATTTGCGTTATGTAATCTTATCTATTACTATTTTATTCAAAAAAAAACACGTTTTCATGCTTTATGTTCTTTCTACTTTATCTAAAAATAAATTTTTATGCACTTTTCTTTTACTAACTTTTCCTATATATTTATATAATATCTCATAAATTCATTTATTCCATTTTCAATTTGGTAAAACACCCCTTTAAAAAGAATGGATGTCACAATTCTACCCCCCTTAAAAGAAATTTCGTCCTCGAAATTCAAAAGACATACTAGAAGTTCATGATACTTTTCTCGAACTTTATCTTCAAGTTCCCATATGGCCTCTCTATCTGAATGATTATGTCAAGCAACTTTTCCATCTTGATAGTCTTCCTTCGTAATTGGTGTTCTAGACGATCAAGAATGTGTGAAGGGCGCTCTTCATACAATAAGTTTTTACGAGCTTCTGTAGGCTCATAATGAATCTGATGAGATGGATCATGAATATATTTTCGCAGCATGGAAACATGAAAGACATTGTGGATATGCGAATATTGTGATGATAGTGCAATATCGTAGGCTACCTCGCCTACTCTATCCAACACCTCAAAAGGACCAATGTATCTTGGACTAACTTTTCCTTTTCATCCAAATCTCAATACACCACGGGTCGGAAAAATCTTGAGAAAAACATGATCACCAACTGCAAATTCTAGTTCTCTGCGATGGTTATCCACCTAGCTCTTTTGTCGGCTTTGAGTTATCAATAGCCTCTTCTTAATCAGGTCGATCTTATCAGTACACTTCTGCACAAGTTTTAGTCCGAGCAATCTTCTTTCACCTACCTCGCTTTAACAAAGAGGAGATCTAAAGGCCTCCCATAAAGAGCTTCATACGGAGCCATTCCAATGCTAGCTTGGTAACTGTTGTTATAAGCAAATTCAATAAGTGGAAGATTCTCATCCAAACTACGACCATAATCCAATGAACATTCTCTAAGCATATCCTCGAGAACCTGGATAGTTCTTTCCGATTGACCATCTGTTTGGGGATGGAAAGCAGTACCAAATTTCAGCTTTGAACCAATGCCTCTTGAAGCTTTTTCCAAAATCTTCCTCTAAATCTCGGATCTCGATCTAAAAAAATAGACACGGGTGCACCATGGAGCTTCACTATATTATTCATGTATAAATTTGCTAAGCTCGCAATAGACTCTTTTTTCTTCATTAGTAAGAAATGGGTAGACTTCGTCAGTCTATCCACGATCACCCAAATAGCATCATAATTAGTTGCATCAGTCTTTGAAAGACCCATCACAAAGTCCATGGTGATGTGTTCCCATTTCCATTCAGGGAACTCCAATTGCTCCAATAGTCCAACTGGTCTTTGATGCTCAGCTTTGATTTTCTGACACACCAAACAACGAGAAATGAATTTTGCAATTTCCTTCTTCACATTTTTCCACCAAAAATTCCACTGGATGCACGGTGAATTTTGAATGATGAGCTTCATCCAGAATCTCTTGCTTCAACTCTGTCTGAGAATGAACCCATAAACGATTCCTAAATCTAATGCCACCATCAACAGCAATGAAGAATTCTGAACTTTCCCCCTGACTCTTCTCAACCAGAACATGATACTCCGGATCTTCTTTCTGAGCTCTCGGTACTTCCTCTACTATCTCCGAATGTATTTGTATGCTAGACAGGATAATCTTGTCTCCTTTCTTAAAAGGATTCTAAGAAATAAAGTCGTCAACTAACTTCCACTTTTTATTCATTAGACTAGCAGACATGGCATAGCCTTTTCAGCTCAAGGCATTTGCTACAACATTTGCTTTACCCGGATGGTAAGTAATTGAATATTCATAATCCTTAAGGAATTACATCCATCTTTGATGGCGCATATTTAAATCTTTTTGAGAAAAGATGTATTTAAGACTTTTATGATCTGAGAAGACCTCAAATTTCTCACCATAAAGATAGTGACGCCAAATCTTCAATGCAAACACCACAGCAGCAAGCTCTAGATCATGTGTAGGATAATTCCTTTCATGAATCTTCAATTGCCTCGAAGCATAAGCTATAACTTTCTCATTCTGCATTAGGACACATCCCAAACCATTCAAGCATGCATCAGTATAGATGACGATACCTCCACTACCTGAAGGTAATGTCAAGATAGGAGCGGTGGTTAACCTCCTCTTCAATTCTTGAAAGCTATGCTCACATGTAGAAGACCATTCAAATTTTGTCCCTTTCCTAGGCAATTAGGTCAGAGGAAGTGAAATCTTTGAGAAATCACAAATGAATATATGATAATACCCCGTTAATCCAAGAAAACTTCTAATTTCTATCACATTCTTTGGTTGCTTTCATTCTGAGACTGCCTCAACTTTGGCTGGATCTACAGAAATCCCATCCTTGGAAATAATGTGCCCAAGGAACATGACCTTTTCCAACCAGAGTTCACACTTGGAGAATTTAGCATAAAGTTGATTTTGCCTCAGAATCTCTAATGTGATTCTCAAGTGCTCCTCATGTTTCTCAACACTATGAGAATAAACAAGAATATCATCAACAAAAACAATGATAAAGTGATCTAAGAATGGTCAAAAAATCCAATTCATAAGATCCATAAAAGCAGCATGAGCATTAGTTAATCCGAACATCATCACACAAAATTCATAAATGCCCATAGCGTGTTCGGAAAGCAGTCTTCGAGATATCCTCCTCTCGAATCCTCAGTTGATGGCATCCAGATTGCAAATCAATCTTCGAGAAGATCCTTGCTGATTGGAATTGATCAAATAAATCATCTATCTGTGGTAATGGATATTTATTCTTCATAGTCACTTGAGTCAACATTCGATAATCAATTCAAAAACGAAGGGATCAATCCTTCTTTCTAACGAATAAAACAGGTGCACCTCATGGTGACACACTGGGCCTGATAAATCCCAAGTCAATCAACTCTTCTAATTGCTTATTTAATTCCACTAGTTCGGTAGGAGCCATGCGATATGGTGCCTTGGATATTGGTGCAATTCGAGGAACCAGCTCGGTACTTAAATCAAGCTCTCACTGAGGTGGGGGTCCAGGCAATTCTACTGGAAAGACATCGGGAAACTCTCGAACAACATTGAGATCAGATAACGATACAATTGATGACTCAACCCTTATAATACTTGCAAGATAGGCTTTTCTCCTTTTCAAGATCATGTGATGTTCCTTCATGGTAGAAGTAATGTACCGTTCAGAATCGGTGGCATGCCCTTAACGAGCTCATGGAAATGTTGGCTTGCAACGATCACCCTTTTCTTAAAACAATCAATAATGCAATGATATCGAGATAGCCAATCCATCCCAAAGATAATATCGAAATCTGCCATCTTCATGACAATGAGATCAGTAGGTAGCTCATGACCTTCAAATATTAATGGAGCATCTTGTATATACTCCAATGCCTTGCTTGACTTTTCCACCCGTAGGTGTGGTGGCTATTAGATCAATATCTAAAAGTTTTCATCGAGCATCCAAGCTTCTTACTAGAGCCTCAGAAATAAAGCTATGTGTAGCGCCAGTATCGAAAAGAATCTTTGCATGCAAATTAGCAAAAAGAAGGGTACCTTCAATGACCTTGTCATCCTTAGCAGCATCATCACCAGTTGTGAGAGCATAGATTCGTGCAGGAACCTTCAGCTTTTGCTCTTGTCCTTTAGCTACGGATTGCTTCCTAGGCTTCGGACAGTCATGAACAAAGTGCCCTTTCTATCCATAGTTCAAATACTGACCATTTTTGAGATAGCATTCTGTAGGATGGAAATGATGACAAAAAGAGCATTCAGGAAATCTTTTGTTTTGCCCTGGTTTGGAGGCTTGCTTCTGTTTTTGAGGATTTTTAAATAATTTGAACTTTCCAAATCAATCCTTCATATCATTGTGTGGCTTCTCCTTTCTTTGCAAGAAATCTTGCTCCATGGAGGTAGCACTTGCTAAGGCATCCTCCATGGTCTTCGACATGTTAGAAAGAACCCTCGATCTTAAAGCAGGGTGAAGTCCCTCAATAAACTTCTGAGTCATCCGATACTTATCTGGACATAGGTGTGGATCATACTTCAGTAAGCGATGAAACTTGTTGTTATATTCAGCAACATTCAGATCTCTCTACTTCAGATTAATAAACTCTTACTCCTTAATCAACTGCAAGTGCATCGGAATATATTGCTCTCGGAAGAGTTTAACAAACACATCCTACAGAATGGTCTCTCCTTTTTCAAAATTTTGCAACTAACAACGGGTCCACCAGTCCTTAACAGGACCTTTCAGCTGATGAGTAGCGAAGAGATCTTGCTATGATCCAGACATCTGATTGCATTAAACAACTTCTCTATCTCCTACGCCTCTCACGACATCTCTGATCCTTGTCCTTACTCTGGTGGGAATCAACTTGATCACAAATTAGTTGGGAGAGCTCCTCGACCGTCTTCATAAACTTAGCACTCCGTGTTGCCAAATCATGAGAGTGATGACTCCTCTTAAGGTTCGAGACAGTCAACATCTAAGAATAGTGATGATCAATTAGTCAGCTATTCCAAACATAATCTAAAAATATTATAAGTCATCCTAAAATTAGATAATATTCCTCTAATCTTCTATTTGGCTCGGGTACAATGTTATCAAGTCTCGAACCTCGAAAAAGGGAAACACTGTGGAAGCATCCCAAAATCAAAGATTTTTTCGATTCCAGAAGCGAGACCAAAGGTTCAATAATCCATTAGCCATGAACATCATAGTGCCATACAATAATGGAAGAATAAAGGAAAATTAACCAATAAATAAAAGACTCATAAAGTCTTAACGACAGAATAAAATTAAATAAGTTTGTCAATAACATCTGTAAATTATCTTAAAGAACTGGAATAAAGCAATGACTCCTCAAGCCAATGGATGGTCCAACACCTTGTTTTCAGTTAAACTACAAGGTTGAGAATTCAATATTAGTCAAACGAGTTTGACTAAGTATGCACCATCAAAATATGAAACATGTCATACCTATCCATACACCTCGAACATTAAAAAAATACTAATACGATGTCAATGCAATAAGGAATATATGTCAAGAAAAACAATGAACTATGTTAAGAATATTCAAGTGTGGATAACTAAGAGATAACCACAATAATACAATAAACTTTTCTTGGATCATCAAATATTTTGAGACAATGAATATCAATATCAATAGGAAAATCCATACCATCTGCCGATACCAGGCAACCCGAGCTTAGATAGGAGCCACCTCGTTCCCATAAATCAAAAAATTTAAATCATAAAAATATTTCAATACGAGGTCTACTATCCAAACTCCAATGCAATGAACATCAGTATTGAGTCACCCGCTGTAGCAGAAAATTGTTTGGGAGTAGTGTAGATTTACCCGTCTACAACGGTCAATTGACGGAATTAATCGTCCGCATGACACCTGGTCAGGTCAAAGTCTTCAATGGACTAACAATGAACAATGTCTACTCCCACAGTGATGTTGTCAAAAATAATAATTAATTTTCAATAAAATATTTGAACATAAAAATGCAAAGTTACCTATATAAAAAAGTAATTATATCTCTGTGACATTTAACAACTATTCTATAAATAGGCATTTTGGCTAAATATCAAATTAACACCTGATTACTTGGAGTTTTAACACAGAGATAAAATCAAAGTATTTTAACAAGATAAAATAAAAACACCATTCCGACAACTAATAAAATCTAATGTGGGGTGTAAATAGCAACGGTATGTGAAATAAATTAATGTACATACCTTATGGATAGTTTTCTAGAGTTTCCAATCCACGGAAATTAGTTATCACTTAAACAAAAGAAATGTATTTTAAGACCATGCACAAGCCATAAATATGTTCTATCCCAACATCCAAAATCCCAACCGTTAAGAGAGTTTTTTTTGTCCTTAAATAAAGACTCGTATATGTGTAGCAGTTTGTTTATTTTTTCACGTCTATATATTTCAAGTTTAACCTATGATTATTGAGTCTATAATTTTTTGTTGATAATTACAGATAGGTTACTCAATGTCCGAATTAGTACATTATTAATGTCATATGCATACAAAAATAGATCTCAAAGTTTCGAATGAAGAGTTGTTAGGTATGTTCTAATAGACTTATCGGAACTCGCATGCACATTAATGCTGGAAATCTAGGTTATGATGATAACTTTACAAAAACTTGGTCTCATATCGGAGAATGATAACCCAAAATACTTGCAAAATCATAATTACATAGAAGTGATGATGTCTAATCCAAATCTTTTACATCAGGCCGACCACATATTGCACAAGGAACACACAAAAGAAATTACACGGATGCAAAACTCCTCCACGAATATAATTGATTCGAACCCTCCTTCGAGTTTTATTGCTGGAATCCACAACTATGCGTAAGTCGTCACGGTTCGACACAACGCAGGAGAGGATGGTGGGATTTGATCAAATATTTGAGAGATGGGGAGAGTGAGCGTGGAATGGCGGAGATAAGAGGGCACGTTACATGCACCGCACATATATAATCCTTAGGATTAAATTGACGATATGGAAATTGGGAAAGAGAGAAAATGGCTATAACAGAATGTGGTTTTTTTTGATCTCATAACGTCTGCGTTATGTAATCTTATCTATTATTATTTTATTAAAAAACACATGTTTTCATGCTTTATGTTCTTTCTACTTTATCCTTTTTTTTAATGTTAAGCTTTAACGGATTTGGAATACTTTATCTAAAAATAATTTTATTCACTTTTCTTTTACTAACTTTTCCTATATATTTATATAATATCTCATAAATTCATTTATTCCATTTTCAATTTTGCAAAACACCCTTTAAAAAAACGGATGTCACAGTTTATGTGTGTTGCATTGTTTACATGTTTAGGGATTCCATCATGTTATGAATAACTATTTCAAGCTGAATTTCTCAACTCACTCGAACTTGAATGCACAAAATTGAATGTTTACCGATTGAGTCTTCACGTGGACAACATTCACATTTTCATATCCCTTTTCCACTGATCTTTTTTTCACTAATCAAGCAACGCTCAATGAACACAAATGTCCTTTTAACTTCAAGTTTTAAGTTCCAAAAATACAATATATTTACACAAGGAAAGAGGACAATACCCATTACAAGCCTATTGATTGAGTAATGCTCGTTAAGATAACAAAATAACAAAATGCCCTTATCATGGTAATCTCCTCTTCCATCCCCGTACTTAATGCTCTCGTTTTCCACAACAATCCATGACAATGACAACAGAGGAGTTAAACAAGGACAAATATCTGAATAAAACCCACACACGAAGGGCATATCCTCAATTTTAATTTATATAAAGTACGACAATGCAAACCTACACAATAAAAAAGTACCAAAGAATAAAATTTCTCCCAATAATTTAGAGATCTTTAGGCCTTTAAATCCCCATCCAGGAAGATAAACCGCTTCGCATTCCCCCCTCCCTCTCTCTCCAATCAATACCATGGCCATGGAGAAGAGACCTCCTCCCGGCCCACTGACCACTCCCATCCCTTCCGGCCTCCTAGAACGTGATCCACTCTCTACAAAGGGCTGGCACAACCGCGGCGTGGGCCTCGGCATCGTGGTTGCACTCGATCGCCCCGGTGCCGACACCTCCCCCCCGGATGTTATCGTCAACTTCCACCGAGTGTTCTCCCCGCCGGCACCCATCTTCTCCTCGGCCACGGCGATCGGGAAGGTGGGCTGCACAGGGAGGTGCGCGGAATTAAACGAGGGGCCGGGCTTCTCCTGCGGCCAGGATGAACCCGGCGACTTCCCCGTGGCGGGATTTCTCCGGGCGTGCTACCTTTGCCGGAAGAATCTCGACGGCAAAGATATATACATGTATAGGTGAGTGAAATCCGTTTTAAACTCTCTATGTACGTATCGGCAACTGCTTTTGCAATTGAAGGGCTTTCTTGTTTACGTCCAGAGGGGAGAAGGCCTTCTGCAGCACGGAGTGCCGGCATCGACAGGTGGTGGCAGATGAGTACGGAGAGTCGTGCAGCCACGTGGCGGCATCGGCAGCTTCGCGCGCCCCGGTGCCATATGGAAGACGACTGTTCGAGGCCGGGATCATGGCCGCTTAGGAGAGATGATTGATTAAGCGTGGATCCGATTTTGGGATACGTGATCGATTTCTTCGGGAAGAGATAATAATTGTGTATATTTTATGTGTTAGGGCATCCTCAACAAGCTGGAAGGATCTCTACTAGAATATTAAAACGAGATTGACTGGTTAAAATAATCTGCCGTACTTTTAACAATCGTTGCGTGTCGTGGGGGACTGACGAGGACATCACATCGTGGGGGACTGACGAGGACATCACATATTGTCCCGAGCGACAAAGATGGAATCTTATTGGTGGGTGGAATCGTGATCTTATTTTTCTCAAAAGAGGAGTCCCGGTGGATTTGGCATTAATAAGATTATATTTACCGTGAACAACATGGGCCCACTCTTCAAATAATAGAGAAAATGGCTGTTTTGATTTTACACATATACCCACGAATAGGGGCGGAGGCAGAATTTGCTTGCAGATGGGGTCAATTATAAAGAAATCAAAACATGTGTACTACTGTACTGTACATTGAAAGTAAATAAATCTAGGCTTGTAATTAATTAATCACATATGAAAATTTGCATGACCATATATATATATCCATATCCGTAAAAGAATGAAATTTCGTCTATGATAATTATATATGTAATATATGAGCATGTGTATCCTTATTTTGGTGTGGGTAAAATATTAGAAGAGTTCGTCCTCCAACTTGTTGACCAACATTCATCGGGCGAATGATTTCAGTTGTGTCGAATGTAATAAAATTACATTAGACCACGTTGCAATGAGGCCAAGACTCTGGTAAACGGACAGAACAAATTTTGAGGATCAAATGGAAATATGATATCTATGAACTTGTCTAATGTATTTAATCTATCATAGAGCATAATTTAAGTATGATGATACACACAGTACGCTTATCTAATCTATCATCCAATGCATCATTAACTATCAAATTCATATTAAATTTAAATATTCATGTAGAATACTTACAGAAATATCTACCTTACCTCCATGCAGATGCACAACTCGATATATTACAATGCCACACCCTCGTGATTTTTACATATGGAGTAACATGATTATACAAGACCCGTTCGCGAAATGTGTTCCAAAAAGATGTGATGATACGATCTCATGTTGATTCAAAAAACCCAACTGTTAAGGTTATGCAAGGAGGTGCCGAGTTGAGATTTCTTGCGTTGAGTTGGCGATGTTGTAATGGTGATGTCATTGTCATTACCAGAAGTCTCATAGTCCGCAACTGCTAGGCAATAATGAGATTTTAGATGAGAATTCTAGTTCTTGAAAGGAGAATAAAAAGACATAAAAGGTTGCTAGATGAAAGTTGGTGTGGGACGAGGTAATTAAAAAAGGGATTTGGATTTGCGGGGACCTTGTTGGGAGTGGCGAGGGTGGTAACTTCCTATTGAAGTGGTCCTAATGGAAAGATAAAGTGAAATTTTGAAACAATATACTAAGGGGGCACTAAATATATGATCTCTCTTTTGGCCTTGTAACGAACCCGATCGTCCGAGAATGTTGCGGAAGCGAGAAACTCGGTGGACAACTCGGGAACGTTACTCATAGCATCAATCATAGCATAAAAGAGCAGTAAAGAACCATCTTAAAAAAAACTTTTCCATAACATAATAAGGTCACATTTCCAAGAGTTCTTTAATTAAATAAACTAGATGAAATCGTATCCACGATTTCCTTATTCCAGTGGGCATAAAAGACATCCTCCCAAGCAAACTCGCAGTAGTTCCATACCGATCCTACTTCTCGAAGACTGGGTCGGCTCCCTTAAAGCGGTAATGGTCTAATCCTCACGTTCTCCTGAAAAAGTTAGCAAAACATGTTATGAGCATAACGCTCAGTATGTGCCGAGTTAAGGTCAAGCCGGCTAGCGTGGAAACAAGTCACAAAAGTCATTATCGTATAAATCATAAATCAACTTATTTAATGCATATAACTAAATTTCTTCATAACCATGAATGACATAACATATTTGCACATATACCCCTAAGTTTTACCATATTTGCATGTATGCCCATAATATTCACATAAATTGCATATATGCACTTTACCATAATATAATTGCAAATGTACCCTTAAAATTACCATAAATGACACATATGCACATACCATTGGCATAAATTGCATACATGTCCATAACATTAACATAGGTTTCATACTTGCACTTAACTTTAACGGAACTTATACATAAGTCCATAACAGTAACATTATTGCATATATGCACATAAAATT
Organism: Ottelia alismoides; assembly: GCA_037367405.1. Taxonomy (NCBI): domain Eukaryota; kingdom Viridiplantae; phylum Streptophyta; class Magnoliopsida; order Alismatales; family Hydrocharitaceae; genus Ottelia; species Ottelia alismoides. The sequence continues at coordinate 166,091 of JAZKJV010003511.1, read as the reverse complement.
AACATATATTGCACATATGCCCATGACAATTTTCATGTTTAGAGTGGTCTTGATTGTTACTTCTTAGGCGGCTTTGATGGCTTTGATGGCTTACCGCCGGCACAAGCGGATCATAATACATAACATGACAGTGTAGCTACAACTGTAGAGGACTTATCTTTTGCCTCACGCCCCCGGAAGGCGTTGGCCCTTTAGGCCCTTACGACCCCTTAGTTCGAGTCTGTGCCGAGATTATGATTATCTTGAGAACTTTGAGCAAATATTGTTTCACTAATGACGAGGATACGGAATTTTCTTGATTCATTTCCTTTTTATGTATCCCAATCTTGTACTGAATACATGTATATACAGTGTGAAGATCAAGTGATTATATATACACTACATGTATCCGTCAACTATCACGTATGGGTCACAACAATTACATGCATCAAATATAACATTAGTTACATACAAAAGAATACTTGGTTTCTATATATTTTTTAATCCGAAAATCAAAATAGAAGTATTGTAGAACATATTTATATAGAATTAAGCAGCCTATAAAATATTGCACCCATACATGTTAGATTTTGATAGCACCATTATCAATACTACTGTTTTGAAATATAACATCAATTAGTGAAACGCTCAACGGATTCTATATGAAAATAAGTTGACCATAAACGGGTGTAAGCAGAGTTATAAATAAATACGTTAACTATGGAATATTCCATTCTGTATGTCTTTTTTTTTCAAAACCTTTGTCGAATATTTCCATATAATGCAAGGTAATAAGATTATTTCCTAATAAGTTTTATTAAAACGCCCCATCGAGCCACATTATTAGGGGATAACTAATAATAACATTATCTCGAGAATTAAGCAAAGTTATTAATTGCTTATTTGGTATCATATTACCATAGATACTGGTGATGCACACTTATGTATACTTTGCAACCAAAGAAAATTTCCATAGCATGCAACTAAAATCGTGAAAAAAATGTGAAATTAACCTACAGGTTACTGTGCCGTTAGATGGGCAAAATAAATAAACTTATTTGATGCCCCACCACGACAAGTGAATGTGCAAGAAAAGAATGCAATCATATTTTTTATAATATGTTTCTAAATCTCATGTTGTTAGCGGTATTTAGTCAAATATAATTACAAATCTTGAGGAGGGGTAACCACGAGCGAATCAAGATGGAATACACTCATCGTCTCACGGTGTCGCATTCCAAAAGGGTCCATACATGCATCTATAAGTCATAATTTTTTTAAAACTAAGGATCACCACAAAACACCACTAACAATCCTATATGTTCGACACATACATATGTAAGTCATAACTCTAAACCAAGGATCAAAATCAAAATGTCATTTAACGATCCTATGTGATCGACACATACCTCGTCGATGAAAGAAATTCGTCGACCAAGATTCCATCAATCCAGGCCGTTGTCGGCCACGTCGTTGCTCCTCCAATTTCGTTGAAAACTCCAACGTTGACGGAGAAGGTTGTCGATGTTGAATTCGGAAAAGGCACGACGAAAGAATGTTGTCGCCGGCTTCTCTCTCTCTATCTACTTTCTCTCAAAGAGGGCAATATGTGGAGAAGTCAATGGAGTCTCGTAGTATTTATAGGCACAATCAATGAGATAATTGATAATAATAAATTGGACCTAATTAAGAGATAAAGAAACAACCAACTTGAGTTGTTGGTTATTTTATCTCTTCTTATCTTATCATGTATTATCTTTAGGGGTGATGTGATTTAGTTTTCATTTAATAATTTTATTATATTCAGAAAAAAATTCCATCTGTTACAGGCCTCTTTCCCTCTGCTACTCCCTCGAATTTCTTAAAAAAATATGCATACTCTCATTAGGGATGTTAGTCGAATAGAATACCATCGAATCCACCGGGATTCAAATTCAATTCGTTTTGAAAATTTGACTTTGAACTCCAATCGAATTTTAGACGAATTTGCTTGCTTGGATTAAAATTCATTTCATTTTAAGTTTCACATGTTCATATTCAATTCATTTTATTTCTAATTTGAAATTTTAATTGTGATTTTAAGCTTATATAAATTATTTTACATGAATTTTTTTAATAAAAATAGTTTTTATAGGGTTTATTGGGGTCACCCCTAGGGGGAAGCCAGTTTGGCTTCCTATTGAATAGGGTTTTTCGAGGGTCTAAAAATTATACTCATTGAAAAGCAAAGAGAAAAATGACGTTGAGTCGACCACTCACGAAACCAGGATTCAAACAACAATTAACCCACAGTCGAATAAAGAAATGCAGTGTGTGAAGATAAAATTTATTTTATTTAACTCTACAAAATACATGTATAGTGCAAGTATGTGTAGAGTATCGAACACAGGGAGCAAACTGTAGATTGGGAAAACTAATGCACAAAATTTGTTCTTCTTCTTGTCTGTTTATTTGTCTTTTATGTGGGTTTTAATATTATATTTTTATGAATTTTAATTATTTATTTTTTTATTGTTTTTAGTTTTATAATTTTTATTTTCTTTTTATATTTTCTGATTTTCTATTTTCTTTTTCTTTTAAATAGTTAATATAAGAATATATAAGACTGTATATATATAATATAAGGTAATATAATTATAAATACAACTAGAAATAATCAAAAATTATAAAATTAAATATTTTTGGCTTTTATACAATTTTCTACTATTTTAATTATTTTTAAGATTTTTTTTCTAATTTTTAGGTATTTGAAAGTCAAAAATATCCCAAAACAAGGATTAAATAAATAGATCTAATTGATTTGGAAATAAAAAATAGTAAATAAAGTTAAAATTTTCCAAAACTATTTTTTATTGATAATATATAATAAAAATAAAATTACATAATATAAATGAATATTTTAAATTTTTTGGGGATTATTTATATTTTATAAAGGATTTTGGAGCTTTTTATTTTTTGTCTTCTTCTTTCTTAATGTAATGATTTTTGGTCTAGGGATACAAAATACTAAAATAAGCAAAAAAATATATTTTTTTGGAATTTTTTTAAAAAGATTTTATATTTTTTAGTAATTTTTAAGGCAACTAGGGGTAAAAACATGCTATTTTGATTTTTAATAGATTATACCTAAAATGCACAAATAAGAATATAATCTAAATTTTTACACTAGCATGCACTTACCTAATTTTTCATAATTTTTGAAGCACAGATGTTATTTTTAATAAATAGAGATACAAGCATAAAAAAATTGAACTGGAAAGGGTATTTTTGCAATTAAAAATAAAGATGAGGTTATTTATGGAAATATCCCAAAGTTTTATAATTGAAATGTGAAATTTATAGGCTAAATATAAATATAAAAAGTTGCGAGGGCTTTTATGCAAAATGGCCACCTCACGTCGGACGGTACATGAGGTGATGTGAAATAAATATAGGGAGTTACTTGCAATTTTTATTAAAATATTTGAACGTTCAAAATATTTTATAGGAATAAAATATAAAGACAAAAAGGTGGGGGGCTGGATATGTAACTTCCCCCCTAATATCCCCCCTAATAGGCGCAATCCAACGACGATAGAAGATCCACTTGACACACATCGCTTGATGAACGATCAATGATGCTTAGTTGGGTGCGATCGAGATTAGATCCCACAAAGGAGATCAACGGCTGAGGCTTGGCACATCCAACGGCTCCTGTGCAGTCTGGCAACATGTGTTGATCGGACTACTAGAAGAGATGGTGGAAGAATAGGCGAAGAACTCACCTCTGACGAGGTCCAATTCTGTGTGTAGCGCGACTCTGGCCACCTGAAAGGCCTTCGATGTCTCTAAACATTCATGTTGTTGTCGTACATCTCCTAGAGGTCTCAATAAGGTCCGGGGCTACTGATCGAGCCCCTGGAGCTCGATGCTTTCCAGTGACATAGAAGGAGGTCTTTGACAAAATCAGCCCTCAGTTAGGGCCCTTCAACTCCTGCGATCTGCGTAAAAAGAGACCAGGGTTGAGGACAAACTGCCTCGACCCGTTAGATGGTGGAATGGTGGAAAGATGCGGTGAGACAGTGACTACTCTGGTGAATGGAGGATGTGGAGTGTCGCGGTCCTGATCCAAGAAGGATCAGGTTGAATGGAGGTGGGCGAGGCATAGGTGAAGTGATGGGGAAAGTGATGAAGGTTGTTACGGGTTGGAAGCACGATGGAGGAACAGTAGAAGGTTCACTGGTGCAGAGCTCTGGTGAACTACGAATGGTTGATTACACCAAGGAAATTAATGAAAACTAAATCTAACAACATGCAACATGAGATAAAAACTAGAACAATGATCTACTTAAAAAGCGAGAATAACAAACCTCGAGCAGCTGGAGCTACGAGATGGGATACCTCACATCGAGGTTTCCTAGAGATGTGGAACTACCCTCTACCACGCCTCATTGATTCTCCAAACTACTAGGCGAGCTCCCTATCACGAAGCTCAAGCCCTTCGACACAAGAAGAGGATAAAATACATGAAAAAAAGGATTCCGAAAATCGGAGGGAGGAGGAGGCGAGGCTTTTGTACAGGTGACGAGCAGAAGTAAAGATCGAGGTGGTCATCTCGATGTATCAATGCATTCCTCGAGGAAAAGATCTAGAGTGATAGAGTAATGAACGAGGAGAAAAATGGAGAAGGAATCTCTCCAAAAAACGCAAGGTGTGGGCTACAAAAATCGAAGAAGAAGGGTCAAACACGAGGTTCTTACATGCCTACAACTTGGGTCAGGGAGTTGACCCAGGTCAAGGAGTGGTGTGTCCTGATTGGTCCACGTCGCCCACAAAAGATAAAACTATATGTAAACTCAAAAATATTTTGAAATAAATTAATAAATGATTTATTTAATTTTTGGATAAAAATAATAATGTTTATTAATTCATGTAGTATTTCTAATATGATTTTTATTTATTTTTATGGGTTTTATTTATTACAAGTTATATTTTACAAGTATATTTATAGGTATATTGACTTGTGTTTTATATATTATATTTTTATTTTATATTTTAATTTATTATTTTATTTTCATAATTTATGTAATTATAACTTATTTTTATACATATAAAGATATTTTTGTTATATTTTTTGATGCCATGGGTACACTTAAATAAATATGTATACTTATTATATAAGTATAAGTATTGTACTATGTGTCTTTATATACAATCTTATTTTAGTATTTTCTTTATGGTTTTATTATATTCTAAATATGTGCATATACTGTAAGTAATATTTTACAAAATCATAAAATATAAAATGATAAAAAAATTATAAAGAATAAATAAAATGAATATTATTCAAGTATATAGTACAATATGGGTTCAAAACCTAACTTTCACATCTTAACTCCAAAATAAATGAAACCACCTTCATTAGACATCTTATTAAAAGCTATATGAAATTAAAGGTGATATTGGTCATTTTGAGTTCATATGGAGAAGATATGGGTATGGAAAATTTGGGTTTTGGCTTTTTATTCTGAGTATAAGTTGTATACTGTGTATTATTTTTGTGTGAAATTAATTTTGTATTTTTCTATATAATTTTATCTATAACTTTTGTATGCATAAATTTCTTTATTTGATGTATCAATAAAAAAGAATAAAACAGGTCCAAAAAATGCAATATTAGAGGATAAAAATTAGGGTTTTATTGGTGATTTTTGGCCCTTATCTCCCTCTACTTTCTTCCTTGTTGACCCAGTCATCAAGATGCCTAGGTCTCAGGGTTTTAGGTCATATAATACCTTTGGTACTTTATTTCTTTTTCTTTTCTTTTCTTTATTCTTTTATTTTGCTTTAAATGATGTATCTTATACAATAATTATACAATAAATAATTAATGTTAATTTGTACGAAATAATGATATTTACATGCATTTAGCTAGGGTTTAAAGGCCAAAATGAAAGAATAAATGTGATGAAATGGAGATTCATCACGCCGTATACTTGCCTTTACTAGTCCATAGCAAACACATGTGCAATAAGTGCAGAAAAGAAAAAGAAAGAAAAGAAAAAGAAAGAACTTGGATTGATTTTAATTCTCCAACTTGTCTTCATAAAATAAGAGTTTTGAGCTTAAGTCAGAACTTTGGATTTTAGGTGCGGTCGGAACCTTATTAGGAAACGGATTTGAAACACAATAGCCTCTGAGATCCTTAAAACTCTGCTCGAGTCTCCTCAATAGTCAGGTCAGAATAAGACAATTCATACGCAAACCCTTATGACTATGAGTCTATCTTGGACAGTGTGTGTGATATGTAGCTCTCCTCGACTGAAATGATAAAAGTCAGTCTTCTCCAATATGGTGACTCTAATTCCTCAATCCAACAACTCTTTCCTCGAGAAGCAGGGTATTACCTTCTAAGTTCAAGTACAACCAGCTCAAGAAGAGGACGTGGAGAGAAGAATGGATGGTAGTCAGTGTAGCTACCTATCCTAAGATGCTTAACCAGTGTAGCCAAGCCATCCGACTACATGCTCACATACATATGACTTTGAAACTAAAGCTTGCTTATTGATTATATAAATATATACACTCCGGCAAGTATTTTATTTTCAATAAGGCCTATCCAATTTTTTTGATTTTTGATTTTTTTCATTTTTTTAATACTATATCCAACATCATCTACATATGGACTTTTTCCTCTTGAGCTACTAGACTATCCCTCTTTTGAAGCATTATTGCAACCCAAAACATTTATCTTTAGATCTCTTCACTACTAGATCAGGTTGGGGTACAATGGCCACAAATGTGTGACTTCTGATGTTTGAAGGATATGGTTAGATCCTTAAGCGCATCACGGAAGCGTGAGGATCGCATCGTATGCGATCGGGAGCGACTACTCGCACTAGTTGCTCGATGCAACAGAATTTAAAATTTTTTCATGTGACGAACCACATGATCCAAGAACACTTCTCGGATCATTTTGTCTAAACCACAAACAAGTAATAGGATTACCTCTTGAAGCGTGATTGCGATCGAGTCTCTAAACGAAGAGACCTCCTGTCTCAAGTCCGATCCGACGGAGGAGACGCTTGCGAGCGTGTTGATGAAACACGTACTTCTCGCAATCCATGTTGATGATCCAAGCAGCGGATCTCCTGATCTCGACACACGAGATCCGATGTCTTCTTCACGAGAGAGGCGCACCGAAGGAGACGAAGATCCATGAGCAAACGATCGGGCAGCATAACGACGACGCTGCGGCGATGGAGATTCTCTCTAGGGCATCCATGGTGGACGACCATATGAGAGAGAGAGAGAGTGGGCGTGTAGAGAGAGAGAGAGACTTATGTTCTCATTAGCATATGAAGAGCAGGGGTGCCCTTCTATTTATAATATTTTGGGATCCATGGATCTCAATCCATGGGCAACACAAATCCAATGGCTCTCATTGACTTGTGTTTTTTTTAATGGCTAAGATTTGTGTTGGTAAAAACCAACAACAATTATATTAATTTAGATTAAATCTATATTGATAAATCAATATAAATCAATCCCAAATTAAATCAAACAAGCATGGAGATTATGGAATGAAGATTGCCTCCTTCCATAATATGGGATTTGGTTGCAATCTCATTTAATCTCATCATATCTCATGAGTTTATATTATTCCATGGAAATCTCCAAGATTTACAACAATACTTGTTGTAAATTATTCAACAAAAATAATTCATAATTATTTTGTGAATATTGCAATCTTACCATTGGAAAATTGTGAATCACATTCACAACCCAAAATAAAATGTGAATTACATTTTTCAATTAATTGTTCAATGTGAATCCAATTCACATCAACATTTAATTAACAAATGTAAATTACAAATTGCTCTCTATTAAATATTATAAATCACATTTATAATATATATATGATCAATATGGATAGTGCTATCCACATTATTCATATTCATGGTAATTAAATCACATTTAATCATCTTGGATCTCTATTCTCATGTGCCCAAATAATGTGAATCACATTCACATTATTTACATCTTTTATAATCAAATCACATTTAACTATCTTAGATAACACTCTTTATAATATGAATCAAATTCATATTATTCATGACAATTAACTAACATTTAATTATCTATTTTCGTAATGCTCGTATACATATATCAACAATGAAATTATCCTGAACTCTTTCAAGGATAATAAGCTTTCTCTGCGAATACTTGGAGATAAGGATAGGGCGATTGTATTGTTCCACGTATAGTGACTTGGATATTGAGATCACATCTCAAATCCAGATCTCGGGCCTCCCATAGATTCTTGATTAAATCAAGATCACAAATCTAATCTTATTGTATCTGAATCACATTCAGATCAATGTCCAACATTTGGACTAAGATCAGATTACTTCTCTACTGAGAGGAGCCACTAAAATCCAGATCCGTTTCATCACTCCCTAGGAATGGAAGCGTCATGGTTATACAACCGTTTATGATCACATCACCCTCAGGTATTCCCAATACCTATACATCCTGCATACTGGGAGACTCAGAATAAACCTGAAGTATAAGATCAATTTTACACTGTCTATTTCAGAGTTTTATCATCAAGTTTCTCATTCGATCATTGGGAGTCGGTATCGATCATATGCTCTCCAAAAGCACATATCATACCTAGGTGTTGATCATATACTTTCCAAAAGTATATATATCAAACCTAAAAATTTAGTCAAGTTTCCAAAGCGAGACGACCATGCACGGAATTTGGTTCTCCCCAATATCTTAGGAGTGAGCTCATGTATTCTGGTTCAGTAACTGAACCTATATGATCCCTTTGAGAGATCGTATTGCTCATATACCCTTATATACACACCAGTACGCTGGTGTATAGACCTTGATTAGGTCATCAACCTATTAGTCTGCCAAATGTTCATACTCGGACATATAGTAACACATCTGTCTCCGGTCAGAGGATACGTGCCTATATCATGACAGTATATGACATAGGACTTTGGTTATCTCGATCTCGTTAAGTCAACTCTTTGACCTAACTAATCTGACACCTCTGAATCTCTATTCCTACGCAGAGGACCTGTATTAAGAGGTTGGTCAGATATCAACCTAAATGAGAAAGGATTGCCATCTCCTACTCAGGCTGGAGGTTATCTCTCAACAATCATTTGACGGTGCTTGATGAGTCCTCAATCTAACTCTTTAGATATTCATCCAAGCACCAGCCTCTATGATTCAATAACTGAATCAACAGTTGTATGATCATCAAGATGGCCATTGTACATAACCCTAATTGTACTAAGGGACCTATTATGCAAATTGGTTATTCTTCATTTCAGATCAGGGATTGATATTCACAATAACATTTATTGCATAATGGCTCGTTGTGGGCTCGCATGTCTAACAATCTCCCACTAGCCCAAAGAGCCATTAATGGGCTAATCATTTAAACCCACACTCATGTGACAATCATATGCTATATAAAAAATAGCTAGGTAAGCTAATCAATCACTCTGTTCACAAGAGACTACGCCAAGTCCTTTTACGGCACTTGCATATCCCCTAGTAACAGTGCTCGCATCCAATACGAATGTTGCATCTTATGCAACCAATACTCAATTTTGTTATAGTGTCCTTGACACTATAGCTCGATAATTATTATAACCAGTATGTCCATAATCCTTATCAGAATACCTTTATTCCTGTAGATCTCTATCTCCTAAGGAATCTACAGTTAAGACCCTTATAGATTATTATCTATAAGGTCTTAAACTTTTGAAGATAAGACTTTGAGATCACTATCTCTAAGTTTCATCATCTTTGAAGATATTGTTATTACTGCAATCAAGTATTTAATTACCACAGTAGGATCAGTAACTGTTTACTACTCCCACTACATGGCAGACATCTGGCTTTTGTACACATCTATCATACACCCGGCTTCTCGGAACTGATGCACAAGGGCAAGCAGTTTTAGCATTCACATCCTCAACTCCTTGAGGTGCTATACCTTTAGAAAGTCAGTACCATATCTGGAGGGAAAGAAGCCTTTCTTGGAATTTTCCAGAAAATGGAATCGTCTAAGGTGTACCATTAATGTGATGGTCCCAATATCCTCTTTCTTTGCTTATGAACAACTTCAGAACTAAGATCTAAGAGGTATTCTTGAGATCATATCTCAAGGTATGGTACAACCAGATTATGAAACACTTGTTATTATCTTTATATCATTCCAAATGATTAAGATATTATCTATATTTAGAATGATGAACACAATGACACTCCCACTAAGCTTTCACACAGTTCATCAAGATTCTATCTGAAATTATTAACATTTATAATTTCTTCAAATTTGATGTTCCAACTATAAAAAGCTTATTTGAGTCCATAGATGGAGTTTCTTATCTTGCACACCTTGCTTTCCTCAACCAAGAAGCCCTGGGGCTACTTCATGCGACTATCCTCAAAGAGGTATTCATAAAGGAATGCAATCTTGACTCACATCATGAAGATGTCATAGTCAAGTTGTGTAGATATGGTTAGCAATATTCTGATGGGTTAAAGCAAGGTCACTGGAGAGTAAGTCTCATCACAAGCGATGTCTTCTCTTCGGTGTGCAGCTCATGGCTATGAACTATGCTTTGAAGGTCTCTACCTTCTCTTCAGGTTCCCTCTTTCTCTTGAAGATCCATTTACACCTTAATGGGTCTTACCCATATAGGTGGATCCTCGAGGGTCCATATACAACACTTGTATATGAAGTCTACTTTAGATTTTATTGCTAACATCCATCTTTCCATGTCATGATCTTTAGAAGCTTCATCATATGAAGTTAGATCATTGTCAGATTCAACTGACACATGGAATCCATCTTCAAACTTATTTGAAGTTTGAAGAGGTATTAGTGTTTCATCTTTAATTGTCCTTTTAGTTTCCGATTCCAGGAGCCTCATCTCAAGATTAAATGAGTTCCTTGACTTCATTTTCATCTTGATTCTCAAGAGAGTCATCCTATAAGAATCATATTCTCAAAGATGATATCTTTTAAGAATCTCAAGGTCATAAAGTAGGTATCCAATACCATCTTTTATTTTCCTAATGAAGTAGCACTTTCAAGTGCTAAATTCCAGCTTACTTGCTTGGAACCTTATTAAGGATATATATTGTAGTCTCTGCTATATATATACCTGGAAACTAATAGGTAATTATGCTAAAAATAATTATTGATCAAATCATGTCATACATGATACAATTGTATCTCCCTACAATCTCTTGAGTTTAGGTTTATTAGAAGGAGTGGGATAAAAATAATATTCATATCTCTATAAAGTATTCTATGAATTCATCTAATAGGTACTGACTACCTAGATTAGATCAAATTCTTTTGATCTTCCTTCAAACTTTGGTTCTAAACCAAACTTGTGAAATCTTTGAACATTTCAAAGGTTTCTAAGTGAAGAGAAGAAATCTCATATCACAAATAATCATCAATAGATATCACATATCCATAATGTTTATTCTGATATAGATGATTCACATACATCAATATGCATGAGATCTTGAATACCTTGACATTCTACACCATTCCAAGGAAGGGTGTATTGGACATTTTTACTTTTGAATACCATATTCACAAGTATGTAAGATTTGAACATTTAAACAATCTAAAGTTTCATCTCTCACTAGTCTATTGATCACATCAACGGACAAATGTCCAAGGCTTGATGCCAGATCATTATCAAATGATCTTCATTATCCTATTGATCTTTTAAGGTTTAATTTCAGTATTAGAAATGTTAATGAACCATTCATTATTTTTCTAATTTAGTAGAGTCCATAAGATTTTAGATTACTATCTGGAATATCTCCATCATAACTCTTTATGATAGGTCTATTACAGAATTCATGTTTATTTTCAACATTTAGAAATAAACAATGAGTGTATTCTAATATCTAGGTCATAGAGACATTCTCTAAGACTAAAAGATCTCTCACTGAAATTATGAATTCTATCAATCTAATAGAGATTGTTGCAACAATTGCATCAATATCCATGTGGATGACTATTAAACCTTAAAATCAAAATTTATAGTCTTCTAATACATATGCAACCAATTGCAAGTGTTATTAGAATAATAAAATACAATTATTAGACTTTGATCTTATCAAATAAGAAAGTCAATTTCAATGATTATATTTAGATGTAGATTATTCTGATGCACCATATGGACCCTTCGCTAAGGATCCTAGATAGACAAGATAGTCACGTTATCAATACATCAGCTTATTGCAATATTGGCATTCATCCAACTATTTGGATGTCATATGAAAGTCACAACAGTACAATCAACTCTTTGACTTTCCTTCTTACTTGGGTCCAACCCATGATTCCACTGCGCTCCCTTTATCTATAAACAACCATTGCTTGAGACGAAAGATCTTTTATGATGAATTCAAAAAGATTTCAATATGAGGGCATTTCAACATTTGTACATGCTTCACTCAATTCATACAATATGAATATTCTGAAGCTTCATGAATGACTAGAGTATAGATTGTAGAATGATGGCACTCATCGTATTTACATCCATCTAAACTCTTAAAACATTGGTTCAGGTAGGTACTCAAACAATTTGAATACACCATTTCTTATAGAGCCACCATTCTGCATGATGCAGAGAACCACATTATTCATGAATAAATGTCGAGAGCACATATGTATGCCAGAACATCTCTTCTTAGAATTATATAAGGATTATTTGACAATTATGATCATCATCGACATGTCACTTCCAAAGTACATTCGATGAGAGATCAGGACAATAGAGACATACAAACCCTAGGGTTGAAGTCTTATCGTCTATTATAATTGTCATTCCTCATTATTATGAGGAAACTTGCACATTGCAACCACATACATTATATGTTCAACTGCAAGTACAATATCTTTATCATGGATCCAATCCATGATATTTTACTGGTTATTATTGAGTATAACATTAAGTGGGTTTAATGAAGGATTATTTGAAATAAAAAATTTGCATAAGTTCATATATATATACATATTTTACTTTGATTTAAGAGTTTTATATAAAAGTTGTCTTGCCTTGTCAACAATGTAAGTTCATTCCCTTAATCACTTTCAACGTAAGAGATATACTTACCATTATATCTCAAGCAAGATCTGGGATCTCCTTCCTTATCTTTGTTACATCCCAATAATATGAGAACCTGTAACTCCGATAAAAAGAAGCGGGAACACATTCCGCCTTGCAAGTCCAATTTGCATCTCCCAATTCGGTCTTTAACACCCGGGCCCACCACCCCTAAGGTGATGTTGACCCGTCATTAATTGAACCAACCGTCAATAGGAATACAACTCGCTATGCGCAATCCAATATCGCCCCAATAATATGAGAACCCAATATTGGGGTCACTACGCATAAGTCCTTACTCTTTTGAGAAACGAAGAGCCTGATCCAAATGGATTGTATGCAGGAGCTGTCACTTCGGACAGGCATCTCCTCCATACAATATCTGGCAACGGAACCCTCCGCCTTGACGGGAGACCATGGATGTCACTTATGTGATCCTCCATATCATATTCAAATTCTAATTAATCATCATGAATCATATTCATATAACATCCGTATTCATAATAGAGTATTTTAATTTTTAATTGGATTCCAATTAATCTAATCATATTAAATTAATGATCCAATTAATATCCAACAAACATTCTTTATCGTTACCTGAATTATGGTATTATCTCAAATACGTATTATTTCGAATTTTAATAATAAGAAATACATCATGATTTCTTAAGCATTATACCAACCCTACCCGCTGTCATGGCCAGTACCGGTGGGAGTGGGACAGACCGCACACGGTGCAACCTGCTACCCCAACGCTCTCCGACTAGACACCATATCTGCCTCGGGAAAGGATAATGCAAAATAGATCACTTTGTACTTGAGATGATCATCGGTTTTTCAACCGAAATTATACCATATAATAATAATCAAAACATTTTTGATTAGCATTATAATGAGATTTGCTAAACAAAACCCAAATCCTGTTCAAGCAACATGTTTGTTGGAAAGTAGATTGTGTAACCAATTGTGATCTAGATCATATCTAATCAATTATTATTTAAGGCAATATCATTTAAGGAAATAATTATCATCAAATATTTCACAAATATTTTTCCATAATTATTTCAGGAAATTAAACCATTTTACTTCACTAATTGATTAAATGACAATCACAAGGTTCTTGATTAGGATAGTAATTTCCAACAGTGACCCTCACTTACTAAAATTAGCATATCTCAATCAATTTACTCCAAATTAAGCAAAGTAAGTTTCCAAAGTTTGCTAACTTGATTTACAACAGAACCTAAGTGATTTTGCACGTATTTCAAGAGGTTTCATATCAGTTTTTAACTCCTTAATTACCTCATGGTTCGCAGTCCCCGAAACAGTGGATACATATTCACTAATTTGATCATAACTTGAGCAAACGGATTCGAAATCACGAAAACTCAGATCCTATTGTTTCCTTATTTAATGGGGAATAAAATTCAAGTTTTATTTTTATGTTTAAACAACTTAAACAGGGCAGAAAATAATCACTAAAAAGAGATACGAAAATGAAATACGATAAATCATTCGCAACCCTAACGAACGCAAGTCGGCTTAGGTTTATGGATCGTATCGAAACCTTCATAATGGCTCTGATACCACTTGAAGGATATGGTTATATCCTTAAGCGCATCACGGAAATGTGAGGATCACATTGTATGCGATCGAGAGCGACTAGTCGCACTAGTTGCTCGATGCAACGGAATTTAAAATTTTTTCATGTGACGAAACTACATGATCCAAGAACACTTCTCGGATCATTTTGTCTAAAACACAAAAAAGTAATAGGATTACCTCTTGAAGAGTGGTTGCGATCGAGTCTCTAAATGAAGAGACCTCCTGTCTGAAGTCCGATCCGACGGAGGAGACACTTGCGAGCGTGTTGATGAAACACGTGCTTCTCGTAATCCATGTTGATGATCCAAGCGACGGATCTCCTGATCTCGACACACGAGATCCGGTGTCTTCTTCACGAGCGAGGCGCACTGAAGGAGATGGAGATCCATGAGCAAATGATCGGGCAGCATAACGGCGACGCTGCGGCGATGGAGATTCTCTCTAGAGCATCCATGGTGGACGACCATATGAGAGAGAGAGTGGGCGTGTAGAGAGAAAGAGAGAGAGAGAGACTTATGTTCTCATTAGCATATGAAGAACAAGGGGTGCCCTTTTATTTATAATATTTTGGGATCCATGGATCTCAATCCATGGGCAACACAAATCCAATGGCTCTCATTGATTTGTGTTTCTTTTAATGGCTAAGATTTGTGTTGGTAAAAACCAACAACAATTAAATCAATATAAATCAATCCCAAATTAAATAAATCATGCATGGAGATTATGGAATGAAGATTGCCTCCTTCCATAATATGGGATTTGGTTGCAATCTCCTGTAATCTCATGTTATCTAATGAGATTACATTATTCCAAGAAAATTTCCAAGATTTACAACAACACTTGTTGTAAATTATTCAACAAAATAATTCATAGTTATTGTGTGAATATTGCAATCTTACCATTGGAAAATTGTGAATCACATTCACAACCCAAAATAAAACGTGAATTACATTTTTCAATTAATTGTCCAATGTGAATCCAATTCACATCAACATTTAATTAACAAATGTAAATTACAAATTGCTCTCTATTAAATATTATAAATCACAATTATAATATATATATGATCAATATGGATAGTGCTATCCACATTATTCATATTCATGATAATTAAATCACATTTAATCATCTTTGATCTCTATTCTCATGTGCCCAAATAATGTGAATCGCATTCACATTATTTACATCTTTGATAATCAAATCACATTTTTTATCTTAGATAACACTCTTTATAATATGAATCAAATTCATATTATTCATGACGATTAAAGCACATTTATTTATCCATTTTCTTAATGCTCGGATACATATATCAACAATGAAATTATCCTGAACTCTTTCAAGGATAATGCGCTTTCTCTACAAATACTTGGTGATAAGGACATGACGATTGTAATGTTCCACGTATAGTGACTTGGATATTGAGATCACATCTCAAATCCAGATCTCGGACCCCATAGATGCTTGATTAAATCAGGACCGCAAATCTAATCTTCTCATTGTATCTGAATCACATTCAGATCAATGCCCAACATTTGGACTAAGATCAGATTACTTTTCTACTTAGAGGAGTTACTAAAATCCAGACCCGTTTCATCACTCCCTAAGAAAGCGTCATGGTTATACAACCGTTTATGATCACATCACCCTCAGTATTCTCAATACATGTACATCCCGCATACTGGAAGACTCAGAATAAACTTGAAGTATAAGATCAATTTTACACTGTCTACTTCAGAGATTTATCATCAAGTTTCTCATTCGATCATTGGGAGTCGGTATCGATCATATGCTCTCCAAAAGCATATATCATACCTAGGTGTTGATCATATACTTTCCAAAAGTATATATATCAAACCTACAAATTCAGTCAAGCTTCCAAAGCGAGACGACCGTGCATGGAATTTGGTTCTCCCTAATATCTTATGAGTGAGCTCATGTCTTCTGGTTCAATAACTGAACCTATATGATCCCTTTGAGAGATCATATTGCTCATATGCCCTTATATGCACACCAGCACGCCAGTTTATAAACCTTGATTAGGTCATCAACCTATTGGTCTGTCAAATGTTCATACTCAGACATATAGTAACACATCTGTCTCCAATCAGAGGATGCGTGCCTATATCATGACAGCATATGACATAGGACTTTCGTTATCTCGATCTCGTTAAGTCAACTCTTTGATCTAACTAATCTAAGACCTCCGAATCTCTATTCCTATGCAGAGGACCTACATCAAGAGGTTGGTCAGATATCAGCCTAAATGAAAAAGGATTGCCATCTCCTACTCATGTTGGAGATTATCTCTCAACAATCATTTGACGGTGCTTGATGATTCCTCAATCTAACTCTTTAGATATTCATCCAAGCACCATCCTCTATGATTCAATAACTAAATCAACAGCTATATGATCATCAAGATGGCCATGGTACATAACTCTAATTGTATTAAGGGACCTATTATGCAAATTGGTTATTCTTCATTTCAGATCAGGGAATGATATTCGCAATAACATTTATTGCATAATGGCTCGCCGTGGGCTGGCATGTCTAACAATGTTTCCATTGGCTTGTGTCTCATGTCAGCAAATCCATCCCTCTACCACTTCAACTGAGGTGAGCAAAGTGTAAGGTGCAGGTGTGCAAGCTAGGTCATTATCAACAAGAGTCGTGTGTGTGCTTCGAAATACTCTACTTAGACAGTCAAGATGACATTAAATTAAGTCTTGTGATCTTAAAGAATCAAGTCTAGCAGACCTGAAGTACCTCAATTCTCGTTCTTATAAGGTTCTTGTGATTAAGTATTAAAAATAGAAACCTTAGTTAATAAGTATACTATATACATATTTATTAATATATTATTCATATTTCTTTAAATATTTATTATTTATCAAAATATATTATTTATAATTTAGGTAATTTAATTATCTATATTTTTCCTTTTTATACCTATTTAAAATAACATTATTTATTATTTATTATTTAATTATTAATGTAATTAAAACATCTGGCCAACCAGGTGCTGACACGTGTCAGCACCCGGTTCATCGTCCTCAAGAACTGATCTATTGAAGATCTATTACGACAAGCCTTCTTCACCTAATTCTCCCCATGCCATCGTTCACCCAAAACTCAATCTAATTCGTTCATCCTATAGATCTAACAACACCTTTACATGCCTACCATTAGATCTAATCCAAACCCGTATTGATTCGCCTATTTATTGATCCTAAGTTCGTTCATTCTAACTAACTTTTCCTAACTAATCCTAGTTACAGAACATCTAGGTCGATCCCTCAACTTTTCCACCTTGCCTCGGCCACCTCCGGTGGTGAAAGCACCTCGTAGCTGCTCCGCATGGAAGGAGGACGGCTATGACAGGACTGGTTCTCCATCTTCGCGGCGAGATCCGGCCACCCCCTCCCCCTCCGTGGTCGTTGTAGAAGCGAGCCTCCGCTGCCTTACTGCTCAGCTCCGGCTACCACCGTAGAGCCACCGACTCTGACAACGACCTCACGTCGACAACCATCGTCTCCGACGCACAACGCTTCGCCACCACCATCGACTACAGCCTCGCTACACCACCACCTTCACGATGCCTTCTTCAACCTCAGGAGCTTCCACAGCCACCACCGTCGTCAACGCACAGCCGGGAGGTCCCCCGGCCTTCCACTAGACGTTTGTCGGTCCCCCTCCGCAGCAGCTTCCTCGGCCTCCACCAATACCGCCAGCCGGGCCAGGCATCTCCATTGCACCAGGGCCCCCTCTGCCGCTATCACCATCGAGCGTCAAGCCCGAGACCCCGCCACGTGCCGCACACGTGGGACGGGGGACGTCAGCAGGAAGCCAAGTTCCAGGGGTCACGTGCGGTGCACGTGACCTGCTGGAGAATTTGCTAGAACCTCCTGAAGGTCCTGAGATTTGCATCAAAGTCCAGGTCCAGAGGGCACGTGCCACGTACGTGCCTCTCTGGTAAAATTGCAAAAGCCCCCCCAGATCTCTTGGTAATTACACAGTAGCCCTCACTACATTTTTTATATTTTTTATTTTAATTATTTAAAAATTGCATCGATACTCATGTATTCCCCCACAATTTTAGACATCTCTTTGCATTATTTAATTATCAAAAAAATAGCATGATGTTCATCATTTAATTCTCTACAATTTGAAATGTTGTGGACAATTTTGTGATCGATGGTTAATTAGTAATTAATTGTCATCTGACGAGTCCAAAATTTGCTGTGTTAAAAGAGATGTTGTATTTGTTTGTTCGTGCATAAAAAATGATGATTTGATTTTGTCGTTCGTTGTAGGCGGAAATCGGAATTGGTCAAGAAAATAACCACAAATAATTATTCAATTTTTAATCTCATGGTTTTATGTTTATTTTACTTGGACAAGTCCCAAGGTCGAACACAAGGAGGCAAAGGAACAACTTAGAATTATGTCTATCGAAACTCGTGCGCGGTTTTTGAGACTGTATTTTTTGGAATTTTTAATGCAATAAAGAATGCAAAATGCAATTTTGGCCTAATTTTAGGGATTAAAATATAAACTACATTCAAACGATGTCCAAAAAATATGAAATTTGGCCACGATGCAAATTATGACAAAATGAATACTGTAATTTTTTGGAATTTTTGGATGCAATATGAATTTTTTTATGAATTTTTAAATGCAAACAAAATAAATTTAAATATTTAATTATAATAAATACTAAACCTACTTATTTTCAAGAGATAAAATTATCTAAGATCTATCACTAGGTGATGGATCTCAGAAAAATCCTAAACCACGAAAATGTAAGATTTAGTACCTATTAAAAATCAAACACTGAAATATGCAAAATGATTTTTACAGGGTAAAATATGCATGCAAATGCAATTCTTTTTGGGCACAATGTCAAGCACTATTAATTCTACAATATATGATTTTTCGAGAATTTTTAGAGCAACGGTTAATCAATGGTAAATTTCAGAGCGCAAAATGGGCAAAATATGCAATTGTCCACAAAACAATTAATTATTACTTAACCATCAATCATAAAAATGTCCACAATATATCAACAGGTGGAGAATTAATTGAGAAACAAAATTCTATTTTTGGATAATTAGATGATGTATTGTAGAGGACCAAAATAAAGGAAAAAGACAGGGGTACAGATGCAATAAATATAAATAAAATATGCAGGGGGGCCAAGTTGTAATTACCGATACTTGAGGGCGATATCTGCAAAATTCCCAGTGGGTCACGTGCGCAGCACGTGACCCCTGGGTCAGCCGGGGCCTCTGCGTAATAAGGCAAAATGGTTAGGGGATTCTGCGTAATTTACCCACGGTCACGTGCAGAGCACGTGACCTGGGTGACGTGCGGCTGACATCCCCCCACACACGTGCCTCGCATGTGCGGTGGGTCTCTAGGTACGCGCCCGACTGACGGTGGAAACGTGGAGGAGGGGCTGGCTCTTGGCTTTGCCTGCGGTGGTTGGGAGGCGGAGGAGGCCCGACAGGAAGGCAGAGGGGCGGAGGGGCCTCGGGAGCTGTTCGAGTGCTCGGCCAAGGCAGAGGGAGGCCGAGCTGCTGGTGGCTAGTGGTCACGACGTGGCCGGTGAAGTCTCTGGAGCTTGCGGCGGAGTCGAGGGTGATGAAGCGTTGTTGATGAAGTCGTTAAGATGTTGGCATTTGTCGAAGGAGAGGACATCATTGATGAAGTCGAAAGTCGATGTCGACTATAGCGAGCTCGATGGCTGACCAGAGCGAAGCAGAACGACGAAGCCGAGGGGAGGCGGTCGTGAGCTGCGACGAGCCTGGAAGGGCTCGGATCTCACCACGAAAGAAGACCCTCCGTGCTGTCACCACCAGAGGGTTCTTGGATGGAGTAGTATCGGCGGATGAAGGTTGACGAGGGTGGCGTTGGTTCTTAAATAGGCTGAGGAGCTTGGTGATGGAAGGTGATTGGAGATTGAAGATGGATTGGTGACGAGATCTGATTTGGAGGGTGGTGGCGGCGCGAGATCGACGATTGGAGGAGATTAGATGCGGGGAGGATCGGATCGGCACACGAGGTCGTGGAGGTCGACAAGATTCGCGGTGAGGTGGGGGCGACGGTGCGCCAAAAGGGGAAAGGGGAGACTGATTGGGGAAGATGATCAGTGGCCGTCCGATCAGCTGAGATCGGACGGCCACGATGGGAGCACGTGGCGGCTGGGGGCTCAAGGGCGCGGGCCACATGCGTTGCACGTGCCTGGGAGGCACGTGCTTCGCACATGCGGGATAATTAATTAATTTTTTAAATAAAAATGTATTAATAATAATTCCAAAATGGCTGACATGTGCCGACTCCATGAGCTGCCATGTGTCAGCACCGTAAAAATCGTAAATTAAATCCTTTGTAAAATGCATAATAAATAGCAAACAACCTTGGATCAAAAAAGATTCTTCAGGAAAATTACTCGTCTCGATGAGATCTACAACTTTTATGAAGAATCAAAACCAAAATCGATCAATTGCACAAAGTGAATTTTTGGGGTATCCCGTGTACATAGAATACCTTGATTTTTGGGTTTTATAATTTTTATGTCACTTTTAAATCAGATAAAAGTATAGAAATAATATGATAAAATCAGAGATAAATATTTACACATTAATCTAATTTTTTGGATTTTTATTAGTAGGTTAAATATGTACATAAAATAATAGGTCAAAATCAGCTAAAATACAAAATGTACAAAAGAGGCCCAAAACCCAACTTTCATATACGAGCTCCAATTCACTTCTTGTTTTGAAGGTAATTGAATGTACATTAGTTCAAAAGTGAGTAGGATCAAAACGGACACTGGATGAGGAAGATATGATGTTTTTAGTCTGGAAATCCTGAAACTAGAGTTTGGGTTTTTGGACCACTTATTTGGATTAGTGATTTTTTTGTATTTTTCTTTATTCTTGTTAGTGATATGTACACAGTGGAGGTGATTTTGTGTCATTCGGAGTTAGCATGAATGAGTTAAAAATCTGGGAAGTTAGGTTATTTATAGATTAATTTTGGCTGGGATTTTTGGCTTCTTATTTTGTACAGAAATTAGTGCTAAAATGTAATTCTTATGAAAATGTGCATGAATGCTAATTATGCTGAATAGATGCAGAAATGCTGTTGATTTTGAGGGATTTGAGCTTAATAAATGAGATTTAGAGTGATGAATCCGAGATTCATCATCCCCCTATACTTAAACCATGCTCGTCCCTACGCATCAAAAAGAAATGCCATGAGGTGAAATGAGATTGGGTTCCATACCAAGATCATGAGCTGAAGGTGAAAGTGAAACTAGACTCGACCTTTGGATTATTAGTGTGGAGGAACTTCTGTGAGACTTAGAATTTTAAAATTAACAACCCTCAAGTTCTACACATCATTGCTACATTTTCGTCTCAGAAGTCATCTTAGATCAATCCTCTTCCCAAAGTATATCCTATGAACATTGAACAATCGACTCATGTGTGTGAAAAGTTTTAGCTCTTCCCATCCAGAATGACAGACTACCATGCTCCTCTCCTCTTCAGTAACTCGTCCTCGGAGAGTCAGGTATTTCCTTCTAAGGTCTGTCGTATTGTGTTCACAATCGAATTGGGGGAGAAGTTAGAAGAAGGGGAAAAGAACTGGAGGGTGGCCACTGTAGTCACCTCTCCTTGTGAAGATGGCCAGTGTAGCCGAGTCTCCACCAAGATCTGCAGGTTTTCTTGAAGCTTGGACCTTTTTGGTCAAATATTTATTTGGTAGAATACTTCTTTGTATTTGGAATTTTTGGTGGCTCTGCTTGGATCTTGTTGTGCCCCTACGAATATAGAATCTTTTTGTTCCGTACATTTTTGGGGTCATAGAAAAAATTGTGCCTAGCCATCCATCCCTTTTCTGAAGCTTCATTTCAATCCGTACTTCGGTCTTTAGATTTCCACGCTACCAGAAAAGAAACTCACACAGTCTTCCAACATCCCGTCTGAGTTGAGCTAAGTGCATAGTGTGAGAGTACAAATTAAATTCCTATTCCAGAGTTGTACCCAGAATGAAGAGACCATGTTAGACATGAAGAGTCAAACGCTGCATATTGTCATGTGGAACTCAAAGAATTAAGTCAAAGACCTGAAGCTTCTAAAATCCTATTTCTCGATGAAGTTCCTCTGAAAATTAGGTGGATTAAGGTCAAGTCCAGACCACTCTTGATTTCTGATCATAACTCGGTTCAGAACCCAATAAAATTTCACAGATGCAAATGAATGCGATGCTGGATGAAGTGCAAGTGTGTGAAATGCAGACACATTTTTTCTCTTTTTTTTGAAATTTTATGCAAGGGATTTTTGTTTTTTTTTGTTTTTTAATGCAAAACTGAATAAGAAGCTATTTTTTTCAAAAATTTTGGAAATAGTCATGTCAGTAGGAAAACTCTTTTTCTTCTTTTTTTATGTTTTTTTGAATTAATTACCCACCATGTAAATACATATAGACTTACACGCAAGTACAAGATATGGCTAAAATAATACAAGGTATATATGCAGACCCTCAATACTTAGCGAGTGTTGTGTCCTCAGAGCATAAGAAGCATAAAGAAGACATAACTCGGGCTAAGCGTAAGAGAGTGTAAAAGGAAAATAAAAAGAAAATATATACATGTCCGCCCCCTATACTTAGGCTGTGAACAGTCTAACTATAGAAGAAGAACGAAAAAAATGAAGCGGTCGAGATATGTGGATGAAGAGAGTATATACAAGTGGATATCGGTTCCCCATATACTTAGGCTCTGGTCAGCCTAAGTATAAGAGAAGGGTTGAAATAGAGTGATCGGGGGATAGGAGAAGGATGCAGGGAAATGGTATATACAGATGGCATCGATCCCCCCTATACTTAGGCCTTGGCCTAAGTAGAGGAAGAAGTTGTACAAGGAGACCGATGTGATCGGGAGGGAGGGTGGGTAGCCGATGATTAAGGAGGTTTTCGGCTGATCTTTTTGTGAGCTTGTGATGGGAGATTGGTATAACGAGACAGGGATGAAGCATATGATTCCCAACTATTATTAGTGTCATCCTTATAAAAATCATGATGGATAATACATGAAACATTTGAGTCAAATGAAAGGTATCCATCATCAGAGTTATCCACAGAGGAATAGTATTTGAATGTGGACACACTCCATATATTCATGTATTTTTGTTTCCTCAATTGTTTCCTCAAAATTCGTTCCTTCTTGAGATCAAGCGGTTTGTCCTCAGATGAATACTCAGAAGCACCGGCCTTAGTCAGCTCATAAGAAATAATTCCAGTGTACTTGAAGAGGGAAGGTGTATCAGCTTTGGATGAATAGTAGTTAGGAACGGGAGTTGTACAACGAGAATCGAATTTTGGATCCTTGCAAAGATATGGCTTTAGAGCTGCCGAACACACTTCACTCTTGTAGATTACCTTTTCCGGACCTGATGAGGGATCATCAGTTGATTCCTCTTCCGAAAGGTCAAAGGTGACTTTCTTTTTATTGTTTTGTGAATGTGTCGGTTCACTTGAGTATCCAGATGAATAACCATTAGAGTTTTTCTCCTTGGTCGGTTTTCGTCCTGCGTATTTGTTCTTGGTCTTCTGAATGTTGGTGCACTCTTGATTTGGGATGATTTGGTCCAGGTATTAAGAGAATGTTGCTCCAGGGTGCGACCATGCATATGTCTCAGGATTGTAGTAGAAGGATTTGTCTATTTTGAGATCCGTGGGAATTGATATACTGTGGAGGGTCTTTCCATGTTCGATGTCAATTGATTTGATGTTGGAGCATTCCTGTGTCGAGTTGATGTGATCAAGGTAGTCAGAATAGGTCGACCCAGGGTACGAATATGCATAGGTCTCCGGATCATATGATTCATATACTCAGTTCTCCATGGTGAGAGCAGTTGGGAATGGAGCAGGGGGGAGATTCTCTAAACCAATAGTCTCATCAACAACCGATATCTCAAATGTAGCAGCGGGGTAGGTCTCTTCTACCACTTCATGGTTACGGTTGTCGGGGACTTCGTGGGTTGCCTCAGAAAATCGTGGTTCCTCAAAGATTGGGTCAGATCGAAGTGCTTCCAATGCTGTAAAATTGATTTCCCGAGTCTCACAGTCAATAATTGTCTTAGACAATGCTAAGAATGGCTTTCCAAGAATAATTGGAGACTGGGTGAATTCTCCTTGATGCTCAATATCAATGATCGTGAATTCTACTTTGAGCAGAGCACCTTGGAATTTCATGATGACAGAAATGATTCCTCTTGGTTGTTTTATCGATTGGTCAGACAATTGAATAATCTCTCGTTTCTTCCTGATCGGTCCGAGTTTGAGTTTGTCAAATACAGAGGTCGAGAGGATATTGATCGATGAATCATCATCAATCCGAGCATGAGTGAAAATTGTGTCTTTGATTATGCAGTCAAATCTGGGCAACTGCTTCACTGTGTGGCTTTTGGTTTTTCTCCTCAACACCAAGGAGGAGGCCATTGACAAGATATGTCTTTTAGTCTTTGTCCATATCCCGCTTGACTTTTTTATCAATAATTTGTCCATTACAAATCCTATAAGGTCGAGGAAGTGTTCAATGGCCTTTATAAAGGGAATTTCAAAAATCAATCTTTTTTCCAGTGCTTCCCTTAAAACAGGATCCAAATTCCTCAGATCTTCTTCAGTCTCAATTTTTATGAAATTTTTTGGATTTTTGATTTTTTAGTGTTTTTGAATATTCCTATATTTTTGGTATTTTCTGTATGGTGTGGTGATGTGATGTGTTTCTCAGATGAGCAAGGGCTTTGATGTTCAGAGTAAATGTCAGAGGCATAGTCATTCCTAGGGGAGTAATTTGCAGAGGTGTCGATGTCGGAATCTTCCCCAGGTTTCTGAATATCCTCAAAATTTTCGGCACGAGATTCAATCATTTCCTCATTCATTTTTATATCCGAGCTCCCATAAAATAAACTGAGTCAGTCAGTAAAATTTCTTAATTTTTCCTCCATTAATTCAAATTTCTTATTTATCCTTGAAATATTATCCTCAAAATTATGTTCATGATCAATTACGGGAGCAGTCAGTGTGCGTTCAATAATTTCATCTTCCATTTTCCTGTATGTGGTAAAAGGAGAGTTTCTTGGAATATCCATTATATGATCATTATTTTCTGAAAATTTCTCCTCAAAAATTATGGAAGGAGGCTGCTTATATGGTCCAGGCATGTGTAGTTAGTCTGAGTAGAATTCAATACTTTGATCATGATTGGTCAGACCTTGATATTGTGGAGTCAACATACAGGGTTTATGTGTTTCTATGTGGTCAGTCCAGTCCTCTGTATGAGTATCATGTCTGAAGAGGGATTTGTCATGATCAATCCAATGTTGATGATCATTAAGTGCGGGTCTTTTCATCTGGGTTTGGTTTCTCGACCAGTCATGAGGCTCAAAGGTATTTTGATCTTCAAATGGCTTATCAGCGAGAATCCGAAAATAAGACGGTTCAGTCCAAGATGGTAGATGGTCATGTGCGGTTGGATGATTCGAGTAGAAGTTTAATGAGGAGGTCGATTTCATCCGCGAGTGAAAGTCTCCCGCAAATGTTGGAGGATTATTGCAAGAATATGATTTAGTTGATTTGGTCCTAAGCGAGACAAATTCATTTTCATAGTATAGCTCTGATGGATTTTCAGATAAATGTTCGGTGATTTTTTGAAGAGCTGAAAGAAATGATAGTTTGGGTTTGCAATGATTTTTATGATCTGGATGCTGAGGGTTTTTGGGAAAGTTCCATGATGAGGCTTAAATCAAGAAAGGAGAGAGATGATTACATGGGATAGTCAGAAGGAATTTTATCAAATGTGCGGCTTTTGATCTTCGAAATTGGTTCACGCACACCAATGCAAACACAAATCAAACCTCAGATTCACCAACACACACAATGAAGCCGTAAGAGTTCGGCTATTGTCTTTTCAATTTTAGTTGGTGATAATTCAATCTTGGAAAAACTTTAGCGAGCTGTTAGGTGCCGAAATTTTCGTAATGACCTTCCCGAATTCTTACGACTAGTTGCACCTACTTTCAGCCAGTATGGGAGTAAGTACGGACCGTAGAACAGATACCCGTTTCTTGAGGATGGAACCTTACGCAGTGTCCTCTAAACCACCCACTCTGCTAAAGAAATCCGGACCGTTTACCGGCTACCCGTAGATCCTCACTGAGAAGTAGCTAATCATTTTTGGTAGAATTAGTAGTCAATATGAAAATCTGGTTTTGGGCTCTAGCCTTAAATGTCGTCTCTCACTCACTCAAAAAAATAAAAGAATCCAAGGTCAGGGTTGCTCTCCCACAGAAATTCTTGATTTTATGGGTTATTTTGAAATCGGTTATATTTAGCCGTCCTAATTTTAATTAGGTGATCACTGAAGAATTTAAATGAGCACAAATACACGTCTATCGTCCAATCCCAATTTCATTCAAAATTTATGTGATAAAACCAAGAGGGAAGAGTTCGGGAAAAAGCCGATGCACGTGAAAACAATGATGTATGCTCAGTTAGAAGACTTACAGTGAATCCTCCAATCTCCATGTGGGATTCAATACAAGAATTGAAAAATTATTTTATATGAATGCAAGCTGATGAAAAACCGCACCTAGTAGAAAGTTCTATTAGCGGGGAAGAATTGAGTTAAATTTCGGCAAAATTGAACGATCTATGTGCGTCTCAAGTAAAGTGAAGTGTGGCTTAAGTCCTAGGTGCACAATCAAAAAAAATACTCTGAGAGCCATATGTGGAGGTCTATCCTAATCGCCACTTAAGTCGGGCCCCGCCCTCACCGGAGAGTGAAACAGGCCACGACACACCACAAAAGAAAGTTGATAGTCTTTTACGTACGTGAGAGTCCAAACGGACATCGCTGAAAATGAGCAATTAATTACAAAAAAAATTACAGAAATTAAAAACATAGACTCTAGGTTCTCTCACGACTCGACTTGATCTTAATTTAATTGCATTTTTTCCGAAGTTGGTGAAGATGCTTCTTTTTCATGAAGAACCGCTCCACGTACGCTGGGTACCTCGCAAGAAATATAAGAGAGAAAATGTAAGAGAGTGCCTCAAAAAATAATCAAAAATAAAATAAGAGAAATAAATGCTGAAAAATAAAAGATAATAAATGCAAGAAAAAATGGAATTTACAATGGAAAATTCGGGGGTCAGACTACCCGAATGCGGAAAACCGAACGAAAATTTTCAAAACACAAAACTAAGCTGTTTGCCTTCCCGGCAACGACGCCATCTGACGAGTCTGAAATTCGCTGTGTTAAAAGAGATGTTGTATTTGTTTGTTCGTGTGTAAAAAATGATGATTTGATTTTGTCGTTCGTTGTAGGCGGCAATCGGAATCGGTCAAGAAAATAATCACAAATAATTATTCAATTTTTAATCTCGTGGTTTTATTTTTATTTTACTTTGGCATGTCCCAAGGTCGAACACAAGTAGGCAAAGGAACAACTTAGAATTATGTCTATCAAAATTCTTGCATGATTTTCGAGACGATTTTTTTGAAAGTTTTAATACAATAAAGAATGCAAAATGCAATTTCGGCCTAATTTAGGGACTAAAATATAAATTACATTCAAACGATGTCCGAAATATATGAAATTTAGCCACGATGCAAATTATGACAAAATGAATGCACTGTAATTTTTTTGGAATTTTTGGATGCAATATGAATTTTTTTATGAATTTTTAAATGCAAACAAAATGAATACGGGCAACCGAGCTCGTACGTAAAACTGAAAAATCGAGGATCCCCTGCCTGGGTATCCTAAAACAAAGGTCAGCGGATTGGTCTAAAGTCGGGATCCCAACGAGGCGTAAAAACACTACGAGCTCGCGTAAAAACCGAAAAGAAGACTAGGATCCTAGACCCGCGCATTAAGCGGCCGCTGCCCTAACTAGACTTCATATCTCCCGCCCAGGTGAGGGTCACCGCACCCTCGCACGGTCTAGTGTAAAGGTCACCATGACCGGCACAATTAATAATTTTTTTATACTACAAATTCTCAATATCTTCACTTGATCAACGACTCCTAATAGTTTCTCCTGTTAATATATATATGATTGATATCATTAGATGGATAAGATCTTATAGGAGATATCAATTAAGGGCCTAAATCAGATGATATTAAAAATCCTAATTAATAGGCAACATGAGAATAAATCTATATATAAATTCGTATGTGAGAGTTTTGACAAATAGGAGATGGATAATTATATTTTCATGAACTAGCAAATATATATTATCATATAAAATATCATTGGCAATATGTTGTATAAGAAACTATCAAGAAGATATGGATGAGTCTGAATAAGTATTCTCATAAATTCAGTTAAATCAGAGTTGAATCTGATAAGCTAGCAGAATGGCATGGTCTTGTGGATTACTATTCTTTCTTGAAGTCCCTTTTCTAGAGGAATCACCTATTTTCCTTTTACTGTCCTACTACAAGTAACCTTCATATAGCATTAAGTGGCAGATTTTACCACTTCATTAATGGTTAAAGCCCATATTTTCAAGTTTTAAGGACCCGTGATTGCCTTCTGTGTTATCCCAAGTTTTGATTTCCATCCCAAAATATAATGTTATTCATGCCCATATCACCCAATCTCGTCTGAATAATAATTAGAGTCCAGTGTCATTGTTGTCTTCTTTCAAGGTACAATCTATTCTAGCCATGGAGATCATTCCCTAGGTTGTGGAGAAGATTATCATTGGTTGTCATGGTTGCTATTCCATACCCTGTGTGTGTACTTGTAAGAATACAAATGATTCATTTGACATGTATTGGAAAAGGTTGGCAAAACTCTTAATAATGGATCATCCTCTTGGTAGTCAGAATATTACAAATTTTCAGTTGTTACATGAGGATTTCACTCATCTAATGAGTATCCTGCAACCCCTTGAGCTAAAAGATAGCATTGATCATATTGTTGGACTAAATGTTACTTTGGATGGTACAGTTAAACCATTTATCAAATAACAACATAAAAAGAAATATAAATAGATGAGCATTAAGGATCCTAATATGTATTACTGTAAGACTTGCACTCATTCTTTTGTCTTAAATCTAATTTTTAGGATGAATCATTTTAGGAATTAATTTCCAAAGGTATATAAAAGAAAATTTATGTGGAACTATTATTTCTAATATCAACAAACACTTGGTTATGGAACAACCAGAGTTACTGTTACTCTATCAAGACTAATAATACCGAATTTTTGGACTCAATATAACTATCTTTCTTATTTATTTTCTAATTTTAAACGTGTTATTTTTTAAAGAACATGACAAATACTTTGGCATGCAATACATGAGTAAGAACATTTGATATAACTGCCTCTCTGTAACCGAATACCGATTCACATATAAAAGGTGAAAAAGAAATTTTGGGAGAATAACAAAAGGGGGTAATATATCACATGCATGGCAACAAGAAAAGGATCTAGGATTGTACCTTTCTTTTGATCTCAGGATTGAAAAAGATGAACATGTAGGGGGCATGCAGCTCTTGACCTTTGAGATGGAGGATGAAGCTTCTCTACAACAACAACTTGGGGAGGAGGACAACAGCTTCTTCCAACCAAATTGAGAAGGGCTCTCGATGTTGTTTTTGGAAGGGAGAAATTGTGAGAAAGTGGAAGGATGTTGGGTGATTATATAGAGAAAGGAGAAGGCTTAAATTCAGCCAAGTGGTGAGGATGGAAAGCCAAGGGGCTTTTCTAGAAGGAATGCATTGTAGTATTTTTTAAACGGCTGGAATATACAGTAGAATTCTGCCACTGTTTTATTATTTTTTTTTTATTTTGGCCAATTTCTCCTAATTATATAAGATGCAAAAATCGTCTGCATTCGCGCCTCGCTTGTCGAATTCCGATGCGAAATGTCTCGTTTTGATCGTCACTGAACGACGATCAATATGAGTATAATATTGATATACTTTCGATCGGGTTTTAAATACCCGAAATTTTCGGATACGTTTTTTGTTTAAGATTAATTTTATAATTTAAAAAAATATCAAGCGACCTACGATTGATGAACGGTCGATTCCGTTGATATTGTTTCGTCGAATCGGATCTAATGACGGTCTTGGTTCTTTTTGCGGTTTCTGAATTTGCGTCGCGTCTTTTTCGCGGTGCGCAATACGAAGCGACCAATTTTTGGTCGATTTCACCCGAACGACTTTTGATTCATGATTAATTGGTTGATTTAGGTTATCTAAAATTGTCAGATAACTTTATTGGGTAAATCGAATCCAAATCAGATCGGGTCCGGGTTTGTGTAGATTTCGGATGTTACAAAATTTGTAACATCCGGTTTCCAATCAAATCCAAACTCGATCCAATTTGGGCCCGATGAACCCAAGAAAGTTATTGATCAATGCCAAACAACCTAAATAGATCAATTGATCGAGAATCAAAAGTCGTTCGAACGAAATCGACCAAAAATCGGTCACTCCGTAATACGCGTCGCGAAAAAGCCACGACGCAAATTCAAAAACCGCGAAACGAATCGAGACCATCATTGGATCCGATTCGACGATACAAAACCAACGGAATCGACCATTCGTTAATCGGAGGTCATTTGATAATTCTAAATCACAAAATTTAACCTTAAACAAAAACCGTATCCGAAAATTTCGAGTATTCAAAACCCGATCGGAAGTATATCAATATTATACTCATTTTGACCGTCGGTCAGAGACGATCAAATCGAGATATTGTGTGTCGAAATCCGACACTCGAGATGCGAATACAGTCAACTTTAAGTATAACAAATAAAGAGAGTTTTAATATAATATAATAATAATATATAAACAAAAATTTAATTTATGCAACTAGAATGTAGCAGAGTTCAGTTATAAAAAAATTTAACAATATACAGCAATACGTGTACTGCTGGTGCTGCACAAGTAGCTACTTGCCCCTCTCATGCCCTATATAAATATACTCTTTTTCCCCTCCCATTTTATGCCTCATAGTCCCCTCCTTCTCCTCAACGAGATTCTTCTTCTCTTCCCTAAAGCAGCTGCTGGGAAGTCTTCTTCAATGGCTGCTGCTCCTCCAATTGAAAGCTCCTCATGCATGTTCTTCATTGGAAGCAAATTCAAAGAGGTATAAACTCACCCTCCCTCTTTTCTCTCTATATCCCTTTTTTATATCTCAAATCCAACAAAAATCATTCTTCCCCTTTAATTTTATCAACTCCCATTTCTTCATATTACTATTTTCCCCATTTCATCCCTAAATTCCAGCAATGAGGAACAGCCTAGAACTGTTGTGCTTGATCCCAGATTTCAGTCTGCATACTTGAAGAATTCATTCACAAATTTTGGGATTTCTTAGGTACCTCCTTCCCCATCCTTTGCAGCCATGCATGTATATTAAACATGATTTTTTTCATGTACATTCCTCACCCTATTCTTGTTGCCATGCATGTACAACAATAATCCCACATATTTGCTCTCTATGAAAAGTTTTTTTATTTAACCACGGGAAAATTCTTTAACAACCAATTAGGCAGATGTTGAAACCTCAGTCCCGTATCTAAATCCACATTTCCAATAATCCATAATTTTTTTTGGTGTCCTAATTGTTGATATTGGTGTAATACTGATAGAATTACTGGTAATCATGGTTACAGTTTCTTTGTTTCTGCTTCGACAAAATTTTCCTTCTATTTATTTAAATTTCAGAATCATATCAGATATATAATTGGTTTTATTTTTTTCAACCAAATATCACTTTTGGGCTATATGGGTTACTGTCAGTATAATTTATCGATATTTTTTTACTTCCATTCCAGATTTATTTCCAACCATAAATTAATTCTATCATTTTGTAGTCTAATGTAAATTAGAGTTCAAATTGAAATAATGTCAAAGATAATTCATCATTTTTGAAATTCTTGTATAATTTAAGATCATGGATTTCAAAGTTCTATTTGGGCCAATTGGCACCATAATTATTATTATAAAGACACCATGATTATTATTATAAAGACAATCCTGATGGGTAAAGAATCCACTCTTGTTATTCTTAGGGAAGCCACTTAATAGGATTGATAAATTGCAGAGTACGCATGAAAATATAATGGTAATAAAAATGATGACCAGTGCCAATTTAGTGGGAATCTAGATTCAGATAAACTTTGTGTTCTTCAAGTCTAAAGGTCACAATGTTAAATCACAACATTAGAAATCGGTATGTTTCTAGGCCACTGTGTTTCACCATAACATGCACTTATTATTTCATCTTGATGAAATTTTGAACGAATATCCATCACAGAAAGTCAACTTCTTCCCTTCAAAACAGAAACACCTCCACTCACATATAACAAAACACTTCCAGGCAAATAGTTACTTAAGCAACGGGGGTGCAAAAGTTTGTAAAATAATGTAAAAGTGTAAAAACAGGGAAATGAAAAGTTCATGGGACCTAATGGTAGTTGTTAATTTTACAAAATATTAGAATATACCATTCTCTTAGGAGGCCATTAGTTGATTATTTAGGTTATTATCCTAAATAATCCTTATCAAGTAATTAATCATTTAGTTCTACCTATTATATGTCATTCATATGATAAAAGACATAGATTGGTTCAGTCAATCATAAACTGATATCAATAAAATCCTTGAAAAAATCTAGATCTACACAGTTAACCATAGAAAAGATTGAGAAAGGAATTAGTAGTCGAGTAAGTAAATACAATGGAGAATCAATGATAATAACGATATCTAATAATTAATAGTGCTGGTCATGGTGATCTTTTACACTTGATTGTGCGAGGGCGCGGTGACCCTCAACTGGGCGGAAGAATAGGAAGCCCAGTTAGGGAAGCGACCGCCAAGTGTGTGGGTCTAGGATCCCAGTCCCTTTTCGGTTTTGACGCGAGCTCGCAGTGTTTTTACGCCTCGTTGGGATCCCGACTTTAGACCATTCCGCTGACCCTTTGTTTTAGGATACCCAGGCGGGGGATCCTCGGTTTTAGTTTTTCATACGAGCTCAGTTGCCCGTTACCGGTCGGGATGTTTTTTAGAGCGACTCTTCCGGGGAGTCTCTCTCACCCGTCTTAGTGGCGTAGTTTTGGAGTAGACCTATCCCTCTATTGGACCGTACTTCCAACTAGAGGACGAGACGGAAGAGCCATTTGCAGGCTTTCTCACCGCTTGAGTTTTACTTTCGCTAACAGACTGGGAGATTCTACATCCAGATCATCCATATCTACATAATCAAGAGTTACATCTGAGAGAGTTACCGTAAAGGTTTGGAGGAAATTACAATTAAAATTGAAATGATTAGAAGTGACTTTAATCTGATTCAAAATCCATATAAGTTAGTGGACGTGTTGGGAACTTAGTTAGGATGCATTACACAACACCGCATGCCTACGGAGGCCCCCCAACCCTAAGGTACTTTAATACCTTAGAGTCATAGTGTGAGGTTACACACAGACCAAGATCACAGACTATCCACTAACTTAAAGAGTAAAAAGAATTAAAATCAAATCAATCAGCATCATATCAGTCCATTATCAAAAACCATGACATAATCTCAATGATAAGAAATTATCATTTACATGTGCCATCAACTTTATATATATAAGATCCACAACATGATCTCCAAGACCCAAAATCATGATCTTTAAAACACAGGAAATCAGTATATGTTAGGGTTTGCCACCTAAACATTATATAAATATATATGGGAAGAATGGAAAAAAAGGGTGAACAGGTGAACTACATACCAAACAGTTGAAAACCATTCTCTACGCAGGTATTGGTAGATTTTTCACCATATATACCTTTCTACTTGCTTGCTTTTGAAAATAATTAATGCCTGTTATTTGTATAAGTTTTTGGGAGGTACCAGCAACCGCTGACGCCTCTTCTTTCCTAAACATGTTTTGGCAGGCAAAAAACCTGTTATTCAGTAGCTGTTCATGCTTCCAGGAGACAGGGTATACACCAGACGGTATGGTTTACTTTGTCTCAGTTTTTGGTTGGTTGATTATGTATAATACTTCTCTTCTGTTCAGTCATGTTTTTTTTGGGATATTGTATGTACTAGCAGACACTGTACATGATGTAAAATTATATGGAAATTAATGAAATTATATTTTGGTGGCATTTGTCTCTATTAGCTCGTGGTTGTAAATTTGAATGTGAATGTCATATGCAATTGTTGCAGCGCGAAAAAAAATTCCCCATAAATTTATGCTTTAATGCGATGTCAATAAATGGAATATTGCGAAATGTGCCGTAAACGGGCATCCGGATTTCTTGAGGGTTCACATTTTTGGTATTCAATATTTAATTATAATAAATACTAAACCTACTTATTTTCAAGGAATAAAATTATCTAAGATCTATCACTAGGTGATGGATCTCAGAAAAATCCTAAACCTCGAAAATGTAAGATTTAATATCTATTAAAAATCAAACACTGAAATATGCAAAATGATTTTTTACAGGGCAAAATATGCATGCAAATGCAATTCTTTTTGGGCACAATGTCAAGCACAATTAATTCTACAATATATGATTTTTCGGGAATTTTTACAGCAAAGGTTAATCAATGGCAAATTTCAGAGCACAAAATGGGCAAACTATGCAATTGTCCACAAAACAATTTATTATTAGTTAACCATCAATCACAAAAATGATCACAATACATCAACAGGTAGAGAATTAATTGAGAAACAAAATTCTATTTTTGGATAATTAGATGATGTAATGTAGAGGTTCAAAATGAAGGATAAAGACAGGGGTACAGATGCAATAAATATAAATAAAATATGCAAGGGGACCTAGTTGTAATTACCAATACTTGAGGGTGATATCTGCAAAATTCCTAGAGGGTCACGTGCGCAGCACGTGACCCCTGGGTCGGCAGGGGCCCTTGCGTAATAAGTTGAAATGGATGGGGGATTCTGTGCAATTTATCCACGGTCACGTGCATAGAACATGACCTGGGTGACGTGCGGCTGACGTCTCCCCACGCACGTGCCTCGCACGTGCGAGGGGTCTCGGGGTACGCGCCCGATCGATGGTGGAAACACGGAGGAGGGGATGGCTCCTGGTTGTGCCCGCGGTGGTTGGGAGGCGGAGGAGGCCCAGCGGGAAGGTGGAGGGGCAAAGGGACCTCGAGAGCTGCTTGAGTGCTCGGCCAAGGCAGAGGGAGGCCGAGTTGCTGGTGGCTGGTGGTTGCGACGTGGCCAGTTAAGTCTCTGGAGCTTGCAGCGGAGTCGAGGGAGATGAATCGTTGTCGATGAAGTCGTTGAGACGTAGGCGTTTATCGGAGGAGAGGACGACGTTGATGAAGTCGGAAGTCGAGGTCGACCGTAGCGGGCTCGACGGCTGACCGGAGCGAAGCAGAACGACGATGCCAAGGGGAGGCGGTCATGATATGCGACGAGCCTGGAAGGGCTCGGATCTCACCGCGAAAGAAGACCCTCCGGGTTGTTACCACTGGAGGGTTCTAGGATGGAGTAGTATCAGCGGATGAAGGTAGACGAGGGTGGCGTTGGTTCTTAAGTAGGCTAAGGAGCTTTTCGATGGAAGGTGATCGGAGATTGAAGATGGATTGGTGACGAGATCTGATTTGGAGGGTGATGGCGGCGCAAGATCGGCGATTGGAGGGGATTAGATGCGGGGAGGATCAGATCGGCGCACAAGGTCGTAGAGGTCGGCGCGATTCGTGGTGAGGTGGGGACGCTGGTGCACCAAAAGGGGAAAGGGGAGACTGATTGGGGAAGATGAGCAGTGGTTGTCCAATCGGCCGAGATCGGACGGCCATGATGGGAGCACGTGGCGGCTGGGCGCTCAAGGGCGCGGGGCACGTGCGTTGCACGTGCCTGGGAGGCACGTGCTTCGCACATGTGGGATAATTAATTATTTTTTAAAATAAAAATGTATTAAAAATAATTCCAAAAATGGTTGACACGTGGCGGCTCCAGGAGCGGCCACGTGTTAGCACCACAAAAATCGCAAATTAAATACTTTGTAAAATGCATAATAAATAGCAAACTACCTTGAATCAAAAAAGTTTCTTCACGAAAATTGCTCGTCTCGATGAGATCTATAACTTTTATGAAGACATCAAAACCAAAATCAAACAATTGCACAAAGTGAATTTTTGGGGTATCCCATGTACATAGAATATCTTGATTTTTGGGTTTTATAATTTTTATGTCATTTTTAAACGAGATAAAAATCCGTAAAAAATATGGTAAAATCAAAGATAAATATTTACACATTAATATAATTATTTTTGGATTTTTATTAATAGGTTAAATATGTACATAAAATAATAGGTCAAAATCAGCTAAAATACAAATTGTACAAAAGAGGCCCAAAACCCAACTTTCATATACGAGCTCCGATTCACTTGAACTTGGTCTTGTTTTGAAGGTAATTGAATGTACATTAGTTCAAAAGTGAGTAGGATCAAAACGGACACTGGACGAGGAAGATATGAGGTTTTCAGTCCGGAAATCCTGATACTAGGGTTTGGGTTTATGGACCACTTATTTGGGTTAGTGATTTTTTGTATTTTTCATTTATTCTTGTTACTGATATGTACACAGTGGAGGTGATTTTGTGTCATTCAGAGTTAGCATGAATGAGTTAAAAATCTGGGAAGTTAGGTTATTTACAGGTCAAATGTGGTTGGGATTTTTGGCTTCTTATTTTGTGTAGAAATTAGTGCTAAAATGCAATTCTTATGAAAACATGTGTGAATGCTAATTATGCTGAATAGATGTGGAAATGCTGTTGATTTTGAGGGATTTGAGCTTAATAAATGAGATTTAGAGTGATGAATCCAAGATTCATCAAGGTGCATTGGAGGATAGTTCCAAGACTGGAGCTTGGCCTTGCATCGCCACATTGCGTGCGTGTAGCTCCAGGAAGTGTAGCCTCGTCGAGCGACGATAAGAAGGATTATACATCCTTCAAGCCCAGGTATGCCATTTCATTCCTTTGATTTCATCATTTCTCGTGATAAATTAGTCAAATTAATCACATGATTAAATCCTCTTAATCATCATCTTAAATTAGAGTCAAAGCTCGCATTTACTTCCATCTCAAA
Organism: Ottelia alismoides; assembly: GCA_037367405.1. NCBI lineage: Eukaryota > Viridiplantae > Streptophyta > Magnoliopsida > Alismatales > Hydrocharitaceae > Ottelia > Ottelia alismoides. The sequence goes on along the minus strand of JAZKJV010003511.1, from coordinate 128,195 downwards.
TCAACCCATTTTCATTCCCAAATCCCTTGTTATGGAACCCATTATCAGATCTGCACAACCTTACTTCTTTGCTGATTTCCTTGAAGAAGTCGAGTTTGCAGGTACCATATCATCTGGAGCGCACCATTTTTCATAAATCTTCGTCTTGACCCATCTTCTTCCTCGATTGAATCAATCAAGCAGCAGTGTAGTTTTTGTCCTGGAGCTTTCCAACCCTATTCAGCCATCCTTAAGCCTTCGCTGCCACTGTCTTTGACTTCGCCCCGCTGTAGGAGAGCTCGGAGGGGATAGGCGATCCCCTCCTGGCCCTGCTGGAGGAGTAGCACAGCCGTCGAACAACGGAGAAGTGCAGTTAAAGAATTTGCCACCGCCAGCATTCGTTTGGGGAAGAACGGCTTTGATGAACACGGATAGCAGCCTTGCGACAAGTGTCTCGCACGAATGGCCCAGATCACGCGAGCTTCTAATCTCAACCGTTCAACGAATCGCTGTGGTGAAATTGTATAGTAACCCCGTGAAGCTCCAGAATTCAACCGTACCTCCAAAGTTTCCAGATATTACATTTAGGTCCCCATACAGGGACATAAATGTAATATAATTTCTTTTTCTTTACATTTTAGTCCCTGTTAGGTACCAAAGTGCAACTTTTTTTAGTTCTTTTCTTTATAAATCTACCCATGTACTGTGTAGATCATTTGGACACCTTGTTGACCTCATTTTTCATCGATTTTTTTCTAGAGTAGTTACACAACTACCCTATCAAGGTTTTGTTACATTTTTGAGGATTTTCATCGCATATATGATTTGTTATGATTTTTTGAACTTCGCATCCGTTTTATGTTTTGTTGATTTTTCTCTTCGAGCTCGTTGCTCGAGCTTTTTATGGATCTATTATATAGTATCATTATACATATCTCTACCATATTATACTACATTGTAGATTCCCATTGATTTGAAAATATCACTTTTAAAATTAAATAAAATTAGAATATTAAAAATCCAATTAAAATCACAAAAATCAAAACCGATAAAAAGAGTTTTCTCGCTTTCTTTGGGAAGAAATTAAAAAATACAAAATATCCCTTTTACTCAAAAAATCTAAGTATTATTATTCTGCTTCCTCGAGTTTGACCTAGGGACACTTACCTGGTTAATAATTAGTGTTGATAAAATAGGAGAGAGCCGACTTATTCTTCTTCACTCTCTCCCTTCTCTTTCATATTTTATTTAATTTTGTTTGATTAATCGAGATTTTGTTTCCGAGCAGTTTTTCTACACTGACATCGCTACTTTTAACGCTCGCAAAATCTCGGTTATTAGATGGGTGTCGCATGAGGATGATGGTTTGATTGTAGCAGAAGGAAACAAACAAGAGGAAGAAGAAGTAGATATACCTAAACGTGGAAGAAGCCGCACGGGTTGTCTGGGAGTGAAGATGGAAATGCGGAGTTGAAGGCGAGTGTCTATCGGTGGAGGGTGAATCTGGTGTATTGGGATTCTCTTGAAATAGGAGTTGGGCCTCCTCTGAAGTCGTTGCTCGAAGGGCCCAACAAAGAAGATGCTCTGAGCTCATTGCCTTGAAGAAGATGGCTACTCGACCGAGAAGTGGTCGAGGATCACACCATCCCCTGATCTCATCGTCGCTCATTGGTGATATTTCTGTATGCTATTACCAGAGGTCGAGATCGAGCTGGAGAGGTAGGGTATAGTTGGTGGATGTCTAGGCTGATCGTGGCAAGGGGGTTCTATGGGCAAAGGAGGTGGTCATGGAGTGGAGTGAGGAAGGCAGATGGGCGGCGGTTATATGCCAGAGATGGAGGCAAAGCACCGACGATTATGTGCATGATGAGTGAGATGAAGTGCCACAAGCGATCTAAGGGTGAGAGTGGCGGTACGTGTACAACACGTGCAGGCGAGGAAGGATGAGAAGAGAGAGAGAGGGGGGGGCCTTGTGGCACATTGAGAAGTGACCATGTGGTGGCCAAAAATAAGTAAAATAAATAAATAAATAAATAATAATAAATAAAAGGGGGTGACACGTGGTAGCTCTACGAGATGCCACATGTCACTCTCAGAAAATTCAAAAAATAAATTAAAAGGAAAATTAAAAAAAATAAAAAATGACGTAAAATCAAAAAGTGGTCTACATGAATGTTGTTCATCTCGACGAGATATACAATCTTCATTAAGAGATCAAAACCAAAAGAGATATTATGTACAAAAGTTTTTTGGTGGTACTCTATAGATGAGAAAATATTGTATTTTTATATTTTGTGATTTTGTATTTTAATTTGATTTTAATTAATGAATTAATTTATATACAACATATACATACTTAATCTATTTTTATGGATTTTTATAGGTTAGAAAACTATAAAATAAAATTAACGAAGATAAAATATACACAAAATATACAATGTCAGATTTTTGTGCTTTATCTGATTGTCTGATTTTTATGAGTTTTGATTCTTTATGCTAAACTGGTTTTTAATAAAAGAATATAGCAGAGAAATAATTAGGTCAAAATAATTTATTTTTGTACGTAAAATAATAATCTCAGACAAGGTAAAAAAACATAGGTTATTTAATTGCAGATTTTAACCTTTATTTCAGCATATTTAGTGAATGTTAATTAACATATTTTTGGAGATTTAATTAGTGATTTATTAAGGAGATTATGCTAAAATATCCCTATAAAGTAGATGAATCATGGATTCATCACTCTTATATCTTAGTTCTGAAGTTGTTCAGAAGCAAAGTGAAGAGGGCATTGGGACCATCACATTAGTAGAGACCTTGAACATATTCCATTTTTGGAAAACTCCAAGGAAAGCTTCTTTTCCTTAAGATATGGTACTGACCTATCTAAAGGGATAACACCTCAACGAGTTGAGTATGTGAATGCTAAAGCTACATGCCCTAGTGCATCAACTATGGGAAGCTCGGTGCATGCTAGATGTGAACAAATGCTATGTGTCTACCATGTTGTGGGAGTAGTAAACTGTTATATATCCTACTATAGAGATAAAACATTAAATTGTAGTAATGATCAACATCTTCAATGGTGCAATAAGACATCAATACTTTATACATAGTGATCTTAATGTCTTACCTACAGATACCACTAGACTTAAGACTATGTCTTAATCTAAGTAGATAGAGATCTCCAGGCATAAGGGTACCACTTACTAGTTATAATAATTATCAAGTCATTGTAACAAAGGCACAATAACTACTTTAACAAGATTGAGTATTGGTTGCATAAGATGCAACGTTCACATTAGATGCGGGCATTGTTACTTGGGAATATGCAAGTCTGTAAAAGGACTTAGCATAGTCTCTCGGGAGGAGTGACTAGTTAGCCTACAAAGCTATTTTTCTATGATTAGCACATGAGTGTGTGTTTAAAGATTACCCCATTAATTGGTTCTTTGGATTAGCGGTAGATTGTTGTATATGTGACCCTACGACGAGACATTATGCAGTAAATGTTATCGCAATTCACTCCTTAGTCTAAAATGACAAATAACAAATTTGCATAATAAGTCCCTTGTACAATTAGGGTTATGTACCATGGCCATCTTAACAATCATACAACTATTGATTCAATGGTTGAATCATGGAGGTTGGTGCTTGGATGATATCTAAAGCATTAGATTGAGGACTTATCAAGCACCGTCAAATGATTACTAAGAAAAGATCTCCATCCTGAGAAGGAAATCCTTCTCTAAGGGATGATATCTAACCGACTTCTTGATGCAGTTCCTCTGCATAGTAATGAAGATTCAGAGGTGTTAGAAAAGTTAGGTCAAAGAGTTGACTTAAGAAGATCGAGATAACCAAGACCTATGTTGTATACTATCACGATATAGGCACACATCCTCTGACCGGAGACAGATGTGTTACTATATGTCTAGGTATGTACATTTGGCAGACTGATAGGTTGATGACCTATTTAAGGTCTATACTCCAGTGATTTGGTGTGCATATAAGGGTATATGAGTAATACGATCTCTCAAAGGGATCATACAGGTTCATTACTGAACCAGAAGACATGAGCTCACGCATGAGATATTTTGATCAAATTCCGTGCACGCTCTTCTTGCTTTGGAAGCTTGACTGAATTTGTAGGTATGATATATGCTTTTGGAAAGTATATGATCAATACCTAGGTATGATATATGCTTTTAGAAAGTATATTATCTATACCAACTCCCAATGATCAAATGAGAAACTTAATGTTAAAACCCTGAACATGACAATTCAAATGTGATACAAAACTTCTGGTTTATTCTAGGTCTTCATGTATGTAGGACTTATAGGTATTAGGAATACTCGAGGGTGATGTGATCGTAAACGATTGTATAACCAACACTTATATTCCGAGACAGTGATGAAACATGTTGGATTTTAGTGACTCCTCTCACTAGAAAAGTAATCTGATCTTAGTCTAAATGTTGGATATTGATCTCGATACGAATCGGGTACAATGAGAAGATTAGATTTATGATTTTGATTAAATCAAATATCTTTGAGAGGTTTTTCGATATCTAGATTGGAGATATAATCTCATTATCCAAGTCACAATACATGGAATGTACAATCGTCTTGTTCTTATATTCAAGTATCCACGGAGAGAACACATTATTCTTGAAGGAGTTTAAGAATAATTTCATAGTTGATAATGTATCGAGCATTGCGAAAAATTGATAATTAAATATGATTTAATTATTATAGATAATATGAATATGATTCATATTATTTGGATACATGATGGAGATCCAAGATAATTAAATATGATTTAATTATCAAGGATATGAATAATGTGGATATCACTATCCACATTAATCATATATATATATATATATATATATTATAAACATGATTTATAATATATTAGAGAGAGTTAATTGTAATTGGTGTTTACGAACTAAATGTTGATTTGAAATTGATCCACATTGGACAATAAATTGTAAATGCAATTTACATTTTATTTAGGACATGTGAATATGATTCATAATTTGTTAATGGCTTGATTTAAATTATCACATAATAATTTGGAATTATTTTGATGAATAATTATGCAACAAATGTTGTTGTACATGTGGAATATATGTTGAGATATAAGATCTCAACTTTTATGGAATGAAAGCCCCCCTTTCCATAGGGGGGGGAGGAGGGGACGACCAAGTTGATTTCTCTCAACTTGTGGTCGTCCACCCTATGTATGGAAAGAGGGTTGCCTTCTTTCCAAATCCATTCCATGTTTGTTGCTTGATTTAAATTCATATTTATTGATTTTAAATATATTTAATTTATTTTAAAGACAACAATTTGTTGTTGCAAATTTATGCAATAAAATCATGACCATTGATTGAAAGTACAAAGTAATCTAAATAATAGGATTTGTATGCACATGGATTGAGATCCATGTACATTCAATTTAGTATAAAAGGAGGGGTAGCCCTAGCCTTTTCTACTACAACATCTATTGTGAAATAACTCTCTCTCTCTCTCTCCATATCTCACACCCCCCCTCTCTCTCTCAAAAATTTGGTCATCCATGTTGTTGACCTAGAGAATCTTGCAGTAGCATCGTTTTGCTGTCGGATCGACTTCTCGTGGATCTTCTCCACCGTCGATGCTTCTGATCGTGAGAAGAAATCAGGAGACTTCTCACTCAGATCATCAACTTGGATTGTGGGAAGCATGTGTTTCATCCACGTGCCTGCAAGTGCGAACTTCATTGGACTAGACTTGAGACAATAGTTCTTACTTTAGAGACAATGAATCGTAAACACGCTTCAAGAGGTAATCCTTGTACTTGTTTATGTTGTTGCCGAAATGATTTGAGAAGCGTTCTCGAATCATGTGGTTTCATCTATCTAAAAATTTTAATTTCCGATGCCTGATGCAACTAATATGACTAGTTGCCCTAGGTCGTATGTGATGCGACCTACACGCTTCCGTGATGAGATACGACCTAAACCCTATCCTTCACCTGCTCTACCTCCTCCGGTTTAGAAAGTAGGAAGATTAGGGATCTATTCAACTTCTCCAACACCTGATTCTCACCTCCAAACTCCCAGATCAAAGCCATGGCATCGTCCTCCACCACATCCCAAAACTCTTAGTAGAAGAAAATTGGCAAAACACTTGGCCTCGGGCACTCGTCTGCATTAAGATCGAAGATCGCACATCGCACCACATCTCTTGTGAAGTCCGTTGTAAGCACCTCCCTATGATATGTCCTTAAGGTCTAGGCCCCTTTCTCGGACCATCTTGCTCTAGTCGCTAACCTCTTCCTTCTAGTCTCATGGAAGTGTGTCAAAAATGCCACTCCAATCTACCCTTCGCCCTCCACCTTCTCCCCCATCTACCTACAGATCGTAGATCAAATTTCTCCTCCTCTTCCCACTAACCACCACATGAAAGAATCTCATGTTTGCACCTCCCTTCTTCACCCACTTTTGCCTTGATCTTTGTCTTCGATACACCTCCTTTCGCTTGTCTTCCTTAGCAACAAACTTTTGTTGTTCTCATCTAGGCACCCGCTCCTCCAAACTGAGCACATGTCCATCTTCTAACCCATCTAAACATGTAATTTCCACATCTGCGAAAAGGTCTCGTGCTTCTACCATACCTCCCTCCTATGCTTTATCAACTTCCCCCTCAAACCTCCAATCGTATGAGCCAATCTTTGGGCTACTAACCTTGTGACCTATTGATAAAATTGCATTTCATCATCTTTATTCATTAATTTTAGCTTAAAATCCCTTATAAAACACCTATAATATCACTAAATTAATTCTTTTTCTTACTCTAATTCATATGTATATATTGTATATTTATCACGGTTTTAACCTAAAATAAAAAAAGAAATAAATAAAGGAAAAAAGAAAAATAAAAGACTATATATATGCAATAGATATAGGTTGAATAAGACCCCAAGAGAAGCTCAAGACTTGACCTGATGGACAATGATTAAAATAGAGGGAGATAAGGCCTAATTACCAGAAAATCCAGAAAATTCATTTAGTACTTGTATATATTCAGCATGTGAACATTATTGTCTATATTACACATTCTTTCATTAATTTATTCACTACCAAATCCTTTGTAAATAACAATTATTTCTTCTTGATAGTAAAAACAAATTTCAACGCAAATTTGTATATATTGTGTAAGTAACAACACTCAAAAAGCTACAAAGTAAAACTTGCAAGATCAATATCTGCCCCAACAAGACTCTAAATTCAACAAACTCACTTTCATTGTTCTCCAGATAATTTTTCTTTAAAATAGAGTGATTTCATTAAAATAAGAGTTATGACGTGAAATGTGGCCAGTTGGGGTATTATTGTACAATATACCTATGTATATTATATATTTTAATTATTTATTTATTTTCTTGTGCATATTTGTGAATGTTGTAATTTTAATTAATTGTAGATACTATATTTAACTTATATAAAATACAAATAAAAATCACAAAATCAAAAATTAACAAAAATAAAATAATGTATATATTATATATGTATCACCATGTATATATTGTACTTATACTTATTTAATTATCCTACTAAATTAATTCCTAAAAATAAAATACAAATATCACTAAAATCCTTGTAAAAAAATAAACTATTAAATTATGTATATGTTTGTGTAAGTAATTATTTAAAAATCAAAATCTTGTATATATAGGTATATATACATATAAATAACAATTTATATTAAGTTTAATCCATGTATATACATTATTTAATTAATTAAAAATCACTAATATTAACTTTAATTTTATATTAACATTTTTTATTTACATATTTAATTAAATAAATTCATTTTCGATTTTTTATTGAATTAATTAACAATTTCATTGATTTTTGCCACCTAGTCTATTTTGTTTGTTTCCCCTACTCCATCTGATTGGCCAGCCCGGGTAGTTGTCCCGGGTCAACTGTCTAGTCCCCACATGAATTCCCCTCACTAGCTCACCGCCATCCCTTCGCCCATTTTCCCTACATGTCTCATTCATTAACCGCCCCCGACTCCTTCTCCGATTTTCCCCCATTCAATCCTCTCGATCGCTAGCATCTTAGATCCATCTTCCACGCCTTGATTTGCTCTCATTTTGAATTTCAAATCTCGCCAGAGCAATCCCTATAAATCGACCCCTTCCACCTCCACCGCAAGGTTGTTAATTTCTTCTGGCTTCTCAACGTCGGAGGCTGATCTCTAGAGTCGATGCGGTGACAGGCCTTCTGACTCCACAACTAGAAGTACGCGAGGGAGCCTGAGGATTGTGATCCAGCCACGCGATCGAAATCCTCCACTGTGTTCCGACTATCCACCAGATGTAGCGAATCGAGGACCACTCCACTTCCTTTCCACCTGTAGGTAACGTTTGATCGCTTAGATTTGTTTTTGCAACATTAATTTCGTCCTATCAATTAATTTTTATTTTGGATCCATCAATCCCCTTCAACATCCGATCTGCAAAATCAGAGGTATTCCAGTCACACTCATCCATCTTCGACCACACCAATACGTTCGCACAACTCTTCTTCATATCTTTCACCGCCTGTCTGCCTTTAGGACCTCCCAGATCTGAAGTCCGGTATCCCCTCCAATCATCTTCACCGGAGACCCCCATTCAGTCACCGTCCCCCGCATTTTTGACCTAACATCTTGGTCGGAGAACTCCACCAAGCGCAATCTTTGATTTCTAGGGTCAAAGCATGTAGTATCAACACTGGAGCGAGATCTAGGAGTTCACCTGAAGCAAAATCCATTTTAGCCCCCAAATCCATATGTGGATATCTTTGAGCTCCATTATTTTCACCGATTGACACAGGATGAGTTCAGGAAGCCGTCCAACCATTTAGCAGCTGATTCAGGCGGAGGACAACCGAGTTCGCTTGATTGAAGTTCGTTGGATACCTCTTTCTTCCCAGTTCCTACAGGGCTTCGCAGCACTGCACGATCAAGGATATATACCCCAAATCTGATCTTGCCTGTCAATTTTGCCCCAAAGTTGAGCCGTGGATTGAAGTCCCCACATCGAATCTCATCCGTCCACGCTATCTTCATCTCCAGCTGTTGGATTAGCCTCAAGGTGAATCCTGGTCGTAGATCAATTCACATCAGTAAAGGGTATAATTGCATCCATCCCCCTATCTTTATTTTATTTTCAAATAAGTCCACAATGGACATGTGTTTATATGTAATAATTTGAACATTTGGCTTGCTACCCTTTGCATTTATTTTAATTTCATTTAAGTCATGTTTGAATTGTAACATGTGTTTGGCACGTGATTTTGGTGAAAAATGCAATAAAAGTATTATATTTCTGTATTATGGCTTGGTCCTTAGAATTAAGTTAATTACATATAGGTCCAATCCAGCAGGTCGCACGTGCCTGTGTGTGCACTTTCCAGGGTAAATTGCAATATTCAACCCACACATTTTTTATTATTATCATTTAGTCCGCAAACTTTAAATATTTGCATTTAGGTCCATGTGTGTCTACATTTATTTTGCATATTAAAAATAAAATAAAAATTATCAAAACACCTTAGAAATTCCACAAAAATTCTGATAGGTTCCTATTACATACTCTTGCATTCATAAATTGCATATGCATTTTCATTCTTTTTTTTTTATAAAATTCAAGAAAATAGTCAAGAAATTCCCTTTTTCATCAAAAAATTCATAAAAATATAAACATTATTCCAAAAAATTAAAAAAATCCCCTTTGTTTATTTTGATTTATTTTAATTTTTATGCAATTTTGGCATTTTTATTCCTCGTAAAAACTATAAAAATAACAAAATGTTCAAAAGCATAAAAAATCATATAAATTCATTTAAAAATCCAAAAAACATAAAATCCCTTTCTGAGAAACACGAAAAATATCCTTCTGTGAGTATACATTGTATCCATTTTTATTTCATTTGTTATTTTAAAAATTCGAAAAGATTCACATTGCATTCTGTTTATTAATTTCTTTATTTTTGATTTATTTAAAGATTTTAATATTTTTTTGTAAAAATCTGGAAAATAACATAATATTAAAAAACTATCAAAACCCAAAAATGATTTTTATTTAATTATATGACAATTTTTGATATATTTGAAAAATACAAAAAGTTTGGTTGAGCGTGTGTGCGTTTTAATTTTCTTTAAATATTCAATTATTTCTAAAATAAAAAAAACTTTTTGAAAAGTAAAAATTAAAAATAAAAATAAAAAACTAAATAAAAATATGTAAAATTAAAATTCCATTAAAAATACAAAATTCAAACATACAAAAACCAAACATAGTGTGCATAGAGATTCATTGATTATTTTCATTGATTTTTCAAATAATCGAATAACCCTTAAGATTTTTTTATAATCTCCTTAAGTTCGATCCTGTTAGCTATACAGGTAAATTAAATAACAACCTTCTCTTGCTACATATTCTATTTATTTTTGCTTAAGAATTGAATAAATTTTGTTGAGGGATTTATAGGGTTGCAACGATATTACAGATATTTCTTAATAATTAAAACCCTGATTTTCTCGTTTCAAAAAATGGCATCGTTGCCGGGTAGGCACGACGAGGGTAGTTAGGTTTTTATTTTGACCTACTACTCTTGGTTATTTATACTTGTTTTTATTTCTCTTATTTTTATCTATATTTTCTTACATTCATTTCATTATTCATACTCAGTGTATTTTATTCCATTTATTTTTTCTCATATTTTCACAAATGTGTTTCTTACATTATCTTGTGTTTCCTTTTCTTGTGAGGGCCCTATGAGCGAGGGCGACATTTTTAGGATCGCTGGTGCACCGAAGCGAAGAGGAGGCAGCTAGATTTTTCGCTGAGTTGTAGGAGAGCGTAGGAGGAGGAGAGAAAGATTTGGAGGAGAGTGATTATTTGGAGCATTTTGCATAGATAGTTATTGATTTAGTTTTTAGCATTTTATACATTCAAAATTCTTGTAAACGGAAACTATATACCTTGTGTGCGGGATATGTTTCACTAAGTGTCGGTGCACTTGGGAGACCTCATCGGATTTGTTTTTCACCGCCTTGTTTGTATTTATTTCATGTGGTTTTTTGTGCTTGAGACCTTAGTAGTAGGTTTTATTAACTTGCTTGAGCCAGGTAATCGATTAGGTTCAAAGTTCAAAACAAGAATTTCTGCACCTATAGAGTAGAGTGTAATTTGGACTTTATCAAATTAATTGGTTCTTGCCTGCTAATAGAATTTATTGCTAGGACGTTTCTCGTGCATCATATAGGTTAGCTTATTTTCTATTTAAATTATGTGCATATCACCTTGCATGTAGAGTGATGGTGACAAGGTACGCATCTCTTATCTCCTACATGCATCATCATGCATTGCCTTTTCCGACTTCCTTCTTTGTTTTCATTCACATAATATTAAAAGGTAATTGGTAATTGATAGTCGATTCATTTAAAAAAAATCAAAAAAGGTGAAAACCTTGTAAAAATCGGGACTACTAATACCACTTGACCTTAAAATCAAACGTTACAAATTCATTCCTTGATTTGTGGAGAGCACCCCCCATTGTATTAGCATTTTATTTGCCATGTACACACTAAGGATTAATTCCCTAATCCAGGCCTTCCTATGTGTTTGTACAACATTTGTGTTTGATCACCTAACTATAAAATTGATAAGATAAATGACCGATCTTTAACGGTCATCACTGAGTTGAGTAGGTGAATCTGGGGTTGCCTTGTGTTTGTATATGCTTGGTGTGGAGTTTGTTACATCCATCTTCTCGTGATATTTAGCAATCACCCAAAAAAATCATCAATCATGTTCCCCCCTCCCACCCTTCACTCAATGGGCCAAATGTTGTCCAACATCTCCAAAGCTCGGATCCCTTCACTCTGGCATGTCAATGATCTCTTTGATCTTGACCTAGATCTCTTTGAGCCTTATATTTTAGATCCATTGGATGATTTTTCTCTGACTTCAAGAGAGAACCCATTATTCGAGTTTGATCGTTCATTCTCTTCCTCGAGTTATTATGATTTTTCCCATCTCCCTGAGAGTTATTGGCGGGAGGTGTGTTCTTTGTACTCAGTTTCATTTCCAGAAAGTGTATCCAATCTATTGGATCACGAGACATTGTCTTCTGTTTCTTCGGAGTCTGAGTTGTCTCTCCTCGACGACCCTCGCAAGGATGATCTGATCTATGAGATATTTGATGATTTAGTTGATTTCTTTACATTATGTCCATTGAATATCAGTGAGTCTCATGATCTTGATTTTCAATATCTCCCTGAGATGGTAATTGACATGGAGGATTCCATGACTGATCCTTCTTTCTCCACATTCTATTTCTTCAGCTCCACCATTTCACTCCGTTTTAACCCTAAGTTGAAGATTTCTTTTGTGATATCGGTGCATGATTTTATTTGTACCTCAATTTTCCCGGTAGCAGACACTTGCCCGATTGCTTATTTGGGTGTCATCGTTTACACTGTTGTCCTCATTGTTGTCTCACACCGAGACTATAGTGACAATACGATATTCGTATTACAAATGTCGTTTTGAACCTCAATACTTCATTGTCCTAGCCTTTGCGTCCAGCTAGGGGTATAAACTCTAGCGCTTATTGAGAGACACCTCAATAATATCTACTTTGTATATATGAGTTTCGTCTTGATTTGTTCCTTCATTCATCTATTTTTATCGTTCACCTCTTTTCCGTGTGTATATGTTATACTTAGGATGTTATTTATCCTAAGTATTGGCGGTGAAAGATTCAAGTTGTTCATATTCATCATGTTTCATCACTCTTGTTGTTGCTTATACTTAGGGATCATTTACTATAAGTATAGGGGGAGATGTTGTTCATTCCATCTTTTTCGTGTTTTTTATTTTCTTTTATTTCTTCCGGTCTCTCGCTTGTCCATCAACTTGTCGATATTCTTTTTCTATACTTAACGATATTTTACCCTAAGCATAGGGGAGGACGAGTCGAGTCGTTGAGTTTGTTCATTGTCTTCCTCGGTGTTCCTCGTTTGTACATTCTTCTAAACTTAGTATTACTTGATCTTAAGTATGGGGGGATCACCGACTTCTATTCTTTACGTCTATTCTTTGAGTCGTTGTTGTATAGGATTCTTTTCACTTTTCTATACTTAGCATGAGTTATGTCTTCTTTTATAGCTCTTTGGTCACTATGAGGGCATAGTTCGAGCTAAGTATAGAGGTATGTCGTATATATTGTATATATACTTTAGCCATAACTCATATTTCTATTAATAATATGGCATATATAAATGTTTTGAAAAATGATCTGTAAAATGATTTGTAAAAATCAAAAACATTTTGTAAAACTATTTGTAAAAAAATTGTAAAAAATCTTTATAAAACTATTTTTGTACAAATCTTTGTAAAATTGTGTATAAAAATGTTTTGTTTGTAAAATGTTTGTAAAATTATTTTCCATATCAAAACTAAGTATACTATACAAAATGATTGTAGAATGTCTAAAAGAAAAATATTTGCAAAAACATGTTTGAAAAATTATTTGTAAAATGATTCACAAAATATTTGTAAAATAATTTGCAAAAATGTTTGTAAAACATTTTGAAAAACCTTTGCAAATTGGTTTGAAAAATATTTGAAAAATCTTTTGTAAAATATTTTGAAAAGATTTGTAAAATATTTATAAAATTATTTTGTCACATGGGATATAAAGTATGGGATGTATGTGTAAATAAATAAATAAATAAATATTTAAAATCCATGTGTATATAAAATTTTGATCATTTATCCTCCTGTAAATAAAATTCTTTATTGTATCTAAACTTGTGTATAAAATCCTCTTGCAATGTATAAAATTTTTATAATCCTTGTGGTACTTGTATATATTCACTTTACTAACCCTTTTTCTTTCTTAAAATGTTTAAAATTCAAAAAAGTTTGCAAAAACCTTTGAAAATTTTCAACAAATTTCCTTTCCTTTCTTAAAAAGCTTAAAATCCAGAAACAATTGCAAAAACCTTTGAAAATTTTTGAAAAGATTTTCCTTTTCTTAAAAAAATGTTTTGTATATACTTCTTGCATTTGAATGTGCATTTTTTAGAATTGTATTAACATTTACACTAGACGGGAATAAAATTGAAGAATAGAACTTAGTTAGATCTTAATTCATTTAATTTTAGAGGAACCTTATAGGAACTGGAGTTGAGACTTTTCTGTTCCTAGTCACTTAATTCTTTGAGTCCACAAGACTATATTCACATGCCATCTTGATTAGTCTAAGTAGAATATTTCACGACATACGCATGATTTTTCTGGACATTGGCTTAACTTGGACAACCACTCTACACATAGCTCTTCATAGAGGAGGTGGTGAGGGGGCAGAATCCTTTGGCTGGGGTAGCACACAGGTGTGTAACAACTAGTGGAAGAATCCTTCCTCCTTTAGGGAGGGTATTACATCTCAACCTAGTCTAGTGACATCGACATCTAACAACAGGATGTTGTGGGGTTGCAATAATGCTTCAAAAGAGGGATAGTCTATTGGATCAAGAAGAAAAACTCCTTATGTACATGGTGTACCCTTGTATATATTAAAAAATGCAAAATCAGAAACTCCAAAAAAGTGGACAATCCAGATTTAAAATAAAATGCCTGCCAGAGTGTATATAGTTTAATAAGAAAAAAGCTTATATGATTCATTGTCTCATCTCATGGGAGCTTGCAGCTGGAGACTTAGCTACATTGGTTTGCTGGACATGCGAGCCCACAGCGAGCCATTATGCAATAAATGTTATTACAAATATCATTCCCTAATTTGAAATGAAGAATAACTAATTTGCATAATAGGTCCCTTAGTATAATTAGGGTTATGTACCATGGCCATCTTGATGATCATACAGTTGTTGATTCAATTACTAAATCATAGAGGCTGGTGCTTGGATGAATATCTAAGGAGTTAGATTGAGGACTCATCAAGCACCATCAAATGATTGTTAAGAGATGATCTCCAGCCTGAGTAGGAGATGGAAATCCTTTTTCATTTGGTTGATATCTGACCGACCTCTTAATGCAGGTCCTCTGTATGGGAATAGAGATTCGAAGGTGTCAGATTAGTTAGGTCAAAGAGTTGACTTAACGAGATCGAGATAACCAAAGACTTGTGTCGTATGTTGTCACGATATAGGCACGCATCCTCTGACCGGAGACCGATGTGTTACTATATGTCTGATTATGTACATTTGACAGACCAATAGGTTGATGACCTAATCAAGGTCTATACATTGGCGCGCTGGTGTGCATATAAGAGCATATGAGTAATACAATCTTTCAAAGGGATCATACAGTTTCATTACTGAAACAGAATACATGAGCTCACTCATGAGATATTGGGAAGAATCAAATTCCGTGCACAGTCGTCTTGCTTTGGAAGTTTGACTGAATTTGTAGGTTTGATATATACTTATGGAAAGTATATGATCAACACCTGTGTATGATATATGCTTTTGGAAAGTATATGATCGATACCAACTCCCAATATTCAAATGAGAAACTTAAATGATAAAACCCTAAAGTAGACAGTGTAAAATAGATCTTATACTTCGGGTTTATTCTAGGTCTTCCAGTATGCAGGATGTACAGGTATTAGGAATGATTGAGGGTGATGTGATCATAAACGATTGTATAACCATGACGCTTCCATTCCGAGGGAGTGATGAAACAGGTCTGGATTTTAGTGACTCCTCTCAAAAAGAAGTAATCTGATCTTAGTCCAAATGTTGGACATTGATTTGAATGCGATTCAGATGTAATGAGAAGATTAGATTTGCGGTCTTGATTTAATCAAGCATCTATGGGTGGTCCGCAAGATCTGGATTTGAGATGTGATCTCATTATCCAAGTCTCTATACATGGAATAATACAATCGCTCTGTCCTTATCTCCAAGTATCCGTCGAGAAAGTGCATTATCCTTGAAAGTGTTCATGGATAATTTCATTGTTGATATATGTATCCGAGCATTGAGAAAAATGGATAATTAAATGTGATTTAATTATCATGAATAATATGAATTTGGAACATATTATAAGGAGAATTATCTAAGATAATTAAATGTGATTTAATTATCAAAGATGTGAATAACGTGAATGTGATTCATATTATTTGGGCACATGAGAATTGAGATCCAAGATGATTTAATGTGATTTAATTATTATGGATAAGAATAATGTGGATAACACTATCCATATTATTTAGGTATATTATTAATGTGATTTATAATATATTAGAGAGAGCATATTATAATTTATATTTGTTGATTAATTGTTAATGTGAATAGGATTCACATTGAATGATTAATGAAAATATAATTACATTTTGTTTTGGGTTGTGAATGAGATTCACATAATTTCAATGGCTTGACTGAAATTTTTCACAAAATAGTTGTGAATTATTTTTGTGGAAAATCTTTACAACAATTGTTGTTGTAAATCTTGGAGATATCATGAGATAAATGAGAACTCATGGGATAATGAGATCTTATGAGATAATGAGATCTCATGAGATGATTGGTAACCGTCCCCCTTTTGTAGGAAAAGAGGTTAGTCTCCTCATTATCTCATCTCTAGTCAAAGGTGCTTTAATATGGGATTAATTATATTGATTTATCAATATAATTTAATTTAAACTAAATCATTTGTTGTTGTATTTTTACAACAACATCTTAGCCATTAAAAGAAACACAAATCAATCTCAACCATTGATTGTGTGTTGTCCATGGATTGAGATCCATAGACTCCCAAACCCTATATAAGAAGAGACACCCCTTGGTCTTCGAGAGACACGTTTACGACAACAGCGAATGCTCTCTTCCTCTCTCTATCTCTCTACATGTCATGTGCCTCTCTCCCTCTCTCTCTCTTATGGCCGTCCACCATGGGTCCATTGAGAGAGTCGCCATCATCGCAGCATCGCCATTATGCTACCAGAGTACTTGCGCGTGGATCTCTGTCTCCTTCAGTACGCCCCGCTCATGAAGAAGACATCAGATCTTGTGTGATGAGTTCAGGAGATCCGTCGCTTGGATCATCAACATGGATTACGAGAACGATGCATCTCATCAATGCGCTCACAAGTGTCTCCTACATTAGATCATACTTGAGACAGGAGGTCTCTTTGTTTAGAGACTCGATCGCAACCACGCTTCATGAGGTAAACCTTATACCTATTGTGGTTTAAATGAAACGATCCGAGAACGATTCTTGGATCATGTGGTTTCATCTCATTTAAAAATTTTAAATTCCGCTGCATCGAGATACTAGTACGACTAGTCGCTCATGATCGCATTCGATGCGATCCACATGCTTCTGTGATATGCTTGAGGATCTCCCCATATCCTTCAAGTGGTATTAAAGCCAGGTTGGAGGTTTTATATTCGATCCATAAACCTAAGAAGGTTTGGGCTTGTGAGGGTTCGTGAAATATTGCATTTCATTTTCGCATGCCTATTTTGTGATAAATTTCGGCCCTGTTTTAAATGTTTAAACACGAAATTATCACTTGTATAATGTTCCCCATTAAATAAGGAAACTGTGTGATTTGAGTTTGTGTGATTTAGTGTCTGATAACTCTAGTTATGATCATTTTAATGAATCTATATCCACTATTTCGGGGATGGTGAATAATGATGTAATTAAGGAGTTAATTACTGTTTTAAAATGCCTGTAAATGCATGCTAATCATGTAGATTCTGTTTTAAATTAAGTTAGACTTTAGAAACTGATTTTGCGTAATTTGGATTTAAAATAAATGAAATATTCTAATTTTAATAAGTGAGGGTCACTGCTGAAAATTGCAATCCTAATCATGAACCTTGTGATAGTCATTTAAGAAACTTGTGAAATTAATAGTTAATTTCCTAGAATAATTATGGATAATATTTGGGAATTATTTGAATGATAATTGTTCCCTTAAATGATAATTGCCTCAACCAATAAATGATCAGATTTGATATAGATCACTAATTAGTTACTTGATACACTTTCAACAAACATGTTGCTTGAATAGATTTGAGAATTTATCTAGCAAATTTCCTTATAATAAAAATGATTTTGATTATTACTATATGGTATATTTTCGGTTGAAACCGATGATCATCTTAAGTACACAATGATCGATTTGACAATATCCTTTCTTGAGGTGGATATGGTGTCTAGTCAGGGAGCGTTGGGGTAGCATGTTGCACCGTGTGCAGTCTGTCCCACTCCCGTCGGTACTGGCCATGACAACGGGTAGGGACTCGATAATGCTGGAAAAATCATGATGTATTTTCTAATTATTAAAATTCGAATTAACGATACTTTGAGATAATACCATATATTTAAGTAACAATCAAGTTTGTTGATTGAATTGGATTGATAATTTATTTAATATGATTAAATTAATTATATCCAATTAAAAACACTCTATTATGAATAGATGTGTATTTACCTTGGAAGGATTAATTATTTTAAATATGATTCATAATAATTAATTAGAATTTGAACAAGATATGGAGGATCACATAAGTGACATCCATGGTCTCCCGTCAAGGCAAAGGGTTCCGTTGCCAGATATTGTATGTAGGAGACGTCTGCCTGAAGTGGCGGCTCATGCATACAATCCATTTGGATCGGGCTCTTCACTTCTCGAAAGAGTAAGGACGTATGTGTAGTGACCCCAATATCGGGTCCTCATATTATTGGGGCGATATTGGATTCTGCATAGCGAGTTGTACTCCTGTTGATGGTTGGTTCAATTAATGATGGGTCAACATCACCTTAAGGGTGGCGGCCATGGTGTTAAAGACCGAATTAGGAGATGTAAGTTGGACTTGCAAGGCGGAATGTGTTCCCGCTTCTTTTTATCCAAGTTACAGGTTCTCATATTATTGGGATGTGACAAAGATTAGAATGGAGATCCCAGATCTTGCTGAGATATAATGGTAAGTATATCTCTTACATTGAAAGTGAATAAGGGAATGAACTTTTAATGTTGACAAGGCAAGACAAGTTTGATATAAAAATTCCTAAATCAAAGTAAAAAATATATTTATATATTTTTATGCAAATTTTTTATTTCAGATAATCCTCATTAAATCCACTCAGTACTATACTCAATAATAACCAGTAAAATATCATGGATTGGATCCATGATCAAAATATTGTACTTGCAGTTGGACACATATTGTATGTGGTTGCAATGTACAAGTTTCCTCATAATAATGAGGAATGACAACTAAATAGACAATAAGACAAAAACCTAGGGTTTGTATGTCTCTATAGTCTTGATCTCTCATCGAACGTACTTTGGAAGTGACATGTTGATGATGATCGCAATTGTCAAATAATCCTTATAAAATTCTAAGAAGATGTTCTGGCATACATATGTGCTCTTGACATTTAATCATGAATGACATGGTTCACTGCATTATGCAGAATGGTGGCTCTATAAGAGATGACATATTCAAATGTTTGAATGCCTACCTAAACCTAAGTCTTTAAGAGTTAAGATGTATGCAGATATGATAAGTGTCATCATCCTACTATCTATACTCTGGTCATTCATGAAGCTTCATAATATTAATATTGAATGAATTAAATGAAGCATGTATAAATGTCGAAATACTCTTATATTGAATTCTTTTGAATTCAACATAAGAGATCATTTTTTCTTAAGCAATGGTTGTTTTGAGATGAAAGGAGCGCGGTGGAAGCATGGGTCAGACCCAAATTAGAAGAAAAGTTAAAGAGTTGACTGTACTTCTATGGTTTCCACACATTTGACATCCAAAGACTTGGATGAATGCCATTACTGCAATGAGCTGATGTATTGATAATATGACTATCATGTCTACCTAGAATCCTTAGAGAAGTACTCGGATAGTGCATGGGAATAATCTACATTTAATCGTTGAAATAGACTTTCTTATTGGATAAGATTAAAAGTCTAATAATTGTATCTCATTTTTCCTAGTAACACTTGCAATTGGTTGCATATGTTTTAGAAAATTTGAGAAATTTGATCTTAAGGTTTAATAGTTATCCACATGGATGGTGATGCAATTGTTGCGAAAATCTCTATTAGATAAATAGACTTCATATTTTCAGTGGGAAAGCCCTTAGTCTTAGAGAATGTCTCTATGACCTAGATATTAGAATACACTCATAGTTTATTACTAAATGTTGGAAATAAACATAAATTCTGGAATAGACCTATCATAAAGAGTTATGATGGATATATTTCAGATAGTATTTTGATATCTGGAGGACTCTACTAAATTAGAAATTGATGAATGGTTCATTAACATTTCTAATACTGAAAATTAAACCTTATAAGATCAATAGGAGGATGAAGATCAATTGACAATTATCTGGCATCAAATCTTGGACATTTATCTATTGATGAGATCAATAGACTAGTAAGAGATGAACTTTAGAATGTCTAGAATTTCAAATCTTACATACTTGTGAATATTGTATTCAAAGTAAAAAGTGTCCAATGCACCCTTCTCTGGGAATAGTGCTAGATGCCGAGGTATTCAAGATCTCATACATATTGATGTATGTGGATCATCTATATCATAATGAACATTGATGATATGTGATACCATTTAATGATTATTTGTGATATGAGATTTCCTCCCTTCACCAAAGCTTTGAAATGTTTAAAGATTTCATAATTTTAATTTAGAACCAAAGTTTGAAGGAAGATGAAATGAATTTGATCTAACTTAGGTAGTAATTACCTATTAGATGAATTCTAAGAATACCTTATGGAGAAAGGAATATCATTCCTATCTCACTCCTCCTAATACACTTAAACACAATAGAGTTATAGGGAGATACAATTGATCATGTTTGACATGATTTGATCAATGATTAATCTTAGTATAATTATCTCTTAGCTTCCAGGTATATATATGTAGTAGACTACAATATATATCCTTATAAGGTTCCATGCTAGTAAGCTGGAATCTAGCATCAGAGAGTGCTACTTCATTAGGAAAATAAAGGATGGTATTAGATACCTATTTTATGACCTTAAGATTCTTAAAAGATCTCATCTCTAAGGATATGATCTTAGAGGATGACTCTCTTGAGAATCAAGATGAAAATGAAGTAAAGGAACTCATTTAATCTTGAGAAGATAAAGAGGCTCCTGAAGATGGAAACTAAAAGGACAATTAAAGATGAAACACTAATACCTCTTCAAATGAGTTTGAGGATGGATTCCATGTGTCAGTTAAATGATCTTACTTCATGTGGTGAAGATTCTAAAGATCATGACATGGAAAGATGGATTTTAGCAACAAAGTCTATAGTAGACTTCATATACAAGTGTTGTATATAGTCCCTCGAGGATCCACCTATATGGGTAAGTCTCGTTAAGGTGTAAATGGATCTTCAAGAGAAAGAGGGAACTTGATGAGAAGGTAGAGACCTTCAAAGCATGGCTCGTAGCCATGAGCTACACACTGAATAGAAGACATCGCTTGCGATGAGACTTGCTCTCCAGTGACCATGCTTAAACTCATATGATTATTGCTAAACTATAGCTACACAACTTGACTTTGACATCTTCGAGATGGAAGTCAATTTTGCATTCCTCTATGAATACCTCTTTGAGGATATTCATATGAAGTAGCCCCATAGCTTCATGGATGAGGAATACAAAGTGTGCAAGCTAAGGAATTCCATCTGTGGACTCAAATAAGCTTCTTGTAGTTGGAACATCAGATTTGATGAAACTCATAAATGTTATGATTTCAGATAGAATCTTGATGAACCATTTGAAGCTTAGTGGGAGTGCCATTGTGTTTATCATGCTAAATGTAGATGATATCCTAATCATTTGGAATGATATAAGGATAATAATAGGTGTTCTTATAGACTGGCTATTCCATACCTCGAGACATGATCTCAAGGATACCTCTTGGATATTAGCTCTGAAGATGTTAAGAAGCAAAGAGAAGAGGGTATTGGGACTGTCACATTAGTAGTACACCTTGGACATGTTCCATTTTCTGGAAAATTCCAAGAAAAGCTTCCTTCCCTTAAGATGTGGTACTGACCTATCTAAAGGGATAGTACCTCAAAGAATTGAGGAAGTGAATGCTAAAACTGCTTGCCATTGTGCATCAATTGTGAGAAGTCGGGTGTATGCTACATGTGTACAAAAGTCAGATATCTGCCATGCAGTTGGAGTAGTAAATGTTACTAATCCTACTAAGGAGATAAAACACTTGACTGCAGTAATAACAATATCTTCAAAGATGAAAAGTTTTTTGATATAGTGATCTCAAATGTCTTATCTTCAAGAACTTAAGACTTTATTGATAGTTATCTAAAAGGTCTTAACTGTGGATACCTTAGGAGATAGAGATCTCCAGGAATAAGGGTATTCTGATAAGGATTGTGGACATACTAGTTATAATAATTATTGAAATGTGGTGTCAAGGGACACTATAACTGACAAGATTGAGTATTGGCTGCATAAGATGCAACATTCGCATTGGATGCAAGCACTGTTACTGGGGATATGCAAGTATCGTAAAAGGACTTGGCGTAGTCTCTTGGGAACAGAGTGGTTGATCAGCTTACTTAGCTATTTTCCTAAATAGCCTATGATTGTCACATGAGTGCGGGTTTTAAATGATTAGCCCATTAATGGCTCTTTGGGCTAGTGGGAGATGGTTGGACATGCGAGCCCACGACGAGCAATTTTGCGAGTAACATTCCCTAATCGGAAATGAAGAATAACTAATTTCCATAATAGGTCCCTTAGTACAATTAGGGTTATGTACCATGGCCATCTTGATGATCATGCAGCTGTTGATTCAACTATTGAATCATCGAGGCTGGTGCTTGGATGAATATCTAAGGAATTAGATTGAGGACTCATCAAGCACCGTCAAATGATTGTTAAGAGATGATCTCCTACCTAAGTAGGAGATGGCAATCCTTTCTCATTTGGTTGATATCTGACCGACCTCTTGATGCAGGTCCTCTGTATGGGAATAGAGATTCGGAGGTGTCAGATTAGTTAGGTCAAAGAGTTGACTTAATGAGATAGAGATAACCAAAGACATATGTCATATGCTGTCACGATATAGGCACGCATCCTCTGACCGGAGACAGATGTGTTACTATATGTCTGAGTATGCACATTTGGCAGACCTATAGGTTGATGACCTAATCAAGGTCTATACTCCGGCGTGCCGGTGTGCATATAAGGGCATATGAGTAATACGATCTGTCAAAGGGATCATACAGGTTCATTACTGAACCAGAAGACATGAGCTCACTCATGAGATATTGGGAAGAATCAAATTCTGTGCACGGCCGTATCGCTTTGGAAGCTTGACTGAATTTGTAGGTTTGATATATACTTATGGAAAGTATATGATCAACACCTGGGTATGATATATGCTTTTGGAAAGTATATGATCCATACCAATTTCCAATAGTCAAATGAGAAACTTAATGATAAAACCCTAAAGTAGACATTGTAAAATTGATCTTATACTTCGAGTTTATTCTGGGTCTTCCAGTATGCAGGATGTACATGTACTAGGAATGCCAAAGGGTGATGTGATCATACACGATTGTATAACCATGACGCTTCCATTCTGAGAGAGTGATGAAACATGTCTGGATTTTAATGACTCCTCTCATAGAGAAGTAATCTGATCTTAGTCCAAATGTTGGACATTGATTTGAATTTGATTCAGATGTAATGAGAAGATTATATTTGCGGTCTTGATTTAATCAAGCATCTATGGGTGGTTCGCAAGATATGGATTTGAGATGTGATCTCAATATCCAAGTCACTATACGTGGAACAATACAATCACCCTGTCCTTATCTCCAAGTATTCGCGGAGAAAGCGCATTATCCTTGAAAGAGTTCATGAATAATTTCATTTGATATATATGTACCCGAGCATTGAAAAAAATAGATAATTAAATGTGATTTAATTATCATGAATAATATGAATTTGATTCATATTATAAGAAGAGTTATCTATGATAATTAAATGTGATTTAATTGTCAAAGATGTGAATAATGTGAATGTGATTCATATTATTTGGGCACATGAGAATTGAGATCCAAGATGATTAAATGTGATTAAATTATCATGGATAAGAATAATGTGGATAGCACTATCCATATTATTCAGGTTTATTATAAATGTGATTTATAATATATTAGAGAGAGCATATTATGATTTATATTTGTTTATTAATTGTTAATTTAAATTAGATTCACATTGAATGATTAATTGAAAATATAATTAAATTTTATTTTGGTTTGTGAATGGGATTCACATAATTTCAATGGCTTGACTGAAATTTTTCACAAAATAATTGTGAATTTTTTTGTGGAAAATATTTACAACAATTATTTTTGTAAATCTTAGAGATATCATGAGATAATGAGATCTCATGATATAATGAGATCTCATGATATAATGATATCTCATGAGATGATTCGTAGCCGTCCCCCCTTTTGTAGGGAAAGAGGTTAGTCTCCTCATTATATCATCTCTAGTCAAAGGTGATTTAATTTGAAATTAATTATCTTGAATTATCAATATAATTTAATTAAAATTAAAGCATTTATTGTTGTGTTTTTACAACAACATCTTATCCATTGAAAGAAACACAAATCAATCTCAACCATTGATTGTGTGTTGTCCATGGATTGAGATCCATGGACTCCCAAAACCCTATATAAGAAGAGACACCCCTTGCTCTTCGAGAGACACTTTTATGACAACAACAAATGCTCTCTTCCTCTCTCTCTCTACACGTCATGTGCCTCTCTCCATGTCTCTCTTATGGCCATCCACCATGGATCCATTGAGAGATTCGCCATCGTCGTAGCATCGTCATTATGCTATCGGAGTACTTGCTCGTGGATCTCCTCTCCTTTAGTGTGCCTCGCTCGTGAAGAAGACGTCGATCTCGTATGACGAGATCAGGAGATCAGTTGCTTGGATCATCAACATGGATTGCAAGAAGGACATGTCTCATCAACGCGCTCGCAAGCGTCTCCTCTTTTGGATCAGACTTGAGATAGGGTGTCTCTTCGTTTAGAGACTCGATCGCAACCACGATTCAAGAGGTAAACCTTATACCTATTGTGGTTTAGATGAAACGGTCCGAGAAAGGTTCTTGGATCATGTGGTTTCATCTCATTAAATTCCGCTGCATCGAGCCACTAGTGCGACTAGTCGCTCCCGATCGCATTCGATGCGATCCACATGCTTCCGTGATGCGCTTGAGGATCTCCCCATATCCTCCATGGTCAAGCTCCAAGGATAGGTAGCTACACTAGCTACCGTACATCTCTTCTTCCCCCCTCTTCTTGAGCCGGTTGCACTTGAACTTAGAAGAGAATACCCCGCTCCTTAGGAAAGAGTTGCTAGATCAGAGGACTAGAGTTACCTTGTTGAGGGAGGCTGTTTCTTTGCCACTTTTAAGGTGGGGAGGTATATTTCGCTTACATTGTACAAGTAAATATTAATAGTCATAAGAGTTTGCGTATGTAGACTTGTTCTAACCTGACTATTGAGGTGACTTGAATAAGGGTCTTGTGGAACTTGAGGGTTGTTAGGTCTAAAATCCATTTCCCAATAAGGTTCCACCAAACTAATAATCCAAAGGTCTGACCGAGCTCCATACTACAATTTTATGATTTTAATACTCAGTATTGTTCTAAGTTCTTTATTTTTCCTTTATTCTTTTCATTTCTTTTATTCACTTATTCTTTCGAATAAGTGTTTGCTAAGGGACTAGCAAAGGTAAATCATAACGGGATGATGGATATGCATTTCATCATCTTTATTCATTTATTTTAGCTTGAAATCCCTTACAAAACATCTCTAAACATCACTAAATTCATTCTTTTACTAACTCTAACCCGTGTGTAAATATTATATATTCATCATTATTTTAACATAAAATAAATAAATAAAGGAAAAACAAAGAGAATAAAAGCCTATATATATGCAATAGATAAGGGCTGAATCAGAACCCGAGAGAAGGACAAGACTTGACCTGATCGATAAGGAATAAAGTAGGGGAAGATAAGACAATTACCAGAAAATCCAGAAAATTCATTTATCACATGTATGTATTCATCATATGGACATTATTACCTATATTGCACATTCTTTCATTATTTTATTCATTACTAAATCCTTTGTAAATAACAATTATTTCTTCTTGAAACTTGTGAATAAAATTCTTTCATAAATAGTAAAAATAAATTGCAACACAAATTTGTATATATTGTGTAAATAATAACACTCTCAAAAAGCCACAAGTACAAACTTGCAAGATCAATATCTGCTCCACCAAGACTCCAAATCCATCAAACTCACTTTCATTATACTCCAAATTAAATTATCTTTAAAATGGAGGTGATTTCATTAAAATCTGAGTTAAGATGTGAAATGTGGCCAATTGGTGCACTATTGTACATTATACCTATGTATACTATATAGTATATTTATTTATTTTTTGTTCATATTTGTGAATATTTTATTTTTAATTAATTGTAAATATTGTATTTAACTTATATAAAATACAAATAAAAATCACAAAATCAAAAATCAACAAAAATAGAATCATGTATATATTGTATATGTATCACCATATATATATTGTACTTATACTTATTTAATAAACCTATTAAATTAATTCCTAAAAATCAAATAAAAATATTATTAAAACTCTTGTAAAATATTGTAAATAAATAAATATTATACTATGCATATATTTATACAAATAATTGATTAAAAATCAAAATCTTGTATATATATGTATACATACCTATAAATAACCCTTTATATTTATTTTAACCCTTGTATATACATTATTTAATTAATTAAGAATGACTAAAATTAACTTAAATTTATTATTAACATTTTTTATTTGCATTATTTAATTAAATAAATTCATTTTTTATTTTTATTGTATTAATTAATACTTTCATTGATTTTTGTCGCCTAGTCTATTTTTTCCGTTTCCCCTGCGCCATCTGATTGGCCAGCCCGGGTCTGTTGACCCGGGTCAACTGGCTAGTCCCAGTGGCTCACCAGCTAACTACCGTCCCTTCGCCTATTTTTCCCACACATCTCATTCATTAACTACCACAGACTCCTTCTCTAATTTTTTCGCCCATTCAATCCCCTCGACCGCTAGCATCTTAGATCCATCTTCCACACCTTGATTTGCTCTTCAAATCTTGCCGGAGCAATCCCTATAAATTAGTCACTTCCACCTCCGCCTCGAGGTTGCTCCTTTCTTCAAGTTTCTCTGTGCATGAGGCTAATCTCTGGAGTCGAGGCAGTGACAGTGTTTCCAACTCCACAACTAGGAGTACGCGAGGGAGCCTGCGGATCGTGATCCAACCATGCAGCCGGAATCCCCCACTGTATTCCGACTCTCTGCTAGACGTAGCGGATCGAGGACACTCTCCACTTCCTTTCCACTAGTTGGTAATGTTAGATCTCTTAGATTTATTTTTGCAACTTTAATTTCGTCCTTTCAATTCAGTTTTAGTTTAGATCCATCAATCACCTTCAACCTCCCATCTACAAGATCAGAGGTATTCCAATCGCTCTCATCCATCTCTGACCATGCCAATACGTTCCCACAACTCTTCTCCATCTCTTCCACTGTTTGTCCACCTTCAGAACCTCCCAGATCCAAAATCCGATTTCCCCTCCGAGCATCTTCGCCGGAAACCCCCATTCAGTCACCGTCCCCCACGTTTTTGACCTAACATCTTGGTCAGAGACTTCCTCCAAGCACAAGCTTCGATTTGTAGAGTCAAAGCACGTAGTATCAGCACTGTATGAGATCTGGGAGTTCACCTGAAGCAAAATCCATTTCAACCCCTAGATACATACGTGGAGATCTTTGAGCTCCATTGTTTCCACCGATCGACAGAGGAGGAGTTCAGGAAGCCGTTCAACCATTAGCAGCAGATTCAGGCCCCGGAGGACGACCCAGATTCACTTGATCAAAGTTTGTCGGACACCTCTTGCTTCTAGTTCCTCCAGGGCTTTGTAACACCACATGATCAAGAACATAAGCCTCAGATCTGATCTCGCTCGTCGATTATGCCCCAAAGTTGAACCATGGAGTGACGTACCTAGATTGAATCTCATCTGTCCACACTATCTTCATCTCCAGTCATTGGATCAACCTCAAGATGAATTGTGGCCGCAGGTCAATCCACGTTAATAAATGGTATAATTGTATCTAGTCCCCTATCTTTATTTTATTTTCAAATAAGTCCTCAGTGGACATGTGGTTGAATTTAATAATTTGGACATTTACATTGATACCCTTTACATTTATTTTAATTTCATTTAAGCCATGTTTGAACTGTAGCACATGTTTGGCATGTGATTTTGGTGAAAATTGCAATAAAAGTATTGTATTTCTGTTTTATGGTTTAGTCCTTGAAATTAAGTTAATTAAATATAGGCCCAATCCAACGGGGCCCACGTGCATGTACACGTGCTCTCTTGGGTAAATTGCAATATTCGACCCACATATTTTTTATTTTTATCATTTAGTCTGTATACTTTAAATAATTGTATTTAGGTCCCTATGTATCTACATTTAATTTGTATATTAAAAATCAATTAAAATTTGTTAAAATACCTTAGAAATTCCATAAAAATTCTGATAGGTTCATGTTACATACACCTTGCATCCATAAATCGCATTTTGCATTTTCATTTTTTTATTATTCATAAAAATCCAAAAAATAGTCAAGAAATTCACTATTTGCATCCAAAAATCTATAAAATACTAAAACGTATTCCAAAAATTCTAAAAAAACTCATGTCTACTTATTTTGATTTATTTTAATTTCTACGTAATTTTAGAATTTTTATTCCTCATAAAACCCTTAAAAATAATAAAATTTCAAAAGCATAAAAAAATCATTTAAATTCAGTTAAAAATCCAAAAAATCATAAAACCTCTCCTTGGAAAATACAAAAAAAGTATCCTTCTGTGAGTGTACATTGTAGCCATTTTTTATTTCATTTGATATTTTAAAAGAATAAAAAGATTCGTATTGCATTCTATTTATCAATTTCTTTGTTTTTGATTTATTTAAATAATTTAAAAGTTTCAGAAAAATCACAAAACATTAAAAAACTATCAAAAACCCAAAAATAATTTTAGTTTAATTTTTTTGACTATTTTTATATATTTGAGAAATAAAAAAATTGATTGAGTGCATGTGTTTTAATTTTCTTTCATTATTCCATTATTTTTACAAATAAAAAAATCTTTTGCAAAATTAAAAATAAAAAAATATAAATAAGAAAACTAAATAAAAAATATATAAAAATCAAGTATAGTGTGCATAGAGATCCCTTGATTCTTTTCGTTTATTTTTTAATTAATAGAATGACCATCGGGATTTTTTTGTAGCCTCCCTGAGTTCGATCCTATTATCTATAAAGATAAACTAAATAGCAAAGTTCTCTTGCAACATTTTCTCTATTTATTTTTGCTTGAGAATTGAATACATTTTTGTTGAAGGATTTTTAGGGTTGAAACTTCACTGCACATGTCCATCTTCTAATCCATCTAAACATGCAATTTCCATTTCTACCAAAAGCTATCGCGCTTCAGCCATACCTCCCTCCTATGCTTCATCAACTTCCCCTCAAACCTCCAATCGTATGAGCCAATCTTTGGGCTGCTAACCTTGTGACCTATATCGAACTCCAACAGTACGTAACTAGCTCCCTGAAACCTCCGTCCAACAGCCATTCTCTCTCAAACCTGAATGAAGACGAAGGAAACACCCCTCTTTCGACTCTGAGCAGATAAGCGTATGGTCCGACCTAGACCTAGGAAGGTTCCGAGTTGAAGAAAGAGGTACCAACTCCATCTACTTCACAGAAGCTAGGAAGTGATCCAAACACAACCTCAAGAATGTGCTACACGGAGTGAATTGCTCGTTTGTGGCATAAACCACCTCGAGAAACAACTCCCCAAAAATTACAAGATGTCCACGGATACGGGATCCTGCTCCAGTCACCAGGCCGATCCAAGCCAAAATTTTTCATAGGGCAATCACCTCCAATAAGCCACGGGATGTTTGGGAAATCCCATATGACCAAGCACCACTCCTCCCACAGAATAGGGGCATGCTGGCCCTAGAGAGCCCATACACAGACATCAAAATCATCCTTCCTTTACTAGAATTGCGCTCCAAGATCATAGAAATTGATCTCTGACCCAACTTATCCTTCGGCATGAGGAAGACATCCCCATCCCATGCCAATACCACATCACCCACACTTCCAATAATAGGGATTGCCCTAAAATATGAAAGACAGTTACCTCCCATAGACGTCCAAGTGCCCAGCTTCTGGTCTACCGAATTCGACTCCTGAAGAAAGACAACATTCGCCCACTAAGAGGTCAATAGCTCGCCCACAACCCTTCTCTTCGCCCGATCCCCCAACTCCCCACACATTCCAACTGACAATCTTTATGATCCACTCGGAGGGTTAGCGCCAGATATCACTACCTGCAGACATTCTTAGGCTTGTTTGTTGTAATTTTTTTCCGAAAATTTGTTAGTTATCATGTGTTTTCACCATCACATCTAAATTTACTTTTTTACAATGAATATCACATTTTTCACTTCTTTATGGACAAACATGCAACTATAACCATAACGGATGGTGATACTTTTAATTAATTCATTTAATGAGGATTAGTTGCAAATATTTGGTGAGATAAAGGGAGACCTCTCCGCCCATCAATCGTATAAATAGCTCCCCCAAGGCGCGCGGGCGTTGTCATTACGCTTCTTTCCTCTCGCGCTCAGTTTGTTGAGACGGAAGGAAGCCCGTGCCCGCCATTGCTCTCTCGCACTTCTTCATCTGCTGCCTTCTTCTCGCTGTTCCGGAGACCGCTGACGATCTCCCCCTCTCTCGCCTGTGCATACTGTTCCTGGTTCGATAGCATTCATTCATTCTTCTTCTTCGTTCTAGGGTGACCTAAAGAACGAGATCGATGGGGGATCGGTTCTTGCCGGTGCTGACGGAGCTGATCATAGACTCCACTTGCTGGGATTTTCTTTCGGAGGGGAACATCAACTCCAGCCGTTACCGGAGGGCCCGCGCGGACGCACTCGGGCTCACAAACGCGAGGAGGCTCTCCTACAACCCTAGCGCCCCTCCTCGTCGTATTCCCCTCCTTGTGGATTGCCCCAACAGCCCTCACCACTTCGTCTACAAAGGCACAATCGAGGCCGCAAGCATTCTCTACGACCTGCATCTCGCTCTTCTCGACTGGGGACACGACGATGCCATCGCCGTCGCGCTCCCCCAGGCGTTGTTCCTCATCTGCAATTCCTTTGTCAGCTCCCAACTCTTCCAGGTTCCTAGCATGATCGCCTGCGTTTCCTGGGCGCCACATTCTTCGCAAATTGCTGTTGCCCTGTCTGACTCCGAGGTCCATCATTGGGACGCCCATGCCTGCCGCCTCTTGCGAACTGTGGACGGCGGGGTGCACACTGATTACGTCTCATCTATGTCCTGGAGAGATCTCCACTGCCTAACTACCGGGGGAGCAGATGGCTTGATCGATGCCAACGATATGCGGGTACGGTTCCCCAGCAGTACCGCTTCTCTGGCCATGAGGCTACAGTCTGCGGGTTGAGTTTTGCAGCTGATGGCATACAGCTGGCGAGCGGTGATGAGAAAGGTGTTGCTAGTACAAGGATCTCCGGCACAACCAGCATTGCCATATGCTCGAGGGGCACCGTGGGGCTGTCAAGGCCATTACTTGGTGCCCCTTTGATAGCTAAGGCCTGGTGACCGGCGGAGGGGATGGGGATAAGCGCATCAAGTTCTGGGATGGCCGCACCTGCGATCTGAACTACACCATCAATACGGGCTCCGATGTTTGGGGCTGGAATGGAATATGGAGGACAAAGCGCTCTTAAGCGCACATGGTAAGCCCCGTGGAATGCTGGTTTCTTGGAGATACTCAACGAAATTTCGGTTGGAAAGGATCCCATTTCACAATGAATCTGGACGATGTTCGCCTATCACCTGCATGACTTCCAGTCCTGACAGGCGGAATTTGGCTTTGGTTATGGCTCCAGAAGAAGATATAGACCTGTGAAGTTTGGTGTGGACTAATCAACCCCCTACGACATCCGAGCCCAAGGCAAAGGTTAAATTGGTTTCTAGAAAAGGTAATTCCAGCTTCTTCACCAGGTTCGACCACATTAGGTGACAAAAGTAGCTAAATTAGTAGAGCATATCAAGTCTCCTATATATATTGAGTTTATTAAGGTCTAATCATATTAGGTGACACAAGGACTTGAGCACCATGTAGGTATATGGCTTATCCAATATTCGATCATATTAGATAACTCACTGAACTCACCACTGCATAAGTAGATTTTCCCCCAAATATTCTTAGGAAATCATCCATGGTCAAGGTTCCAGAGATTTTGACCATATATTGAAAGATACACCAAATTTGGTCACTGTATAGGTAGATCTATCTTTTTTTTACCTTAAACATCCGATTTGTCAGATAACACATCAAATTTACCCGTCTTTAAACTCATCAAAATTTAAGCCTCTTTTTCAGCTATATTTGCTGAAACATTGATCTTTTTAGCATGGCATAAGTAGAGTTTTTTATATTTTGTTAATTTTTGAAGCATAATGAATTTGCAACTGTACATGTAGATTTTTTTCTAAGTCACATCGAGCACAAAAGTCAAATTATTGCACATGTAGAGTTTTTAACTATTTTGATTTTAGTGGAACCATGATTAGATATTTTTTTTAAAGAAATCTATTCATACAAGTGTCACACTGACATATTTTTTCCTTGATCTTCAGGTGAAACATTAATTCTAACAAACTGGATTGCCAATTTTTATGTATATGATTTTTCTTTTTAAGATCTGACTATGTTAGGTGACGAACACCTTTACTTCTACATAATTAGATGTATATTTTATTTAGATAGAAGTTCAGTATATAAACCCTTGTACTATATAATGAATCCTCCATGGCAAAGGTAAAGTTTTCAAAGATCTTTACCATATATTGGAAGACACACTTTAATAATAATTAC
The DNA here is from genome assembly GCA_037367405.1 of Ottelia alismoides. NCBI lineage: Eukaryota > Viridiplantae > Streptophyta > Magnoliopsida > Alismatales > Hydrocharitaceae > Ottelia > Ottelia alismoides. The sequence continues at coordinate 94,985 of JAZKJV010003511.1, read as the reverse complement.
ATGCCTCATTCTTTTTTCTAAAAGATTTGATTCATTAGGAGACGCTTTAAATTAACCATTGCATAGTTAGAGTCCTTGTTTGTTTTTAGAATTATTATATTAAAATTATCTTTGTAACCCTTCGGGTTCCGTAACCTTTAACCCTTCGGGTTCCGTAACCCCTCAGGGTTATTTATCTATTTTTCTTCTTGTACTCTTTAGGGTTTTCTCTCTATATAAGAGACCCTAGCCCTATAGAATAGATATCCCATTTGTCTCTCTTCTCCACATGGTATCAGAGCAACGGTCCTAGATCGGGGTTCTAACCTAAAATCCCCACCGCCACCTTCAAGCCTCACAAAAGCCTGCACGGATCCTCTTCCCTGAATTAGGGCCCCACACAAGGCCCTCCAATCGCCTCTAGTGCAGCAACCCTCCCGCTAGCGCTACCATGCACTTTCAGGATCTCCTACAAAGGTCGTCAGCCCCACAGCTACCCTCCACGGGTATCGTAGGACTCTTTTGGAGATCCAAAACTCATCATGAATCGCTTTCAAGAATCCAGATCTGCTGTCCATTGAGGGTTTTCAGCCCTTATTCAAGGGCAAATGTGAGTTATAGGGCGAGACAAAGCCCTTGTCCACGAATATTATGGCACAAGACATTACTATCATACACAAGGGCACAGAAAATTACGTGCTCTAGTCTCGATCTTTTATGGTGTTCATTGGTGGTCAGAGGAAACTCTACATTTCGACTAAAGATCCTTTAGATGAAAAAGACAAAGAGTACGACAACTGGAAAACTAACAACTATTTGGTTATCAACTGGATGACCAACAGTGTTGAGGTTCACATTGCCTCAAATCTTCTTTACAAAAATACGGCCAAGGAAATGTGGGAGGATCTCGAGCAAACATACTCCCAAAAGAAGACAAAGTCGCGCCTTGCAGACATTTACAAGCGAATCTGGTCGGCATCTCAGGGTGATTCCGTCATCATCGAGTACTACATGCATCTATCCAGCCTGTATGAGGAGCTTGCAATATTCCAACCCTCATGTTGCACCGAACAGATACAAGAGCGTTCTGACTGGCAGGTATACCGCTTCCTTGATGGCCTGCATTCTAGATACCATGCAACGAAGGAGCAATTTCTTATATCAGACACACTGCTACCAATGAAGGCCATCCTTTGGTTGACTTGTGGAGCTCGAGACATCTGCTGCCCGGCCTCTCGTCTTACCTTCAACAGAGAACTTTTCACACATCGCCTCATCTGGGCGAGGAGGCAGATACGGCTTGCGAGGAGTACACGGTCGTGATCCAAGTGGTGGCCGTGGATGGGAATCCGGATGAGGCCATGACTAGTCATGGTCGTGGGCGAGACTCTACTGCCCCATGCACTCACTATGGTAGGTGGAACTACCCGACTAAACGATGCTGGCATAAGTTTGGCGTACCTTCTTATCATGCCAATAATGCTTATGAGGATACCTATGATGTGGAAGAGGAATCGTCTACCTCCAGTGTCAAGACTGTTCATCTTAATGATACAGATTACTCCCGCCTAATGCAGATCCTTCAGACTCTAGGGCCTACCACCACTAGTAACACTACAACTGCTGCTCTGGCCACTCATGTACAATAGCCAACTCTGCTATCACTCCTACTCCAGCTTGGTTTATTGATTCCGATGCCTCTACTCATCTCACTGGACAAGGTAGTCTGCTCACTTCTTCCATACCATCTACCTTTGTGAAGTTAGTTCGAGTTGCTAATGGGACTCAATCACATATTACTACTGTCAGAACTATGGAATTCTCTTCCAAGCTCCGACTTTCGAGGGTTCACTGTGCTCCTGATTTTCCTTTTAGCTTGTTGTTAGTTCACAAGATTTATGTTGAGCTTCATTGTCGTGTGATATTTGATGGGTCTTGTTGTTATTTTCAAGACATTCGGACGAGGAAGATTTTTGGTGAGGGTCATGAGAAGAACGACCTATATTACCTTGACATACCCCCAGACTCTAATTTTGTTGGTGCTGCGTCTATCTCCGAAGATCCGTTCCTATGGCATCTGCGCCTTGGACATCCCTCTACCAAGGCCATCTCCATGATGTTTCCTAAACTCTCTGCTCTGTAGTCCTTTCAATGCGAGGCATGTGAGTTCGGGAAACACCATCAACTTCGTTTCCTGTTCGTACTGAGTCTCGTAGTACTGCTGCTTTTCATCTTGTTCATTGTGATGTTTAGGGACCTTGTCAGATCCGCACATTAAGTGGTAATCACTATTTTATACTTTTTTTGTTGATGATTATAGTCGATCTTCTCGGGTATATCTAATAAAGGAGCATTCGAAGATTAATCAAATTGTTAGAAATTTCTTTCAATATGTTAAAACTTACTTTTGTAGCATTGTTAAGATCATTCGTACCGACAATGCTCTTGAGTTAACCCAACATGACTTGACCTCTTTCTTTGCATGCCAGGGAACTGTTCACCAAACATCATGTCCATTTCTTGGTTAAATTGGATTCTTTGAGTTAAAACTCCTATTCTTTGGTTCTTCGGGGAGGAGCGGCTGGGGCGGTTCTCCTTTCGTTTCGAGAAGAAGTGGTTGTTGGAGGAGGGCTTCCAGGAGCTGGTAGTTGATCATTGGAGGGGGTGTGAGGTGGTGGGCTCTGCCGTGTCGCGGTTCGTGGCTAAGTTGGATTCGCTTCGACAGTTGCTGTTGTCGTATGGGAGGGAGGTCGCCAAGTGCTGGAGAGCCGTCAAGGCTGAGGCAGAGGCGGGGATCAACAGGTTGGATGGGGTGGATGATGAGCGGGGCCTGACTCCTGAGGAGGTGGCTGAGAGGGCAGCGTTTTTGGAGGCTGCTTTGCTGGAGGACAGGAAAGAAGAGATTCATTGGCGCAGAGATTGAGGCAGAAGTGGCTAAGGGAAGGTGACGCGAACACGTGCTTTTTTCATTCCGTGGCGTTCGGGCGAAGGAGAAGGAGTTTTCTGCATGATGTGGAGGTAGGAAGGGTGAGGGTGTCCGATGAGAGGAGCATTGGTGGTACCTTGCGGGAGTACTTCGTGAGGGCTTCGCGTAAGGTACGGGAGGACTGCTGCTGGGGGTGGACGGGGTTGGGTGTTGGATCTTTGAGTGGGCCCCAGGCTGACTCGCTAGTGGCGGCTTTTTCGGAGGAGGAGGTGCGCAGGGCTGTTTGGAGCTTGAATGCGGACGAGGCTCCTAGTCCTGATGGCTTCTCTATATCCTTCTACCGGGAGTTCTGGGATATGCTGAAGGGCGATATTTTGGAGGTTTTGGATGAGTTCAGGAGTGGCAACATGGGTATTGAGAGAGTTAACAAGGCTTTGATATTTCTGTCGTCGAAGAAAGAGTCACCTGTGGGGGTGGGGGATTTCGGGCCTATCTCTATTTCTAATGGCATCTATCTCATTGTCGCAAAGGTGCTGACGAGCATGCTTAAGGTTGTGTTGAGCTCTGCGGTGTTACCTGCACAATCCGCCTTCATTCCGGGGCGTTGTGTGGCGGAGGGGATTGTGACAACTTCGGAAATTTGTCTTGAGTGGAAGAGGTCTAGAAAGAAGGAGGCCGTTTGGAAGATTGACTAAACCAAGGCCTATGATTGTGTCAGTTGGAAGTTCTTGTGGGTGTCGCTCCTGAGGAGGGGGTTCTCGGAAGAGTGGATTCGTTGGATCAAGAGGTGCGTCACTACTTGCTCCTGCTCTGTCTTGATCAATGGCAGGTCGGAGGGTGGATGGTTTTAGCTGCAGAGGGGAGTTCGTTAGGGCTGCCCTTTGGCTCCTCTGCTTTTCGTGTTGGTGGCAGACTGTCTTGCAGTTTTATTTCAGCGAGCGGTAGGGGAGGCGTGGTGTGAGGGCTTCCGGTTGGGGGACATCTCGGTACCTTTGTTGCAATATGCGGACGACACGCTAATCTTTCTGGAGGGGACGAAGGAGTAGAACCACAATGCTGCTATTCTGGTTGATATATTTGGGTGCCTATCAGGTTTGCATACTAACAGGAAGAAGTCAGTGGTGGTTCCATTGTGCATGGACGATGAGGAAGGCGGCATGCTCGCTGGGTGGACAGGGTGCCCCCTGGGCCAGTTGCCGATCTCCTATCTGGGGTTGCCTCTGGCTGACGGTAGGTTGAGGCGGTCGGATTGGTACTGTGTCCTTCGGAGAATGGAGGAGCGACTGGAGGGCTGGAAGGCTACTACTTTGTCCAAGGGTGGGAAGCTTACCCTGCTAGAGCACGTTCTTTCTGCCATTCCGATTTTTTTCTACTCGACGCGCTTGATGCCTGTTGGGGTTGATGAGGTCTTTCTTTTGGTCGGATGGGAGGCAGGTGACGAGGGCCTTGCATCTGATTGCATGGGAGGATCTTGCTATGCCCGTTGCTGAGGGGGGCCTTGGTGTTCGGGATGTGGAGTTAATGAACAAAGCTTTGCTTGCTAAATAGGTAGTGCAGATCTGAGGTTCCTCTGACTCGTTGGTTTCCAAGCTTCTGAGGAGGATTTATGGAATCTCTGGGGAGTTGGTGGCTGGGAGGAAGCCTGGTGAGTCTCCGTTGTGGATGGGGATCCGTGTCGTGCTTTCGGAGCTCAGGTCTTCCCTCCGGCTGAGGTTGGGGACTGGCCAGCTTTTCAGGTTTTGGCAGGATGATTGGACGGGGGAGGGGGTGTTGGGCAACCGCTTCCCAAGGCTGTTGGCCTTAGCAGTTAATAGGGGGCGCAGCTGACAGAGGTGGCAGACTCAGGGTAGTGGGCTCTGAGGTTTATTTCGGTTCTGTCGGATCAGCAACTGAATGAGTTCTTGCGGTTTCTGTCGGAGGTTCCCCCTCCTGGAGAGATGTCTACTGAGCCGGACCATTTTGAGTGGGCGGATGGAAGATTCTCTGTAAAGAGCGCTTATCAGAAGCTGCGTGGTGGAGGAATGGGGAGCGATGAAGAGTTCTGTGCGGACATAAAAGTGATTTGGGCGGCAAAAATTCCTACTCGGGTTAAGGTATTCCTATGGTGTCTAAGGAGAAACCATCTGTGTGACAAGGTAAGGAGGGGGAGATTGTTTGGTGTGGTAGATCTGAGTTACGATAGATGCGAGGAGTGTTTGGAGGATGCGGAATACATATTCTTCGGATGCAGGTCTTCAGCGCATGTATGGGATTCGTTGGGGCTGACTTGGGTCCTGGCATCTAGCTTGGAGCATTTTTGGAGATCTATTCGAGCGGTGGGGCTTGGGTCCTCCGATGATGTCTCGAGGCCTTTTGCCGTTCTTTGGGCTATTTGGCTTGGCAGAAATGATAACATATTCAAGGGACAACGATTTTACTATGAGAATGTGCTCGCGCATTGTAATGCTTTGTACAATTTCTGGGTATCCAACCGATGTATCTTTTTTGCTATTAATGAAAGTTTTGATGTGGTGACTCCTGCCTTGGGATGGCTCCCCTTTTATTCAAAAAAAACATCATGTCCATATACCTCACAACAGAATGGTATAGCTGAGAGGAAACTCCGACACTTGCTAAATGTTGCCAGATCTCTTCTTAGTCAAATGAGTGTTCCTAAACAATATTGGGGAGATGTTATCCTTACTGCAGTGTATCTCATCAACCATGTTCCTTCATCTATTCTCAAAGGGGCAACTCCATTTTCCTTACTTTATCCTACTGAGTCTCCTTTTCCCATACCTTTGCGAGTTTTTGGTTGTATTGCCTTTGTTCATAACTTTCATGCAGCTGACAAATTATCCTCTCGTGCCATCAAATGCGTCTTTCTTGGGTACTCTCATAACCAGAAAGGCTATCGCTGCTATGATCCTATTGGACGTCGATACTATGTGTCTACTGATGTCACCTTCTTTGAGTAAACAAGTTATCTCACACAGACTGTGAGTGACATTCCTCTGGACCTCCCTCCTCCACCAATCGTCTATACTCGCCAGCGTACCTCTATACCTTCTATACCAGTGTCTGTACCTTTGCCTGTCCCTTTTATGTAGGATGATATGCCCACTTCGAGTGCTCCCACCACTGCTGTCCCGGATATACCTGGGGAGCTTCCTATAGCTCTACGCAAGCAAAAAAAGGAAATGTACATATCACCCCATGTCACATTTTACTTCTACAGATGGTTTATCTAGATGTGACAAGAGATTTACAGATGCTCTGAATGCTATTACCGTTCCAAGAGATCATTTCAGTGCAATGCAGGATCATGGTTGGCGACAGGCCATAGATGATATGGATGCACTTACCTCCTAGGGCACGTGGGATCTTGTGTTGTGCCCCTCGGGAGTTCGCCCTGTGGCTTGTCGATGGGTCTTCACGACCAAACAGTCGCCTGATGGTTCTATTGACAGGTTGAAAGCCAGACTTGTTGCCAAAGGTTTCACACAAACCTTTGGAGTTGATTATTTTGAGATCTTCTCGCCTGTTGCCAGAATGGGGTCGATACGTTTCTCTCTATTGCTGCCAATAAGGCTTGGTCCATTTATCAACTTGATGTGAAGAACGGCTTTTTTATGGTGATCTTGAGGAGGAGGTCTACATGATGCAACCACCGGGGTATGTAGTCGAGGGGGAGCATATATGTCGACTACGCAAGGTCATTTATGTCCTGAAGCAGAGCCCAAGGGCATGGTTTGACAGGCTCACTACGGAGATCAACACACTTGGTTTTAGAGGACAACATCTGACTACTCTATCTTTGTAAGACGACGATATACTGGCACGATCATCCTTGCTGTCTATGTTGATGATATGGTTATCACAGGAGATGTTGTAGATGGTATTCATGAGACCAAGGCCTTCCTCCAGAAGGTCTTTGTCATGAAAGATCTCGGCCAACTTCGTTATTTTATTGGTATCGAAGTAATACACACTAAAGAGGGGCTCCATCTTTCACAGAGAAAGTATTGCCTCGATATTCTGACTGAGGCAGGCTTTCTTGGATGCAAGCCATCTGGTATCCCTGCAGAAGTGAGAAATATTCAACATTTACTGATCCAGCTTTTGAGGATGCAACATGATACAAAAGCTTAGTGGGAAAATTACTCTATCTCACTGTTCTTAGGCCAGATATATCATATGTTGTGAGCAGAGCCAATCAATATATGGAGAAGCCTCTTTACAGTCACTGGCAGGATGTTCTTTTGATCCTTCGATATTTGAAGGAATCTCCTGAACGCGGACTTTTCTATGGGGTAATGGACACACTATTATCTCTGCCTATATAGATTCTGACTATGCTAGTTCTCCTGAGGACCGCTGATTCACTACAGGATACACCATGTTTGTTGGGGATAACCTTGTCACTTGGCGAAGCAAGAAGCAGACAGTGGTATCCAGATCCAGTGCGGAAGTAGACTACAAGGAAATGGCTCAGGACAGATGAAAGATCACATGGCTTGTTTCTTTCCTAACAGAACTTGGCATGTCAGTCGTCACTCCTGTACCTTTATACTACGAGAAGTCTGACACGTATATCGCCACCAATCCAGTTTTCCATGAGCGGACAAAACACATTGAAGTTGATTGCCATTTTATTCGTGATGCAATATGAGGAGGATGAATCATCACTCCACACATCTGCACTGAACTTCAACTTGCAGACATCCTCACAAAGGCTCTTCCAAGGAAGCGCCTAATGTACTTAGTATCCAAGTTGGGCATGATCGACAGATATGCTCCAACTTGAGGAGGAGTGTTAGAATTATTAAATTATGATTATGTTTGTAACCCTTCGGGTTCCGTAACCCCTCAGGGGTATTTATGTATTTTTCCTCTTGTACTCTCTAGGGTTTTCTCTCTATATAAGAGTCCCTAGCCCTATGGAATAGATATCCCATTTGTCTCTCTTCTCCACATTCATATTGAATGGCACATGGATACAACCTCTGCAAATGTAGATGTTGGTTTTTTAATGCTTTGATCGTTGCAGGTGACACATTGAAGTATCCACTGCATAGGTGGACTTGTTTAAGGTTTTGATCATATTCGATGGGACACTTATCCAAGCCTTGCATATGTAGAGGCTTCCTTTCCCTCCTAAGGACGTGATTATATCGAGTCTGACATTGTCTTCACCATGGCATCTACAGTAATATTTTTCTGATCATATTAGGTGAAATAATGATTTTAGTACTTTATAAATGGTGTTCGTCCAATTTGATCTTATTATGCAGACCATTAATATTTGAGCACTACGTTGATAGAGCTTATGCATAACTGACTATATTAGATAACTCGATGAATTGACAACTGCATATATAGAGGCATTTTAAGGGGGTTTGCTATGGGGGGTCATGGGTGTACGGGGGGATGAAAGACTTTCACGGAGACGATTATGGACTCTGTAAATAAAACATGTGTCACGCTCCACAACTATCTAGCTGGTCAGTCTTGTTGCCATGTCCGCTCTACTTCTCTGCTCCCAATTATATATCAGGGCACCATCTTACTTCGTCTTGCATCTTGTACCCTGGGAAGCTACTAAAAAACAATGCTCAATCTTCATTGATCGATGGTCTCAGAAATTCATCATAGGTATACTATGATTAGTGATTAACATCAGAGCCATCGACGAACTCTGGCTTTGCACCTTACAGGGAAAATCAAAGTCCATGCCAGGTCTAATATATTGCGTGGACTTTCGACCTCGCTCCAATCCAGCATGAACAAACAACTGGGGCCCACAGGGACTGTATGAAGTGGGTGAGAGAGGTGAGCATGTGCCTTGAGATGGTTGTATCCTGTCTCCCCGCCGGTGGGGAATCCGCTCCCTGGTCGTCGCCTTGCTGCGTCTGTCCTGTCCTCTAGGAACCTTTGGAAGGTAGGGAGTGTGACAACGTACATGCTTCCCATGTCCTTCTCATCAGTTGCAAGGTTTGGTTGTGCGACATTGACTTGGCTGAAGCTGCTTTTCGGGCCCAACCATCATGCATCAACCAAAAACAAGCGTTGATGGGATTTTTGTTGAAGAGTTGATAAAGAAAATTGATTGAGGAAGCTATCGAAAGCAACATGTTATTTTTGTAGTTGGTGGCATAATGAAATTAGCAATTGCAAATATGAGTTTTAAATATTTAATCATATTAGGTATATAGAGTTGTATAGATTTTGTTATCATTGGATAAGATATTGATGGAATCACTGCATAGTTTGAAGCATTTTTTCCTTTTAAAGATTTGAATCTTATTAGGTTTCTCACTAACTTAACCATTGGATAGGCAGTGGCATTTTACTTTCAAGGTATGATCATATTAGGTGAAATGTATATTTAACAAGTGCATACATGCTAGTACTTTTCTTCTGATTTGATCTTTTATTAGGTGAATAATTGATTTAAGAATTGCTCTTAAGAAAATATTTAGCATCATGCATGTATGGATTTTTCATATTGTATGCTTGCTTACTTGCTGATTTAATCAATGCATATACCAATACCATTTTTAAAGATCTGATCTTATTACATGTCAATTGAACTGACTATGTATATTTTGATTTTTTTGTTCTTTTTTATGTACAAATAAAAAGGATGGTAAAGAAAAGGAGGGTTCCTAAGATCACTAGAACTAGATGGTGGAATCTTCCACTGAACCAATCGAGCTTCAGGAAGAAGGTTTTAGAAGATTTATCTTGGGATTGTAGTGGAAGTGCAAACGAGATGTGGGAGGCAGTAGCATTATGTATCCGAAAGATAGCCAAAGAGATGCTAGGTGAGTCAAATGGAGGAGCACCAGGTCAAACGGAGGCTTGGTGGTGGAGTGAAGGAGTGCAAGAGAAGCTAAAAATTAAAAGAGCATGCTTTAAAGCTATGTCTAAGGATAGAACAGAGGAAACTATCACAAACTACAAAATAGCAAAGAAGGAAGAAAAGAAGATTGTAAGCGAAGCTAAGTCGAAAGCTTATGAAGTTTTGCATAAAAATCTCGACTCTAAGGAGGGCCGGAAGGATATATTCAGGTTGGCCAAAGCAAGAGAAAGAAAGACCAAAGACCTTTCTCAAGTGACATGCATTAAGGATGAGGAAGGTCACGTGCTTGTTACTCAGAAGGATATAGAGACTAGATGGGAGCAGTACTTCCATAAACTTTTCATTGGGGAAGGAAATAGAGAGATCACTTTGGGTGATTTAGCTAGTAGTGAAAGTTACTTGAATCATGCAAGCTATACACAGATACAAAGAAAGGAAGTAGAGGAGGCTTTGAAGGTTATGAGACCTGAGAAAGGTGTAGGACCAGATGACATCCCTGTAAAAGTATGGAAAGTTTTAGGTGAGCGCGGTTTGACTTGGCTTACGAATCTATTCAATGTTATTTGGCGAAGCAAGAAAATGCCTGAAGATTGGAGGAGGAGTATCGTGGTGCCTCTTTATAACAATAAAGGAGACATTCAAAATTGTTCAAATTATAAAGGGAACAAGCTGATGAGTCACACTATGAAAATTTGGGAGCGTGTGATCGAGAGAAGGTTGAGGCAAGTTTCCAACGTCAAAGAAAACCAATTCGGATTCATGCCAGGTCGCTCAACTATTGAAGCCATCCATTTGCTGAGGAGAACAATGGAGATTTGTAGAGCTAAAAGGAAGAACCTCCATATGACCTTTATTGATTTGGAGAAGGCTTATGATTCTGTCCCACGAGAGATATTGTGGAGAGTTTTGGAGAAGAGACAAGTGCCCGTCCTATACATTAACCTCATAAAGGACATGTTTGCTAGGGCTTTATCTTGTGTAAGGACCACGTCTGGGAAGACTAGCTATTTTGACATCAACATTGGTTTACATCAAGGTTCAGCTTTGAGTCCATTTCTTTTTACTTTGATTATGGACGAGTTGACAAGTCACATTCAGGATGAGTTAACTTGGTGTATGTTATTTGCTGCTGATATTGTGTTGATTGACGAGATTAGAGATGGAGTAAATGAGAAGCTTAAGGTCTGGAGACATGAGTTGGAGAGTAAAGGATTTCGTATAAGTAGGTGCCTCGCGACCTCATCTTCATAGGGCAGGCTAAGACAGAATATATGGAGTGCACCTTTGATGGAAGCAATGGTGAAGGAATTGAGGTGAAGATTGGTGATGATAACATTCGGAAGAGAGATTCTTTTAGATATCTGGGATCTATTTTGCAACATGATGGGGAAATTGATAGAGATGTTACTAATAGAATAAATGCAGGTTGGCTAAAGTGGAGAGGAACCTCTGCTATTCTCTGTGATAAGAAAATTCCTTTAAAATTAAAGGAATGTCTTACAAAGCAGCCGTGAGACCTGCTATGCTCTATGGATCTGAATGTTGGCCTGTGAACCATAGACATGTGCAGAGAATGGCTGTAGCAGAAATGAAAATGCTAAGGTGGATGTGTGGACACACACGTAAAGATCAGATTCGGAATGATGCAATCATAAGAAAGTTGGTGTTGCTCCGATCGATGATAAGATGCGAGAAAAACGTTTAAGATTGTTTGGTCATTTGCAAAGAAGATCAGCTGGTGCACCAGTTAGGAGATGCGAGTGTTAGGATGTTGAGCCGGCTAAGAGAGGGCGGGGACGGTCCAAAGAAGTGTTGGAAAGAGACCATAGGAAGGGATCTTTGTTTGTAGATATAAGCCCGAGATTGACCCAAGATAGATCTGAATGGAGGCGAAGAATCCATGTAGCCAACCCTACTTAATTGTGGGAAAAGGCTTTGCTGTTGTTGTTTTTTTATGAAAAACCAAGTGATGGTTAGTCAAGAGAAGTAGCAATCATTAGAATGCCTTCAAAAGTCATCAAAGAATAATATTAGGTGATGCAATGAACTACATTGGTGGATTGTATTAGGTCTCCTATCATCCTAACCACTGCCGATATATAGTCGACTAGGATCTGCTCATATTAGGTGACATATTGTTTGAGCACAACATAGGTGGAGCTTTTGATATTTGGACAAATTAGATAAATCGATGAATTCACTACTGCATAAATAGAGTTTCTTTCAAAGGTTTTTAACATATTGGTGTCATTCAGTGCCGTTCCTGACATTTCATGGGCCCTAGGCAAAAGAAAAAAAGGGGCCCTTATAAAAAACAATTTATTTTTTTGAATTTGTAAATTTCTTTAAAAGGTTCTTAAAATGTTACACGAAACAATGGATGTTTATGACCGACAAGCATCAAACCATAAGTCATGAATTAAAAATTATAAAATATGATTTCTACGAGCATTTCCGAATGCAAAATCATTAATAATAACATCAACATCAATATTTTCTAATAAATCTCTCAATTGATAATGTTGACAAACCATTCAATCTTTCTTGCTACATTGATGATCTCAAGTAGGTTTTTATTCATTTTAACTTTGAAAAACTTCTTTCGGCTGACGCCACAGTCACATGCATAATTTAAAAATTCTTATGCAATAAAAACATGAAGATAACAATCCATGAACATTATAAACATAAGAAATTTAATAGCAGACATTGACTCATTTGGCGAAGTCATTTGCAACACAGAGTAAAAATCATTGAAATAAACATTACACGAATCATCACGAGAAAATTTAGAGTATAAATTAACACAATATTCTCTTAATTCTTTACCATCCAATTCATTTAACATATTTGAATCGAATAAATATCCAAAAATATTTTCAAATTCTTTTAATTGCCAAATCTACATTTTAAATACGTGATCACCATGCCTACAACAATCAAAAAGTACCCAAGTCTAAATAATTCATCAGTGGATTGGATTTCTTCGTCCTCATCATTCTCATGAAATTATTTTTTTCTAATAATACGACGTTTTACCGGATGACTTGGTTCTGTATCCATTTCAAGTGCAATACTCTTAGTAGTTTCTAAATTAGTAGCAAAACCTTCTTCTCTGTACTTAGCAAAGAATGATAAAACACCTACTTGTTTTATGATATAGTTAATGCAAATGATTCCGATTACAATTTCTTGCTCAACATATTCACAGAAAATAAAATATCATATCAAATTACCACACAATGAAGAACCTCAAAAATAGTAAAACAACAACAATAAAAGGATTACCACTTTGAGATCAGAGTCATAGAGAGTACAAAACACCCCCAATGCACTCCTTCTCCCCCCTTTGCCTCGACGGGTGCCCGCACTTGACTGTACAACACGGAACAACAAAATCAACAGTTAGATTCAACAAAGCAAAAGCAACCTAATTCAGTAAATGACCCAATTGACTGAATCAACCTCGAAGCAATTGAGTAGAACACTCTGGTGAATCGAAGTCGAAACTTTGTTTGGCGTTTGGGGTGAGAGTTTAAATGTTTCGATCCGGTGAATCATAGTCGAAACTTGTTTGTCGTTTGGGATGAGAGTTTAATTTTTTTGATATATATATAGAGATAGATGTTTAGTGAGAGAGAGGGGAGTGATGGGGGTTTAAATGTCAAGAGAGATATTTCCAGAGAGAGCGAGGTAATGAATTAAATTATAAATTTCGTGAAAAAGAAAAAATTTGGCTGTTGAGGATTTCATGGGAAGATGAAACGTGTTGTGATTGTTGCATGTATTTGGAAAATGGGAATGGAACGTTGAGGATGGTGGGAGACATAAGAAGCCTTCTTTATAATTGAAATGAAGGATAATGGGCCCCAAAAAATCATGGGCCCTGGGCGGTTGCACTTCAAGACAACCCCCAGGGCCGGCCCTGGTGTCATTGTATATCGTCTAGGGAAAATGTAAAGCTTTTATATATTGGGCAACACACTTTGTTAACTACTGCATAAGTAGATGCATCTTTCTTTTAATAAAAGATTGATTTAGCCGTATCTCTTAAAATTAACCATTGCATAGTTAGAGTTTTCTATTATCTTGAATTAACCTTTGCATAGCTATTTTTTTTACAATTGCGTAGTTAGAGTTTTTTCTATCGCACATAGATACTACGTCTGCATAGGTAGATATGGTTTTATAATGCTTTATTTGTAGCAGGTGATCCATTGAAGCAACCGCTGCATATATAGAGTTGTTAAGGGTTTTATACATATTTGATGAGATAGTTATCTAACCGTTGCATAGATAGATTCTTCCTTTCACTCCTAAAGATGTGATCATATCAAGTCGTACATTGACTTAAATATGGTATGTTTATTGGCTTTTTTATTGTAAGGATTTGATCATACTAAATGAAGTATTGATTTAAACACTTTGTAAATAAAGTTCTTTACAATTTGATTTTATTAGGTGTATTGGTTTATGCATTACATTGATAGGGCATTTAAACACTTTGTAAATAAAGTTCTTTACAATTTGATCTTATTAGGTGTATTGGTTTATGCATTACATTGATAGGGCATTTAAACACTTTGTAAATAAAGTTCTTTACAATTTGATCTTGTTAGGTGTATTGGTTTATGCATTACATTGATAGGGCTTTTGCATAACTGACTATATTGGTTAGTGAATTAACCATTGCATATGTTGATATCTTTCGAAGGGTGTTATTATATTAGGTTACACGATGAAATTAAAAATCTTTTGATCATATTAGGGGACATTATTTAACCAATGGGTAGATAGATGTCTCTTTTTTTTTAACGATTTGATTACACCAACAACACATTAAAATAAAATTGAATACATCATAGTTCGATGATATTGACATGGCCCGAGACATACTTTCCTTTTTAAATCTATTAGTATAGTCAGCAACTTTACCATCGAATATTTTGACGCAATACTTTTAGGGATTTTTATATTTGTGCCCCTCCGATATTTACCTATAACCCTACGGCGCTACCTTTTTTGTAATTACACTTGCACCCCTTACAGAACCACATAATTGCACTTATGTTCATGTGTCTTAATTGTTGTTCCTAGATTGAACATTAAAGGCAGTGGGCACAAGTGGAATTAAAAAGAAAAAAGTAGCGGCACAAGTGTTCCTCTCTTTTTTCTTCTTCTTTATCCTTTTTCTTCTTCCTCCTTTTCCCTCCTTTGATCCTCGCGACCTCTAATAGCAAACCCTCCCTTTGCCCACAACCCTACTCTACCTGTAACCCCACTTGCTACCCCCACAACCCGCTTCCTTCCTCTAATGGTCGCATGTAGCTCCTTTCTCACCCCTAAAACTCCGCTTGTAACACCCACCTTAGCAACGAGGACTACAAAATAGGCTATTGAGAAGGTCTGCTGTAGTAAGGAGGTGCAGTGGGGGATGGTTGCAAGGTTCTGACATGGTTGTCGATGATGCTTGAGGATGAAGGCTCGAGGAAGATGATCGACACAGTAGTACACGTCAAGGAGGGTAGCTGAGACGATGAAGTCAAAGGTGGCTGGGTCTGAGAAGGGACGACAAGGGTTTTGGGATGTGTGATGTGATCACATGTCTCTCAATTTTGTCCCCCTAAGGGTCTGTTTGGTAACTGGGTTGGGTTGGGGTATCTCCGTATGAATAGTAGTTGTTTGGAGGGTTGAAGGGTTAGAATGATAATTGTGATATGATGTGATATTGATTATGTGCTATATTAACTTTTTTTAATGATTATAATATGTTTTTTACGCTAATAGTTTTATTCGAACATAGTTAAAAAATATTATACAAAAGAAATTGTATGGTCAATATAAGCAATCTCAACTCAGGTTGGGAGGGTTGGAGCCAGGGGTATGCCGGTGTAGTACTTCGATATACACCAGCAGCCAAACAGGTCATAAGAGTTTGTTCTCTGACAGTGTTGGTTAAGAATGTGTTCTTCCATCTTTGGAGATGTAATGTAGATTAAGTCATTTCTTTTTCCTTTTTTTTTAAATTTTTAAATAAAACAGTAGGGATGTGTCTTTTCATGTAATAATGCTTCTTTTAGTCCAAGAGACATGTCTCTTGATTGAAATTTGCTCTATACAAAACCGTCCAAACTTTTGTAAAGGGATTCAAATCGAATGCATGAATTGTGATTTAGCCATTGGGTTTATCTCATTTTGTTATCAGATTTCTTTTTTCCACTACCCTTCGATCCCTTTCTCGACCCCTCTTTTCCCTGATTTGTCTTGGTGTGCTTCCTCTCTCTCTCGTGCATCTCCTTGCATTCTTACCCAAACACCTGCATAACTGACGTATTTCTCATTCTCTCACCCCTGCACTTTTCCAACCCATATATTCCCCTTCAAAAATAGAGCATGGCAACCAAGTCGTTCTTTTGCCTTAATGGTCCAACAAGGTATTCAAAGAAGATGATAGAAAGGAAGAATGAAAGTTGCTTGTTGTTGTCTTGTTACCATGTATTAAAGGATGTTACGATTCTTGTCTAAAGATTCAAAGTATATTAAGTACGTTGTATGATAGAATTAAAACATTTAAGGAGAGTTTGCAAATCATGGTGTCATCTTAATTCTCTGCTGCTTTTCTTGAGACTCCATCATTCAGCTTTTACTCTGGCACACCACTTCCTCTCTATTCTTTATCCCCTACTAGCACTTTTTTTCTCATTTACTCTCCTTTTTGTCCTTTTTTCTTGTCCATTTCCCCTTCATCCTCTCTTTCTCCCTTCAATACTCTATAGCAACCAAAGTCCCTACTCAAACGAAACACCACCGCTATTACTTTCCCACCAATTCTTACCATAACCCACTTTAGTAGTGCCTCCATTGTCGCCTCCGCCGATGCTATCTCCACGTAGCTTCAAGAACAATGTTGTCACCTCGCCAATTCCACATGTAAGTAGATCGATACCAGTACTGTGTCACCATGCCATTTATTGTTGTTTGACATGTACATTCACCACGCATATGTCGGCACCTTTGCAGGTGCTATCTTCCTCCATTATGGTCACTCTGCCTCCACACGATCTCTTTGACATTGGCGTTATGTTGGCACCGTAATAAAATAAAGAAGTTTCAGGAAAACTCCTAATGAATGTATCCTTGAAGGAAGGCTCCAAAAAGATAGAAGCTTAGAAAAGCGACCACATAAATACAAATATTTCAGAAAATTATGTTATAAGTTCAACACAAAGCTGATGTATTTGCAGTAAGGTTCCCATTCTACAACCATAACTATATGCAATTAAGCATGGAGACCAACTCATTCAGAAACGAGTGTTGCTAGCTGGGTAGAATTGATGAAGTACAAGTCATTTCTTTTTCTGTTTTTTGGGACCTTTCAATTTAAATAATCGGAATATGTCTTTTCATGGTGGGCCTCCTGATTATGATTGGATAATAAAACCACCCATACTTTTGTAAAGGGATATATATTGAATGAGTAAATTATGATTTAGCCATTGGATTTATTTTCTCGTTGATTTTCTGTCTTCTCCTCTACCCTCCAATCCCTTTTGCAGTCCCCTTTCTTCTCCCTCACGAAACTTGACGTGCTTCCTCTCTCATCCCATGTATCTCCACGCATTCTTACCATAAACTCCCACTATTGGCATGTTGCTCATTCTTCTTCTCACCCTCCACTTATACAACCCCCTTTTTCCCCCTTCAAAATCCAGGCTGTGTGAAGATGGTGTTTCTTTATTGAATTAGTGATGGGTTCTCCTAGTTGTTGGTATTTATGGCTGCCAGCTTTGCATTCCTCCCCTACAAAAAAACAACCCAAGAATCTAGGAACATAAATCTAATTAACATCTTTCTTAATCCAACATTGGTTTGAATAACCATGTTGGAGCATAAGTCTAACTAACATCTTTCTTAATCCCATCTTAGTTTTAATAATGTTTTAGTTTTTCTCATAGAAAGTCCACTAAGGGAAGGGCTCTACTATCAGTGCAAGAAGAATGCATGGGTGTAAGTGTAATTGCACAAAAAATTTAGGGCCACATGTGTTATTGGCAAATCTCAAAGGAAACACATGTTAAAAACCCCCCACTTTTAAAATTTGATCTTATTAGGTGAAATATTGATTTTACTGGTGCATACGTACATCATATTTTTTTTTACTATTTGATCTTATTACGTGAAACATTGGGTCGACCATTGTTTTCAAAAAATTATTTACGAGCATGTAGAGCATTTTCAGATTTTGTTATGTTAGGTAACTCACTGATTCAAGCGGTGATGCATATCCAGATGCCTTTTTCCCTTAAAGATTTTATCTTAATAAATATCAGTTAAACTAACTATTGCACAGGTGCAATTTTTAAAGATTTGAACTTTTTCTTTAAAGCGGCAGGATGGCTAATAGAGAGCAGTCACCATCTGTAACGGAACGGAACGCGATGACTAGCGGAAGCGTGCAACTTGAATTCGCACGACCGAACCGTTATCGATTCATGCATGGTAATCATTGAGCATACAAAAATCATTCTAAAAAAGATTCATAAAATCCAATTCAATCGAGAGTTCCATTATTACAACATCTATAAAGGGTATACTTGCAAAAGAAACTAAATAATTTTACAAAATGGGTCCCTGTTCCAGTGGGCATACAGATATCCACCATAAACCATGCAATATCCATACCGCGCTGAATGTCTTATTGAGTTTGTTGCATGAACTTGAATGCTTGATCAAACTTGTTCTTCACCTGAAATAAATAAACATAATTTGCATGAGCCTAATGCCCAGTATGTATCAGGGTCCATGCATGAGAATTCTGACGGTCTTTTAACATGTTATAATTCATGTACTTAACTCTCAATAGAATAACATCATTACATGCCTAATTGTCCAATGCATTTCTAAGTCTGTTCCCTTAACAAGGTGCATATTGAGTTCGACATGAATATACATGTGCAATACACAAAAAATATATAAGCTATCATTTTTCAACATAAGGGGTATGTTTCTCAAATTCGTGATATGTTTATGCATCCTTGATCATTTAGATCATTCTTTCGGATTAGCCCCTTAAAATAGCTTTTGCATGACTTGTGACAGTTTATTATTCTTAAACCATTTCTCTTCTAACATATAATGATTTATCTTTGATTAAATCATTTCCTTGCATAACATGTAATGGCTTACCATTATAAACAATTTCTTTCACAACATGTTATGGCTTACCTTTCTAAACTATTTCTTTCATAGCATGTAATGGTTTACCATTATAAACTATTTCTTTCATAACATGTAATGGCTTACCTTTCTAAACCATTTCCTTCATAACTTGTAATGATTTATTCTTTCTTTAAACCATTTTCTTGCATGACATTTCAGTACATGTGTACATATACTTTAACATTAGCATAACTGTACATATACCCATGAAATTAATATAATTGCACATATTCCCATGACATTAACTTAATTTCACATATGCCCATAACATTTTCAATGTTTAGGTTGTCTTAATTGTTAGATTCTTAGGCGGCTTTGATGGCTTTGCTGGCTTTACCGCTGGCACTAGCGGTCCATAACATAACATGACAATGTAGCTTCAACTGTAGAGGACTTAGCTTTTGCCTCTATGGTTCCTTGCAACCATACGTCCCTTGCGGCGTTGCCCCTTGGGCTTACAATAATTGGACTCTAGAGGTGGCTCCCACCCTTAGGTGTAGCACTTAGCTCCGCGTATCGTCAGTAGCTACAACAGTAGAGGACTTAGCTTTTGCCTCTGTGGTTCCTTGCAACCATACACCCCTTGTGACATTGTCCCTTGGCTAACACGATAATTGGACTTTAGAGGTGGCTCCCACCATTAGGTGTAGCACTTAGTTCTGTTTATCGTTATCGTGCCATTATTCATTTTAAGAAAATTTCAATTATTTTATTAGCACTTCCTTTTCCATGCAATAGTGGTTCATATGAACATTGTAGTTCTATAGTTTATGGTCAAGATTTATGACTTTGTAGATTTAATAATCACTATAATGTTTTATACATTCAAATAAAATATCCTATGATGGTGAAGTATCGGTCATACAATTTACTCAAAAAGGTTGTCATCATCTTCCAATTTTACAATAACACAATTATTTTATGTCAGTGGAGTTTCTTAAGTATAATATCAATTATTTATCCTCCAAAATAAGTCGTTATAGTATCCTACGTGGAGAAACTACACTTATATTAAGGTGTCGATGATTAATTCGTTGACACGTAATATAAGAATTTATATTTATACACTTCAATTGCTCGTATATGTGCACGACTGTATGGTTTAGATACATTGGCAAATTCCATAACAGTATTATTGGGAACTCTGGAATGCAAGTTTACTTTATTTGTCAGCTATTGATAACATATATATACATCTTATAAATTAAGCAATAGAATTTGATGATAACAATTTTTTAACTTACGGAAGATTTTTGCCAACAGTTTTACATTTTATTTAAAGTTGATTGTAAGTCCAACCCTAAAATCTTTTAATTTATACCTATAAAAAAGAACAAATATATAACATCTACGTAATTGACCCATTTATAGTACTAGATACAAATCATCCCCAATTAACGGATATATTAAATAGTTCCATTTTTTTGTAATGTGAATGTCAAGATCCAAAATCGAACACATAACCTTAATTCAATAATAAGGATGAAAACCTCCAACCGTCCTCGTTATGATACTAATGGCATATGAATTAATCTAATATTTTCGTGTGACAATCAATGATAACAGAAGATCCATATATATAAATAATGAAGTGACATTTTTAAATCTTCAATCTTCTTATCACTAAACAAATGTTACGAGCTCCTTATATAAATATTGATACATGAAGATAATTAATTTGCTCGAGAGTGAAGGAAGAACGTTTAATGTCTATGGGCGGCGAAATCAACTGTTGACACGATGAATATAGTAGGACTGTAGGGATATTACGGATATGAACCATAAGATATATCTTCGATGTGAATTAGTACCACCTATAACAAATCTTAAGGGTTTGACATATACATCTACAGATTGTATCTCAAATTTGATGTTGGATTATGCGTAATCCTAAACCGATGAGATCGTATTTTATGCAAACTAAGTAGCTACTTAACACAATTATTGTTGTAAGGCATAAGTAGATTCATCATATTGTATTCCTAAGGGATCGGCAAATACATTGAAATGCCTTAATCCGAACATGATCATTGCTCATACTTAAAATCCTATGCTGACATATAAATTCAGAGTTCTATCCAAAATTGAATCGGTATATATGTGTACTAACCTACAAGCCGACGCATACATTTACATATCGTAATTCAGATTTGATCATTGTTAATATGTATAACCCTAAGCCAACACATACATTACGAACTCATTCTAAATCAAGTCATTGCGTATACGTATTAACCTACGGAACCAATACATACATTTAGATGTCGTATCTCAAATCAAATGGTTGCGTATACGAAAATCCTACACCGATACATACCTCAAATACAGCGTGTAACTCTCCCCTACGTATCCGTCGCGCCTCCTTCCGGGCACAGATCTGCATTCTCCTACTCTTTTGATTCGACGCCTCCTTCACCTACGATGAAGATGGACGTCCGGTAAGATCTCTCTTCCTTTCTTTCTCTTTCTCTCTCTCCTCCTCTCTCAAAATGTAAGGGAGAGGGTGACGTGAGGGGTGGAGGGAATCCTTGAGATTTTAAGGTTGACAATGAAGGGAATTTAATGGCTACTAATGAGGAAAAAAATGAATGGAATATTGAATCCCTTTCAATAGGGTAATAAACGGCAATAATGGGGTAATGACAAGGCTATTAGGATTTTTTCCAAAAAAATAGCAGCCGTTACAATCTACCACCCTTAAAAAAATTTCATCCTCGAAATTTCTTAGTAAAGAGACATGTCATAAATTCATGCATTTCCTTTGCATCTCCTTTTTTTTGCTCAAGACTCTTCTTAATGGCATGTAGTAGCTTTGATTCCAAAATATGTTCTCACTACATTATTCTGACAAGAGGGTGATCTACAAGATCTTCTATATAATCTTTCATAGGGAGTCATCTTGATACTCGAGTAATATCTATTAATATAAGATAGCTAAGCTAACAGAAGATGTCTATCCACAACATGTGTTAGAACTGAGGTGCATGTACTCAGCATATCTTCTAGTGTCATAATGATCTATTCTAAGTGATCGTTGAACTATGGACGAAATTAATTGATAAATTTCGATCAAGTGTCAATAGCAACTTGAAAGCTTTTCCATAATTGCATTGTTTATCTCATCTCTGTTCGAACCAATTGATGGGGAATACAATATATGCCGATGTTGTCATTCACTTATAATTTATCCAACCTCATGACTAGCCAATCGAAGCAAATCTAAAAAGTGAGAAATGTGGTCTACAATCACTCTGATGGTATCACAATGATGTATCCTTGTCTTCGGTAAATTGTTGACAAAATCTATTTTGATATATACTTTCGATTTTGGTATCTCATATCATGATCGTCTTAGTTTATAACATCATATTCTTTCTTCTTTGGTGTTTAATTATTTTTGAAACTTCAACATCTTTATCTCCAACCTTGATCCTTTATATTACCTCAATATTTTCCAATATCTCGATGATCTTACCAATTAGAGAAAAAAATAATATCTCTACAAACTCCATGTCAATAGCGATTTCATCTTAATTAAGATCAACTCCAATACCATTCGTAAATATGACAACTCCAATACCATTCATAAATATGACATGACTTGAAAGATGATGTTCTCCGACAAGAAGTTATAATTAAAGAACATTACATAAAGCTGGTGTTAGAGTAGGGACTCGAATACCATATTGAGAAGTATTTGGTGGTTCTTCATATCACAAGAGTATATAGAATTATCATCCACATATATGATTACAAAGCCATCGAGGTATTCTAAAAATGTCCTAATCCTAAACTCCACAAAAGCTACAAGCGTCCATATGAAAACAAAAGGAGGGATCTAAAATTCACAATGATAGAACATTATTCTAAAAGATATTTCCGAAATGTCCTCCTTTATTCCGGGTTATTGACAACTCATAAGTAGATTGATTTTAGAAAGGATCTTTTCGATAATCAAAATGAATAATCATCTATCCAAATGGTAGATATTAATCTCTCAAAGTTATGTTATGCACAGCTTAGTACCTAATATAGAGATATGTGATTTACTTCCTTTTTTACAAGATAAAAATGCTTATTTTGGAGGAATATTAAGTCACTAAAGAAAACTTCTTTATCCTATTGTTATTGTAACTAATTCTCTATCTCTTTAACTTCAACGGGTGTCATTTGATCATAAGTTCTCAAAATTAAACTAGTTTAGAAAATAACATTGATGGAGAGTCCACTTGTATATAAGATCATCCTCTACACATATCTTATTCTCATTCTTCTCTACTCCATGACTTTATTGCACTCTTTAATAACATCAAAGATTTAAGAATTTTGATTGCTTATAATCATCAGCATTCTCAAGGTTATGAGAGTTCAATAAAGTCACCTAATTTAATGGAATACATCTTAGAAAGGTAGATCATTTTGCATTGACTCAGTCACTCATTAGATATATCTTTCAAACAAAGTATCTCAAAATTATTTATCCTTCTTAAGATAGTTTGTACTTTCAAAAGGCATCTCCATTTCCTACATTCAATGCTTAACTTTCTCAATATCATGTTTACCCTATAAGATAAATGGATTGTTGAGAATAAGGATCTTCAGTATAATCCACCAAAGCTCTTGCATGATACTTTCATTGTTGACTCATAATTGTCATCAACTATAGTAATTATTGGTGTGAGTCCTTAACAATCTCATTATTCTATGATGACTTGCGATCTCTGATCATCATAATTCCATAATGACGGGTCATCTGATTTAGAACATCAAAGGGTCAATTAGTTACATGTAATACCTAGGTTTGACTCTATTCATATCAGTCTTAGGTCACTATCCATTGTGGATATCCTACGCCCAGAGAAACTCCAGCTCTGATACCATTTGTAACGGAATGGAACGCGATGACTGGCGGAAGCGTGCAACTTGAATTCGCACGACCGAACCGTTACCGATCATGCATGGTAATCATTGAGCATACAAAAATCATTCTAAAAAAGATCCATAAAATCCAATTCAATCGAGAGTTCCATTATTACAACATCTATAAAGGGTATACTTCCAAAAGAAACTAAATAATTTTACAACATGGGTCCCTGTTCCAGTGGGCATACAGATATCCACCATAAACCATGCATTATCCATACCGCGTTGAATGTCTTATTGAGTTTGTTGCATGAACTTGAATGCTTGATCAAACTTGTTCTTTCACCTGAAATAAATAAACATAATTTGCATGATCCTAATGCCCAGTATGTATCGGGGTCCATGCATGGGAATTCTGATGGCCTTTTAACATGTTATAATTCATGTACTTAACTCTCAATAGAATAACATCATTACGTGCCTAATTGTCCCATGCATGTCTAAGTCTGTTTCCCTAATAAGGTGCATATTGAATTCGACATGAATATACATGTGCAATACACATAAAAAATATATAAGCTATCATTTTTCAACATAAGGGGTATGTTTCTCAAATTCATGATATGTTTATGCATCCTTGATCATTTAGATCATTCTTTCGGATTAACCCCTTAAAATAGCTTTTGCATGACTTATGACGGTTTATTATTCTTAAACCATTTCTCTTCTAACATATAATGATTTATCTTTGATTAAATCATTTCCTTGCATCATGTAATGGCTTACCATTATAAACAATTTCGTTCACAACATGTAATGCCTTACCTTTCTAAACCATTTTTTTCATAACATGTAATGGTTTACCATTATAAACCATTTCTTTTATAACATGTAATGGCTTACCTTTCTAAATCATTTCCTTCATAACTTGTAATGGTTTATTCTTTCTTTAAACTATTTTCTTGCATGACATTTCAGTACATGTGTACATATACTTTAACATTAGCATAACTGTACATATACCCATGAAATTAATATAATTGCACATATTCCCATGACATTAACTTAATTTCACATATGCCCATAACATTTTCAATGTTTAGGTTTATCTTAATTGTTAGATTCTTAGGCGGCTTTGATGGCTTTGCTGGCTTTACAGCTGGCACTAGCGGTCCATAACATAACATGACAGTGTAGCTTCAACTGTAGAGGACTTAGCTTTTGCCTCTATGGTTCCTTGCAACCATACGCCCCTTGCGGCATTGCCCTTTGGGCTTACAATAATTGGACTCTAGAGGTGGCTCCCATCCTTAGGTGTAGCACTTAGCTCCGTTTATTGTCAGTAGCTACAACAGTAGAGGACTTAGCTTTTGCCTCTGTGGTTCCTTGCAACCATACGCTCCTTGCGGCATTGTTACTTAGCTAACACGATAATTGGACTCTCGAGGTGGCTCTCACCATTAGGTGTAGCACTTAGTTCTGTTTATCGTTATCGTGCCATTATTCATTTTAAGAAAATTTCAATTATTTTATTAGCACTTCCTTTTCCATGCAGTAGTGGTTCATATGAACATTGTAGTTCTATATTTTACGGTCAAGATTTATGACTTTGTAGATTTAATAATCACCATAATGTTTTATACATTCAAATAAAATATCCTATGATGGTGAAGTATCGGTCAAACAACTTACTCCAAAAGGTTGTCATCATCTTCCAATTTTACAATAACACAATTATTTTATGTCAGTGGAATTCCTAAAGTATAACACCAATTATTTATCCTCCAAAATAAGTCGTTATAGTATCCTACGTGGAGAAACTACACTTATATTAAGGTGCCGATGATTAATTTGTTGACACTCCCTCGTAATATAAGTATTTATATTTATACACTTCAATTGTTCGTATATGTGCCAGACTGTATGGTTTAGATACCTTGGCAAATTCTATAAAAGTATTATTGGGAACTCTGGAATGCAAGTTTACTTTATTTGCTAGCTATTGATAACATATAGATACATCTTATAAATTAAGCAATAGAATGTGATGATAGCAAATTTTTAACTTAAGGAAGATTTTTGCCAACAGTTTTACATTTTATTTAAAGTTGATTGTAAGTCCAACCCTAAAATCTTTTAATTTATACCTATAAAAAAAGAACTAATATATAACATCTACGTAATTGACCCATTTATAGTACTAGCTACAAATCATCCCCAATTAACGGATATATTAAATAGTTCCATTTTTTTGTAATGTGAATGTCAAGATCCAAATTCGAACATATAACCTTGATTCAATAATAAGGATGAAAACCTCCAACCGTCCTCGTTATGATACTAATGACATATGAATTAATCTAATATTTTCGTGTGACAATCAATGATAACAGAAGATCCATATATAAATAATGAAGTGACATTTTTAAATCTTCAATCTTCTTATCACTAAACTAATGTTATGAGCTCCTTATATAAATATTGATACATGAAGATAATTAATTTGCTCGAAAGCGAAGGAAGAACTTTTAATGTCTATGGGCGGCGAAATCAACTGTTGTCTGTTGACATGATGAATATATTAGGACTGTAGGGATATTACGGATATGAACCTTAAGATATATCTTCGACGTGAATTAGTACCACCTATAACAAATCTTAAGGGTTTGACATATACATCTACAGATTGTATCTCAAATTTGATGTTGGAGTATGCGTAATCCTAAACCGATACATGCATTTTGAGATCGTATTTTATGCAAACTAAGTAGCTACTTAACACAATTATTGTTGTAAGGCATAAGTAGATTCATCATATTGTATTCCTAAGGGATCGACACATATATTGAAATGCCTTAATCCGGGCATGATCATTGCTCATACTTAAAATCCTATACCGACATATAAATTCAGAGTTCTGTCCAAAATTGAATCGGTATATATGTGTGCTAACTTACAAGCCGACGCATACATTTACATATCGTAATTCAGATTTGATCATTGTTAATATGTATAACCCTAAGCCAACACATACATTACGATCTCATTCGGAATCAAGTCATTGTGTATACGTATTAACCTACGGAACCGATACATACATTTAAATGTCGTATCTCAAATCAAATGGTTGCATATACGAAAATCCTACACCGATACATACCTTAAATCCATCGTGTAACTCTCCCCGACGTATCCGTCGCACCTCCTTCTAGGCACGGATCTGCATTCTCCTACTCTTTTGATTCGACGCCTCCTTCACCTACGATGAAGATGGACGCCCGGTAAGATCTCTCTTCCTCTCTCTCTCTCTCTCCTCCTCTCTCAAAATGTAAGGGAGAAGGTGACGTGAGGGGTGGAGGGAATCCTTGAGGTTTTAAGGTTGATAATGAAGGGAATATAATGGCTACTAATGAGGAAAAAAATGAATGGAATATTGAATCCCATTCAATAGGGTAATAAAAGGCAATAATGGGGTAATGACAAGGCTATTAGGATTTTTTCCAAAAAAATAGCAGCCGTTACACCATCCTTCAGATATATTCAATAAACATTAAAGAAAAACAATCTACACATGAGACTGGATAACAAATGATAATCCTGAAAAGAGGAAGCATCCACCTAGGATAAACCCTCATCAATTTGAACTTTCTGAGTAAAGAGACAACTGGAGAACAAATGGTCAACATACTCCGCAGCAGAGGCACAAATCACGCTGGTAACATCTGCTGCTGGTGTCTACTCGGCACACTACTCCTTGGTGACCAGCCTCTGCAAAAGCCACGTGAAGAAACTAACGTTCAGCGGCATCATCAGCCTCCATGCCCCTGTACAGTACTTAGTCAACAACCAACCTGTTGACTAAGATTTTGAATATTTGGTAACACACTGATTTAATCCTCATCAAAATATAACTTGTTTTCTATCTAAATTTAATTCTATTAGGTGTGACATTGAGTTTATCAATTTTCATCAGAGCTTTTAAAGGTTTTTATCTATTGGATCAAAATATGATCTAGCCACTGCATAACGTCTTTTTAAAAAGATTTCATGTTAAATCTGTCACTTGGAAGTTGCACAGGTAAATGTGTTTCCTTTAGAGATTTGATCATGCTAGCTGACAAACTGATATAACCACTATACAAGTAGCATTCTTTAAGATTATATCTTATGAGGTGACACTGATTTAGGAACTACATAAGTAGAGCTTTATAATGTTTGATTTCACTGGTTAGTCTGATAGAAGATTTTATATATATACAGGAGTATTTTGGCTTCTGCAATTAGCATGCTTGTTGGTGGAAGCTCAAGTGCACATATATGGTGTCCTTGGCTGTGAAGTCTGGCTTTGGTTTTGGCAAGAAACTCTGGGAGTGCATATCAAGTCTGACACGACTGCACAAAACTGTCTCCTAGTTCACGTGATTCAGTTCTTGATTTAACTCTACCAACATATGATGCTATGGGGTTTTATTTCTTTACAACTGTTAATTTCAATCAGCATGCCCCTTTGGAGATTGGAATGTGCAAATACGTCTGGGAAGGGTCTCTGGGTGAATCGCCTTCATCAGTCCTGGCGATAAAAATTGAAAAAGCTGAGTTTCTTATCTGAATTCATTCTGCTCTTGGTTTGTTAGAATCTTTCATTCTCTGGTTCTCTTTCTTCTGTACGATTTTTTGGGACTTAGAAGAAGCCTAGATGGAGCTATGGTAAAACTTTTGGTAGCTGTGCACATCAACTTTGATATGCACGAGCAAACCAAGTTCCTTTACTTGTTTGATCCTTTCTGCATGATTTTGAGCTGCCTTTTCTCTTTGGATCTTTTGTTTTGATGAAATTGACTTGATGTCAGATGGAATGTCGGATGAACATCAATTTTATCTCGAGTCTTTTTAGAACTGCTGGTGGTTTTGGCTTGAGAAAATTGGAGACTAATTAACAAAATATCTGGCTCATGCTTTGGTTATTGTTTCTGGAAGTTGGCACATCATATTGATGTGTGGACAGAAGTCAAGTGCTGCTTCCCTGTTTGCGTGGCCTGCTTTTATTGGAAAGGTTTGTTAATTACAGTAATGATGTTACTTTGTTTGGAGTACGGTTCCTGGAGGAACTGCTGTAAAAAAGAACTCTTGAGCGGTTCTGTGGAGTTCTATACTGATGGTTGTTTTCAGCCCTTGCTGGAGGCCATTTTGTTGGAAGAGCCAATGAACTGCATCAGTGGAGCTTCACTTTACTTTTGGTATTTGCTTTTGTGTTACCTGCAAGAATCGGCATCTGCTGAAGAACAAGGACAGTATCTGATGAAGAAAAGTCATTTTTTATAAATGGATATTTCTTGTAGATTTCTTAGGTTCCCTTTGGTTTTCATGTAAATTCCCCTTGAAGGGTACCTTTGTACTGATCTCTCTTTGTTGTAATAAAAAGGGGTGGCCACAGCGCATATTCAGGCTTTGAGTAAGAAAGTTTCATGATGTTGACTTTTGTATATCTATATTTTCTAATCCAATCAATATAGTTGTGTTTAACAGTTGTTTCTGGTGTAGGACATGCGATTTTATCAGATATATAGTTTACATATTTTTTGGTCATCAAGACATTAGGTCACTTTGTAACCTATATTTTCGTATGTATACCTGATGTTCACAAGCCGGCTTCCTTGATCGTGGATACAATTTTGTTGATCATCTTGTTGGTGCAATTAACTAAAAACATATTGGCCCCATGGGGTGGGCAAACATTTAATTTGTTAGGTTCAATAGGTTAGTCGGCTTTTGTGGTGATGGCTTGGGAATCAGATCGCAAAAATGATCGAGAAAATCCGAAATAACCTTGACCGATCCTTGGGAGACTTCTACATGGGTGGAGGAGCAAGCAACATGAGGGGTTACATTAGTCTCGACAGTGACAAATAAGATCTCCTTTAGGGAGTATGGACAATTTTGATTTGTAGTCACATATTCTCTTTTTTTTATTGTGAAAATTTCTTGGTGATGACAGCTTTGGTCGGTGACAGTCGACTTCTTAGGTGTCTCTCCAAGGGTCATGTTTTGAGTCGGTGGTTCCTTGGGAGATATTTGAGCATGTGAAGTTGAATGGTTTGATTCCATTGCCTCCTCTTGGCCATGGCTATCGGGAACTTATTCGGTTGTCTCAGGGCAGGGTATGTCCTCGAGAATTTGATCACTTTGGTCTAGGTTTGGAAATTTTATATTTTGAGTCTCACAATCGATAGTTGCTCCATCAGAAGTTAAGAACGACTTTCCTAAAATGATCAGACACTCAATCAACTTTCCTCGGTGCTCGATATCTAGAACAATAAAGTCCACTCTATATTTGACACCTTGGAAGTTCATGACGATACAAATATTTCCTCTTGGTCTTTTAGTAGATTGATCAGGTAGTTGAACGATCACTCTAGTCTTCTTGAGTGGTTCGAGTTTGAATTGGTCAAACTTGGATTTTAGAAGGATATTTAGAGTAAAGACATTATCTATCCGAACATGAGTAAATTCCGTATCCTCAATACTATGATTACCCCTAGCCAACCGCTTAACTCCACAGCTTTTGGTCTTTTGACAACTTATTAATGAATTGGTCATAATAATTAAATGGCATTCACTTATTGATCGTTTCTTACACATCTTCTTGGACGATAATCGGTTCTTCACAAATATTTGAAGATCAGACACATACTCTATGGACTTGATCAATGGAAGCTCAAAGATCAATCTCTTGCAGAATACTTCCATATCAGTAGGGTTGTTCATGGGACAGGTACCCGACCCGTTCGATCATGATCTTCCCCAACCCATCATTTGTGGGTCAATGGGTTGACTTGAAATGTTGCAACAGGTATCCGATTCTAACAGGTACCTGGACTAGGTACCTGGACTATTCGAATGGGTAATGGGTAACTGCGGGTACTATAAAATGACTCAACAAAGTACTCATGGGGAACCGAGTTATTGCAAATGTGGCAGATTCCTCATCATTAATACATTTGATTAGCATACACTTACAATAATATCTAATCTTATTTCAAATAAGAAAACAATAATAAAACTGAAATAAAAAAAAAATGCAAGGGGAGATGTTCTTCTCTGCTTGGGTGTACGAGTTTGTTTAGATGGAAATGTACAAACCATGATACAAGGATGGAATTATGCGTGGAGCAGAAAGTTGCGAGGAGCCGAGTTGAGAATAAAGCCAAAAGACAACTCAAATACAGAGATGAATAGAGCTAGGATTCATTCAACTAAATCAGTTCTCTGATACTAAAATAATTAGGAGGTTATCATTATCTTATCCAATAAACTATTCACGAGGGAAAATAATAATAGATATGTTTTGTATCCATATTTAATTAATAGGATTTTAGGTGGGTGTTCCTGTTAATATAAATATCATGCAAACATCTAATAATAATAGATAAATACAGGTTAACACTATAATATTTATTCCTTTGCATGATACCCTTCATGTGGATTATTGTAATGTACTAATTGCAATAAAATATAAGTTTGGGATGATACAATAACCATGATTAATAAAAAATAAAAGTAATAATAGCATTTAAGTACGATATCTATAGAAAATTTCGAGATTCAATCATAATTATTTTATTAGATTTTAGGGTAAATTACAAATAAGATTCCAAGTTTTCGACAAAAAGAAGTGGTATTTCAGAGTGCGAATACATTAATATGATGCTTCGTCGATGGCATTCTTTTTTATACTCGAGAGAGAGAGAGAGAGAACTCAGTCTCCTCCAACTCTCCCACTAAAACAAACACCTTGCCCCCAATTCCCTCGACCTTCTCTTGACTTCTTCCCTCTCTTCTGCCTTTCCTCCCTCCCTACTACCAAATCAAGTACTTGTCTCTACCCACGAGTTTTCCACCGAGTCACCTAAGCTCATCGGGTTAACAATTCATGGATACCCGATTTGGATATCAAATCACGGATACCCATGAAATCCGAGTCAAATCATCGAGCCGAGGCGGGTACCCCGATGACCCAATAATATTGAACACCTCTATATATCAATGGTGTCTATATTTTTATTTTTCCATTTTTTGGTGTTTTTGGTAGAGTAGGTGGATTGATAAGTAGTCTTAATGGTCTTTGATTGTGGTGTCTGAATTTGGGTGTCTTGCAAATGATGTGTCTCGGTTTTGCTTTCTGATTTCCTCACCCTCTTCTTAGTTGTTGATCATTTTCTTAATCAGTTGGATGACACTATAGAGTTGATCGGTTAACACATCGACTCTGTAGTTAATCTGAGCAATATCATCCTTGATTGTCTCATGACTTCGAGAAGAATAACCGTACTCATTATGACATGCCTCTGACATGCGTTTCGAAGTCAAGTGATAGTAATTCTTTATGATCGTGGTCAACATCTGGTCATGACTTCAATTTCCTTGATAGTGTTTCAAGTACAAGACCAATGGAAAAATTGTCATACTCAGGAAGTGAGTCATCCTAAGTAGGGGATGGTTCAAACATTAGGTTGTGTATTGCAACCAAGGATATTGAATTTGCCCTCTTTACTCTGTCCACATAGTATTCATTTGATTCTGAGTTTGTGAGAGGTTTATGTCTTAAGTCTCAACCAAAGAAGAAGTGGGATTCTAGAGTGGAATATGTGAGGTGAACGTGAAGGACGAAAGGAATGGTGATGGGAAAGAACTGCCTCAAAGAGAGGATTCTTCTAAGATGAAAATGATGATGAATATGGTCGAGATATGGTTATGTAGGCTCGACCCATGGATTCTGGTTATGAAGTCCATGAAGAATATGGTAAGATCCTTAAGCGCATCACATAAGCATGTGGGTTACATCATATGCGATCGGGAGCGACTAGTCGCACTAGTTGCTCAAGGCAACGGAATTTAAAAAATTTCATGCGATGAAACCACATGATCCAAGAACACTTCTCGGATCATTTCATCTAAACCACAAACAAGTATTAGGGTTACCTCTTGAAGCGTGATTGCGATCGAGTCTCTAAACGAAGAGACCTCCTGTCTCAAGTCCGATCCAACGGAGGAGATGCTTGCGAGCGCGTTGATGAAACACGTGCTCCTTGTAATCCATGTTGATGACCCAAGCGATGAATCTCATGATCTCATCACACGTGATACAACGACTTCTTCAAGAGCGAGGAGTACCGAAGGAGATGGAGATCCACAAGCAAACGATCTGGCAGCATAACGATGACGTTGCGACGATGGAGACTCTCTCTAAGGTTCCATGGTGGACGGCCACAATGAGAGAGAGGGCGTGTAGAGAATGAGAGAGAGAGAAGTTGTTGTTCACAACTTGTGTGTTGTAACAAAGAAGAGCAAGGGGTGCCTCTCATTTTATAATATTTTGGGATCCATGGATCTCAATCTATGGACAACACAAATCCAATGGCGCACATTGATTTGTGTTTCTTTTAATGGCCACGATTTTGTTATAAATTTACAATATCAATTAATTTAATAAAATCAAATATATAGTGTAGATAATTTGATTTATATCGAATCAATCTTCATTGGAGAAATAGGAAGGAGGCAAGCCTCCTTCCATAAGAACAAGGGGGACGACCCACACATTCCATAAGGAGAGGGTGGCCGTCCACCCTCTTCATATGGCAAGGTGGCTCCTTCCAATTTCATGAGAATCCATATCTCATGTGTATCTCCAATATTTTTGCAACAACCTTTTATTGCAAATTATTTCACAAAAATAAACCCAATTTATTTTGTGAACATTACAATCATGTCATTGGAAATTTGTGAATCACATTCAAAACCCAAAATAAAATGTGAATTATATTTACAATTAATTATCAATGTGAATCCAATTTACATCAACATTTAATTAACAAATGTAAATTAAAATAAGCTCTCTCTTATATATTATAAATAACATTTATAATATATATATGATTAATATGGATTATGCTATCCACATTATTCATATCCATGATAAATAAATCACATTTAATCATCTTAGATCTCTATTCTCATGTGCCCAAATAATATGAATCACATTGACATTATTCATATCTTTGATAATGAAATCACATTTAATTATCCTAGATAATTCTCCTTATAATATGAATCAAATTCATATTATTCATGATAATTAAATCTCATTTAATTATCAATTATCTCAGTGCTCGGATACATATATCAACAATGAAATTATCCTGAACTCTTTCAAGGATAATGCGCTTTCTCCGTGGATACTTGGAGATAAGGACAGGGTGATTGTATTGTTCCATGCACAGTGACTTGGATATTGAGATCACACCTCAAATCCGGATCTTACGGACCTCCCATAGATGCTTGATTAAATCAAGATTGCAAATCTAATCTTCTCATTGCATCTGAATCACATTCAGATCAATGTCCAACATTTGGACCAAGATCAGATTACTTCTCTTATGAGAGGAGTCACTAAAATCCAGACCTATTTCATCACTCCTTAGGAATGGAAGCGTCATGGTTGTGTATACAATCGTTTATGATCACATCACCCTCAGGTATTCCTAATACATGTACATCCTGCATACTGGAAGACCCAGAATAAACATGAAGTATAAGATCAATTTTACACTGTCTACTTCAGAGTTTTGTCATCAAGTTTCTCATTCGATCATTGGGAGTCGGTATCGATCATATACTTTCCAAAAGCATATATCATACCTAGGTGTTGATCATATACTTTTCAAAAGCATATATCAAACCTACAAATTCAGTCAAGCTTCTAAAGCAAGACGATCGCACATGGAATTTGATTCTTCCCAATGTCTCATGAGCGACCTCATGTCTTCCGATTCAATAACTGTACCTGTATGATCCCTTTGAGAGATTGTATTACTCATATGCCCTTATATGCACACCAGTGCGTCGGTCTATAGACCTTGATTAGGTCATCAACCTATTGGTCTGCCAAAAGTACACACTCAGATATATAGTAACACATCTATCTCTGGTCAGAGGATGCATGCCTATATTGTGACAACATACAACGTAGGACTTTGGTTATCTCGATATCGTTAAGTCAACTCTTTGACCTAACTAATCCGACACCTCTGAATCTCTAGTCCTATGTAGAGGACCTGCATCAAGAGATCGATTAGATATCAACCCTTAGAGAAAGGATTGCCATCTTCTTCTCAGGCTGGAGATCCTCTCTTAATAATTATTTGGTGGTTCTTGATGAGTCCTCAATCTAACTCTTTATATATTCATCCAAGCACTAGCCTCTATGATTCAATAATTGAATCTATAGCTGTATGATCATTAAGATGACCATAGTACATAACACTAGTTAGACCCTATTATGCAAATTAGTTATTCTTAATTTCAGATTAGGGAATGATATTTGCAATAACAATTATTCCATAATGGCTCTTCTTGGGCTCGCATATCCAACAATCTCCCACTAGCTCAAAGAGCCATTAATGGGCTAATCTTTAAACCCAAACTCATGTGACAATCATAGGCTATTTAGAAAAATAACTAGGTAAGCTAATCAGTCACTCCGTTCCCAGGAGACTACGCCAAGTCCTTTTACGACACTTGCATATCTTCTAGTAACAATGTTCGCATCCAATGTGAATGTTGCATCTTATGCAACCAATACTCAATCTTGTTAGTTATAGTGTCCTTGGCACTATACTTCAATAGTTATTACAACCAATATGTAATTTTTATCATCCTTATTAGAATACCTTTATTTCCGGAGATTTCTATCTCCTAAGATATCTGTAGTTAAGATCTTTTTAGATCACCATATATAAAGTCTTAAGTTCTTGAAGTTAAGAATTAAAGATCACTACCTCTAAAGTCTTGTCATATTTGAAGATATAGTCTGCAACTAAGTGTTTTATCTCCATAGTAGGATTAGCAACAATTTACTACTCCCACTACATGGCAGACATATGACTTTTGTACACATCTAGCATACACTCAGCTTCTCGGATCTGATGTACAAGGGCAAGCAGTCTTAGCATTCACGTCCTCAACTCTTTGAGGTGCTATCCCTTTATATAGGTTTGTACCATATCTTAAGGAAAAGAAGCATTTCTTGAAATTTCCCAGAAAATGGAACATGTCCAAGGTGTATTACTAATGTGACGGTCCCAATACCCTCTTATCTTTGCTTCTGAACATCTTCAAAACTAAGATCTAAAAGGTATCCTTGAGATCATATCTTAAGGTATGGAATAACCAATCTATAAAACACTTATTATTATCCTTATATCATTCCGAATGATTAGGATATCATCTACATTTAGCATAATGAACACAATGGTACTCCCACTAAGCTTCACATGGTTCATCAAGTTTCTATCTGAAATTTATAATTTCATCAAATCTGATGTTCCAACTACAAGAAGCTTATTTGAGTCCACAGATGGAATTCCTTAGCTTGCACACTTTGCTTTCCTCAACTATGAAGCCATGGGGCTACTTTATAGAATAACCTCGGAGAAGTATTCATAGAGGAATGCAATATTGACTTCCATCTTGAAGATGTCAAAGTCAAGTTGTGTAGCTATAGTTAGCAATATTCTGATTAGTTTAAGCATGGTCACTAGAAAGCAAGTCTCATCGCAAGCGATGTCTTCTTTCTATGTGTATCTTGAGGATACGAATCATGCTTTGAAGGTCTTCACCTTCTCATCAGGTTCTCTCTTTCTCTTGAAGATCCATTTAGACCTTAATGGGTCTTACCCATATAGGTGGATCCTTGAGGGTCCATATACAACACTTGTATATGAGTCTACTTTAGACTTTATTGCTAACATCCATCTTTCCATGTCATGATCTTTAGAAGCTTCATTACATGAAGTAAGATCATTATCAGACTTAACTGACCTATGGAATCTATTCTCAAACTCATTTGAATAGGTATTAGTGTTTCATCTTTAATTGTCCCTTTAGTTTCCGATTTCAGGAGCCTCATAATCTTCTCAAGATTCAATGAGTTCCTTTACTTCATTTTCATCTTTATGAAGAGAGTCATCCTCTAAGAATCATATCCTTAGAGATGAGATCTTTTAAGAATCTCAAGGTCATAAAGTAGGTATCCAATACCATCCTTTATTTTTCTAATGAAGTAGCACTCTCTTGTGCTAGATTCTAGCTAATTTGAATGGAACCTTAATAAGTATATATATATATATATATATATATATATATATTGTAGTATCTACTACATATATATACACACCAGGAAACTAAGAGATAATTATGCTAAAATTCATCATTGATCAAATCATTTCATACATGATCCAATTGCATCTCCCTATAACTCTATTGAGTTTAGGTGTATTAGGAGGAGTGAGATAGGAAAGATATTCATATATCCATAGGGTATTCCTTGAATTCATCTAACAGGTACATGCTACCTAGGTTAGATCAAATTCATTTCATCTTCCTTAAATCATTGATTCTAAACTGAAATTGCGAAATCTTTGAACATTTCAAAGTTTCTACGGTGAAGGGAAGAAATCTCATATCACAATATGACATATCATTAATGTTTATTATGATAGATAATCCACATACATCAATATGTATGAGATCTTGAATACCTTGACATCTTACACTGTTCCCAGAGAAGGGTGCTTTGGATATTTTCTACTTTGAATACAATATTCATAAGTTTGTAAGATTTGAATTTCAGACAATCTAAAGTTTCATCTCTTATTAGTCTATTCATCAATAGACAAGTGTCCAAGGTTTGATGCCATATCATTGTCAAATGATCTTCATCCTCCTATTGATCTTTTAAGGTTTAAATTTCAGTATTAGAAATGTTAATAAACCATTCATTAATTTTCTAATTTAGTAGAGTCCACTAGATGTAAGATTACTATCTGAAATATATCCATCATAACTCTTTATGATAGGTCTATTCCAGAATTCATGTTTATTCCCAACATATAGAAATAAACAATGAATGTATTCTAATATCTAGGTCATGAGACATTCTCTAAGACTAAGGACTCTCTGTTGTTCACGGATTTCTCGAGGATCGGATAAATTAATGATAAATAAGTCGTTGTTATCCCCAAAAATCCCATGACAAACAAATTTTTTTATTTTTGCTACTTATTAACTTGTATAGCAGACATGGTCAAACTCAGGGAGGCTATAAATCCTGAGGGTTATTCAATTAATCGTAAATCAATTAAGAGAAAAACAGGAATCTCAAAGGATAACTATCCTTGGTTTTTATGATTTTTTATCTTTTTAATTTTTAACAATTTTTTTATTTCTATTTTTTTTTGAATTTTCTGATTTTCAATTTATTAGTGATTTTGATTTTGCAAAATTTTTTTATTTTTAAATAATAGTGGAGCAATGTACACAAGATATCAAATACACACACCAACTCTTTTTGTAATTTTTCAATGTATAAAAAATGCTCAGAAAAATTCAGAGAAAATATTTTTGGGTTTTAAAAATTTTGAAATATTTTTGGAAATTTTTGTGATTTTTCAGATATTTTTCTCTTTTTTTTTTAAAATAAAACAGTGAGAAAATGCGAAATTATGCACAACATGGAGTAATTTACGACTTAAAAATATTTTAAATGCCCAAAACTCCTAGCAATTATTTTTATGATAAACTATATGCAAAATCTACAAACAGGAACTGAAATCATTATTTTTGGCTTTTCGTAGAATTTTTTGTGATTTTTATAATATTTTTGATATTTTTCAATTTGGTTGGATTTTATAAATAATTAATGCGTGAAATTTGCACAAAAATTCAAAGACAATGAAATAAAACTACGCTATTTTTTTGGATTTTTTGGAGTTATTTTCGAATTTTATGAATGTTTGAATTTCAGGAAGTGAAAAATGACATTCTTTTGATTTTTTAATAATAATAAATGAAATTAAAATGCAATGAAATTTTTATACTTGGAAGATAATCACATTAGAAGTATAGCATGATTTTCTCATAATTTTTAAGCATAGCCAATAATTATTTCAATGACAAAAATACGTGGAAATACTAGTCTGGATCACATGGACTGTAACGCAATTATTCAATGTTTTTGCATTAGAAAATAATAAGAAAGTAAAATCAAGATGAAAACACAATTACCCAAGAAAAACGTGCAAAGCACGTGCTTTGTACTGGTGGCAGAAGCTTCTTTATAAAATGAGGAATCTTCAGGGGTGTATATGTAATTTGCCAAATTTTTTAATCAACGCTATGTTCTATCCTTTTCGTTCTTCACCAAAAAGGAATCGAAGATGGGGAAAGAGGGCTGCCTCCCCTTCCTTCCTTCTTGTAGGAATGTGATGGGTTGGATGCGGTAGTGAGCCGCCTCACGTGGCAGAGTAGGTGGACGAAGGAGGGGGCTCGGAGATCGGAGGCACTATCAGAGCGGGCGTCGACAGGGGCTGCTGGCGATGCAACCGCGTGGCTGCGCGGAGTCGTGCTAGCTCTGCGGCGGTCGGACGCGCTGTATGGACGAGAAGTACTTTGTGGCTGGATGGAGGAGGTCGATGGGTGCGACGATTGCACGGCTGGAGGTTCTAGTGAGGGGGCGACATACGTCCCCCTGTTGTCAGCGGCGGACGACGATGTGGTGAGCTGCACAACCTTGTAGACGAACGATGGCAGTGGAGGGTGCGCCTCGCGGTGGCTGTGAAGAGAGTGGAGCGTCACGCAGTGCTGGCGGAGAAGACGGAGGCAGTCAGTGGCGCACTGGCAGAGTAGTGCTGCGGCGGGGGTAGCATGCGCGTGCCGGCGGGCGGTTGCTGTGGAAGGAGGTGGCCGTCGCGGGGGCTGCGGCGCGCTTGCGCGTGCTGGCTGGTTCCTCACTGTCGATGGATTATTATTATATTTTTTGGTTTTTTTATTTTTTTTGTAAATGTGAAAACAGACAGATCGACAAAAATATATTTTTATATTTTTATAAAATCTGAATAAGGGAAATGAAAAACAGAGAATATTTTTTTTGATTTTTTTTATATTTATAGATTATCCTGCAAAACAAATGTTAGAGAAAGGGAAAAATATTTTTTTAGAAATTTTTTTATTATTCTTTTTGTTTATAGACAAACTGGAAGGTGAATGGGAATTCGACGAAATGTGAGGAATTGAATCCGATTCTCTGACCACCGTGCATGGTCGGAGTTGATAGATCGTCGAAGATAGAAAATGAACGTGGAGAGGTCAAGAATGTGAGATGAAAAATCAAGAACGAAGCGGATCGAATCATGATGGATTTTTTTAGATCTTGAAAAATGAATTGACGATGAAATGAAGTTGCAAAATTTAAACTACAATTAACCTAGATAAAAAAATGAAGAAATAACGATGGATCTCACCATAGGAGCGGAAATGCTACCGTGATCGCCTCGATGAAGGCCGACTCGCTGTCACCGGACAGCTCGGAGGCTAGGCACCTTTCCCGACAAGAAGATTCTCAGAGATTGGGCTCCTCTCACAAAGATTGATCAAGTTGGAATGAGGGAGAAGGAGCCATATAAATAGAAAAGATAATGGAGATGAAATTTGAATTTTTGACTTTTTGGATAAAGAGATAAGAGAGATGAAAATTGAAATGAGATAAAGATAAAGAGAGATAAAACTATTTACAAAATTAACTATTTTTTTGAATTTTCGTCACTTTTATTATTTGAATTAAAAATATTATTAGTTTTTCTATTTTTTATGGAAGTTAGTTAAGAAAATTAAATGTATACATATACTATATACATATATGACATTATCTACAAGGGTAACTAAGCAAATTAGTTTTTTTTGTTTTAAAAATTTTATTTATTTTATTTTTTTATTTTTAAATAATTAGTAAAAATTGTTTACAAATATAGTATTTACCAAAATACATAGGAAAATTGCACAAACTACCCCAAAAACTAACTTTTTACTCGTAACT
Source organism: Ottelia alismoides (assembly GCA_037367405.1). NCBI lineage: Eukaryota > Viridiplantae > Streptophyta > Magnoliopsida > Alismatales > Hydrocharitaceae > Ottelia > Ottelia alismoides. Next base: position 54,224 of record JAZKJV010003511.1, on the reverse strand, counting down.
CCAAAAATTATGAAATTACAGTCATTTTAAAGATAATTTAATTTAGAAACCAATGGAAGTGAGATTATTTCGATTTGAGCTCATATGGAGCCGAAATTAGTCTTTCAATTAGTTCTTAATGCCTTTTTCTAAGTGTGGTTGCTTTTATTTTGTACATGATTTAATTGTGCAATTATTTTTATTAATTAGAACACATTTTTATTTACAACTTTGGTTTTGAAAGTTATTTGATTTGAGGTCAATTAATGCACAAATAAATTAGTGTCAGTTTTATACAGATATACACAAAATAAGTGAGACGTATATAAAACAACACACACACACATTTTTTTGGATTTTCTGCTTAAGGACCCTATCTCGCCCTACTTTATTCCTGGTCGATCAGGTCAAGTCTTGACCTTCTCTCGGGGTTCGGGTCAGCCTGTATACAATCTTCCTTTTTTTATTTTATTTTCTTTATTTTTCCTTTCTTTCTTTTTTTATTTTTTTAGGTTAAAGTTTGTAAGAAGTGTACAATATTTACACACAGATGCAAATTAGTAAGAATATGGAGTTAGTGTTATATGCATGTATTTATAAGGGATTTTAAGATAAAATAAATGAACAAAGATGACGAATCACAGATTCATCATCCCCCTGTGCTTTACCTTTGCTAATCCCTTAGCAAACACTTATTTTAAAGAATAAGTGAAGAAAAAGTAAAAGAAAGGGAAAATAAAGAAAGTAGGATAATATTTAGTATTGAACTTATCTTCATAAAATTGTAGTTTGGAGCTCTGTCGGACCTTTGGATTATTAGTGTGTCGGAACCTTATTGGGAGATGGATTTAAGATCTAACAACCTCTAAGTTCCCTAAGACTCCTATTCATGTCACCTCAACAGTCAGGTCAGAACAAGTATACATACACAAATTCTTATGACTATGAATCTTTACTTGTACGGTGTAAGTGAGGTATAACTGCCCATCTCAGAAGTAGCAAATAAACAACCTCCCTCAACAAGGTAACTCTAGTTCCCTGATCTTGCAACTCTTTCCTCGAGGAGCGGAGATATTCCCTTCTAAGTTCAAGTACAACCAGCTCAAGAAGAGGGGATGGAGAAAAGATTGGACGGTAACCAGTGTAGCTACCTATCCTTGGATGCATGACCAGTGTAGCCAAGTCATCCGCTTCAAGCTTACAAAAATTTGTCTTTGAAGCTCTTATTGATTTTTTTATTTTTTATCCTTGTATATACACTCCAGCATGCATTTTACTTTTCAATCAGGCCTGTCCACTTTTGGAGATTCTGCATTTTTCCATACTCTTTTTTTTGAAAGCATATACAAGGTGCAACATGTACATATGGAGTTTTTCCTCTTGAGCCAGTAGACTATCCCCCTTTTGAAGCATTATTGCAACCCCACAGCATCCTGTCTTTAGACCTCAACATCACTAGACTAGGTTGAGACGCACTTCCTTCCCTAGAGGAAGACGAGACGTTCCGCCTAGATGTACTACCCTCGTATGCTACCCCAAGCCAAGAGATTCTTCCTCTTCACTACCTCATCCATGAAGAGCTACATGTAGAGTGCTTGTCCAAGATAAGCCACTGTCTGAAAGAATCATGCGTGTGTTGTTAAATGTTCTACTTAGACTAATCAAGATGACATGTGAACACAGTCTTATGGACTCAAAGAATTAAGTCACTAGGACCTGAAAAGTCTTAACTCCATTTCTTATAAGGTTCCTCTGGAATTAAGTAGATTAAGGCCCAACTAAGCTCCATTCTTCAATTTTATTCCAGACATAGTTTATATGTCAACGCCCTACCTAGAGCAGCCCCCCTGTTGGGCTTCTCCCACATGCTCGAGGCCCCCCACCGCCCCCCGCACTGAGCTTCTCCCACCTGCTCAAAGCCCCTCCTCATAGAGCCACCCCCCGCAATGCCCCTGAACAGTCCCCCCCGCCCAGCGGGCTTCTCCCACATGCTCGAAGCCCCCCATCGCCCCCCCACAATGAGCTTCTTCCACCCGCTCAAAGCCCCCCCTCGCAGTGCCGCAAGCAACGACACCATTTTGTTGACATGTTTTCCTCGAGGATCATAAATGTATGATAAATAAGTCGTTGTTATCCCCAAAAATCCTGTGATAAATAATTTTTTTATTTTTGCAACTTATTAACCTGTATAGCAGACATGGTCGAACTCAGGGAGGCTACAAATCCCGAGGGTTATTCAATTAATCGTAAATCAATTAAGAGAAAAACAAGAATCTCAAAGGATAACTATTTTTGGATTTTGTGATTTTTTTAATCTATTTAATTTTTTAACAAATTTTTTATTTCTATTTTTTTGAATTTTCTGATTTTCAATTTTTTTACTGATTTTGATTTTGCAAGTTTTTTATTTTCAAAAATAATGGAGTAATGTACACAAGATATGAAATACGTACACCAACTCTTTTTGTAATTTTTCAATTTATAAAAAATGCTCAGAAAAATTCAGAGAAAATAATTTTGGGTTTTAAAAATTTTGAAATATTTCTAGAAATTTTGTGAAACTTTCAGATATTTTTCTCTTTTTTAAAAATCAAACAGCGAGAAAATACGAAATTGTGCACAGTATGGAGTAATTTGCAATTTAAAAATATTTCCAAAACTCCTAGAAATTATTTTTATGATGAACGCAAATATCTTCAGATAAGAACTGAAATCACAATTTTTGGATTTTCATAGATTTTTTGTGATTTTTATAATATTTTTGGTATTTTTCAATTTTTTTGGGTTTTATAAATAATTAATGCGTGGAGTTTGCATAGAAATTCAAAGACAATGAAATAAAATTGCCCTAATTTTTTTTTGGAATTTTGGAGTTATGTTCAAATTTTTTATGAATTTTTGAATTTTAGGAAGCAAAAAATGACATTCTTTTGATTTTTTAATAATAATAAATGAAATTAAAATGCAAAGAAATTTTTATACTAAGAAGATAATCACATCATAAGTGTAGCATGATTTTCTCACAATTTTTAAGTACATCCAATAATTATTTCAATGAGAAAAACACAAGGAAATATGAGTCTCGATCACAGGGACTGTAACACAATTATTCAATGTTTTTGCATCAGAAGATATAAGAAAGTAAAAGCAAGATGAAAAACACAATTTACCCAAGAAAAATGTGCAAAGCACGTGCTTTGTACTGGAGGCAGGGGCTTCTTTGTAAAATCAAGAATCTTCAAGGGCACATATGTAATTTGCCCAATTTTTTAATCAACCCTAGGTTCTGTCCTTTTTGTTTTTCACCAAAAAAGAATCCAAGATGGGGAAAGAGGGCCGCCGCCCCTCCCTTCCTTCTTCCAGGCGGGCGATGGGTTGGACGGGACAGTGAACCGCCTCACATGGCGGAGCAGGCGGACGAAGGAGGGGGCTCGGAGATCGGAGGCACGGTCAGAGCGGGCATAGACAGGGGCTGCTGGCGGCACAACCGCGTGGCTGTGCGGAGTCGCACGAGCTCTGCGGCGGTCAGACGCACTGTGCGGACGGGAAGTACTTGGTGGCTGGATGGAGGAGGTTGATGGGGGCGACTATTGCACGACTGGAGGTTCTAGCGAGGGGACAACATATGCCCCATGTTGTCAGCGGCGGACGGCGATGTGGCGAGTCCCGCGGCCTCGCGGATGAACGACGACAGTGGAGGGTGCGCCTCGTGGTGGCTGCGAAGAGAAGAGAGTGGAGTGTCGCACGGTGCTGCGGAGAAGACGGAGGCGGTCAGCGGCGCTCTGGCAGAGCAGTGCTGCGGCGTGGGTGGCGCATGCACACCAGCGGGCGGTTGCCATGGAAGGAGGTGGCCGTCGCGAGGGCTGCGGTGCGCTGGCACACGCTGGCTGGTTCCTCGTAGTCGGCAGATTATTATTGTATACTTTTATTTTTTTATTTTTTTTGTAATTGTAAAAACAGATAGATCAACGAAAATATATTTTTATATTTTTTTAAAATCCTTAATAAGGAAATGAAAAATAGAGAATAATTTTTTTGAATTTTTTAATTTTTTTAGATTATCTTGCAAAACAAATCTTAGAGAAAAAGGGAAAAAAATATTTTTTTAGTTTTTTTATTATTCTTTTTATTTATAGAAAAACTGGAAGGCGAACGGGGATTCGGCAAAACGTGAGGAATTGAATCCGATTCTCCGACCACTGTGCATGGTCAGAGTTGATAGATCGGGGAAGATAGAAAATGAACGTGGAGAGGTCATGAACGTGAGATGAAAAATCAAGATTGAAGCGGATTTAATCATGATGGATTTTTTTAGATATAGAAAAATGAAATGACAATGAAATGAAGTTGCGAAATTTAAACTACGATTAACCTAGATAAAAAAATGAAGAAATAACGATGGATCTCACTTTAGGAGCGGAAATGCTACCATGATTGCCTCGACGAAGGCCTACTCGCTGTCACTGGATAGCTCGGAGGCTAGGCACCTTTCTCGACAAGAAGACTCTCAGAGATTGGGCTCCTCTCACAAAGATTGATCAAGTTGGAATGAGGAAGAAGGAGCCATATAAATAGAAAAGATAATGGAGATGAAATTTGAATTTTTGACTTTTTGGATAAAGAGATAAGAGAGATGAAAAATGAAATGAGATAAAGATAAAGAGAGATATAACTATTTACAAAATTAACTTTTTTTTGAATTTTTTTCACTTTATTTATTTGAATTAAAAATATTATTTTTTTATTTTTTTATGGAAGTTAGTTAAGAAAATTAAATGTATACATATACTATATACATATTTGACATTATCTACAAGGGTAACTAAGCAAATTATTTTTTTTGTTTTAAAAATTTTATTTTTTTTATTTTTTAAATAATTAGTAAAAATAATTTATAAATATATACTAATACAATATTTACAAAATACATGGGCAAATTTGTATAAACCACCCCAGAAAACCAACTTTTTACTTGTAACTCCAAAAATTATGAAATTACAGCCATTTTAAAGATAATTTAATTTAGAAACCAATGGAAGTGAGATTATTTCAGTTTGAGTTCATATGGAGCTGGAATTGGTCTTCAATTAGTGCTTAGTGGCTTTTTCCAAGTGTGGTTGCTTTTATTCTGTACATGATTTAATTGTGCAATTATTTTTATTAATTATAATACATTTTTAGTTACAACTTTGGTTTTGAAAGTTATGTGATTTGAGGTCAACTAATGCACAAATAAATTAGTGTCAGTTTTATACAGATATACACAAAATAAGTGAGACGTATTTAGAACAACAACACACACATTTTTTTGGATTTTCTGCTTAAGGACCCTATCTCCCCCTACTTTATTCTTGGTCAATCAGGTCAAGTATTGACCTTCTCTCGTGGTTCAGGTCAACCTGTATACAGTCTTCCTTTTTTTATTTTCTTTTCTTTATTTTCCCTTTATTTATTTATTTATTTTAGGTTAAAATTAGTAAGAAGTGTACAATATTTACACATAGATGCAAGTTAGTAAGAATTAGTGTTATATGCAGGTATTTTATAAGGGATTTTAAGCTAAAATAAATGAATAAAGATGACGAATCATAGATTCATCACTCACCCACTGAAATTATGAAGTCTTTTTATCCAATAGAGGTTGTTGCAACAATTGCATCACATCCATGTGGATAACTATGAAACCTTAAGATCAAATTTTCTAGTCTTCTAAAACATATGCAACCAAATGCAAGTGTTTGTAGAAGAATGAGATACAATTATTAGACTTTGATCTTATCAAATAAGAAATTTAGTTTCAATGATTAAATGTAGATGTAAATTATTCCGATGCACTATCCGTGTCCTTCTCTAAAGATCCTAGATAGACTAGAAAGTCACACTATCAATACATTGACTTATTGCAGTATTGGCATTTATCCAACTATTTGGATGTCATACGGAAGTCACAGAAGTACAATCAACTCTTTGACTTTCCTTCTTACATGGGTTCGACCCATGCTTCCACTATGCTCCTTTCATCTATAAACAACCATTGCTTAAGACAAAGGATCTCTTATGTTGAAATCAAAAGATTTCAATATAAGAGTATTTCAACATTTATACATGCTTCATTTAATTTATACAATGACTATTATGAAGCTTCATGACTGACTAGAATATAGATGCTAGAATGATGGCATTCATCATATTTACATACATCTTAACCCCCCAAAAAAATAGGTTCACGTAGGTACTCAAACATTTTGAATACATCATCTCTTATAAAGCCACAATTCTGCCTAATGTAGTGAACCATGTCATTCATGATTAAATGTTGAGAGCACATATGCATGCCAAAACATCTTCTTAGATTTTTATAAGGATTATTTGATAATTACGATCATCATCGACATGTCACTTCCAAAGTACATTCGATGAGAGATCAAGACTATAGAGACATACAAACCCTAGGGTTGTAGTCCTATTGTATATTTAATTGTTATTCCTCATTATTATGAGGAAACTTGCACATTGCAACCACATACAATATGTGTCCAACTGCAAGTACAATATCTTGATCATGGATCCAATCCATGATATTTTACTGGTTATTATTGAGTACAATATTGAGTGGGTTTAATGAAGGATTATCTAAAATAAGAAATCTGCATAAATATATATAAATATATATATATTTACTTTGATCTAGGAATTTTTATATCAAAGTTGTCTTTCCTTGTCAACACTAAAAGTTTATTCCCTTAATCACTTTCAATATAAGAGATATACTTACCATTATATCTCAAGCAAGATCTGGAATCTCCTTTCTTATCTTTGTCACATCCCAATAATATGAGAAACTGTAACTTGGATAAAACGAAGCGGGAACACACTCCGCCTTGTAAGTCCAACTTGCATTTTCCAATTCGGTCTTTAACACTCGATCCTACCACCCCTAAGGTGATGTTGACCCGTCATTAATTGAACCAACCATCAACATGAATAAAACTCGCTATGCGCAATCCAATATCGCCCAATAATATTAGGATCCGATATTGGGATCACTACGCATACGTCCTTACTCTTTCAAGAAGCAAAGAGCCCGATCCGAATGGCTTGTATGCAGGAGGTGTCACTTCGGACATGCGTCTCCAACATACAATCTCTGGTGAGGGAACCCTTTGCCTTGACGGAAGACCATGGATGTCACTTATGTGATCCTCTATATCGTGTTCAAATTCTAATTAATCATTATGAATCATATTCATTACGATTAATTCTTCTAAGGGAATTACAACTCTATTCATAATTGAGTGTTTTAATTTTAACTGGATTCCAATTAATCTAATCATATTAAATTAATAATCCAATTAATCTAATCATATTAAATTAATAATCCAATTAATATCCAACAAACATTCTTTATTGTTACTTTAATTATGGTATTATCTCAAATAAGTATTATTTGAATTTTAATAATTAGAAAATACAACATAATCTCTCAAGCATTATCCCTTCCCTACTGATGACTCGCAAAATCGGCCCTTTAATAATGTGTTTTTAGCACTTGGAATCATCATCGTAGTCGGGCCGAGTTGGGTCATCAAAAGATCATCTCATTTAAATATATGTCAATAATAGATCAAAATGAGATGATCGGGAAATTTTTTTTACTTGGTAAGATACCAAGGTCGAACTCAGGGACACGAGCCTCTCTCGTATTAATCGGATTTCTATTTATTTAACTAAGTGTTGAGTTAAAGGCATATAGGTCAAATCATGCAAAGAGACACACAACAATGCATTAAATAAATAAACATGCATTTTTTTATTTCTACCATGAAAAACCATGTCATGAAATGCAATTAAAAATATGCCCTAGAATCAGAATGAGTTTGATGAGCGCATTAAAAAATGAGTCAATTTCAGATTTAATTAAGAAGGCTCTACTCGACTTAAAAGCTGCTCAAGGCACACTAGACACATGGCACACAAAATAATACATAAAGCTGCATGTGTCCAAAATAACAATTTAAAGTTGCCATTAAAAAGTACATCGAGCAAGCATGGAAACGGAACTGAAATCAACTAAAATAGAGGTACGGTGCTCAAGATATGCAATATGAAAGACAAGGGCATAAATGAAATAAAACATGAAATAAACTTGCAGACAGGTCCCTAAGAGGGACTAAAATGTAATAAAAATAAAGTTCGGGACCTTCCCTGTAAATGTCCCACAGGCACAAGGGCATTTTTGCAATTTTGAAAACCCGTGAGGGTTTCAATGCAAATTACCCACAGTGCACATGATCTGCACGTGACGCAGGACCTGAATGCATTATGGAGAAGTCGGCGGGGCCTCGTTGCAATTAGACCAGAAAAACACGTACAAGGCACGTGCTTCCTAGGCTCGGGACGGCTAGGAGGCTCAGTGCTGCTTCGGGTAGCTTCGGGCGTTGGCTTTGGCTCGGTGCAGGCTCGTGGAGACTCGGAAGTCCCAAGCCTGGAGCTCGGGTGCTGAGGTTTGGGGCGGTTCTGGATATGACACGTGGCCAAAGATGGACCCTCTGATCCCAAGGATCGAAGGGCTCCCAAAGTCGTATGCGTGGCTGCTTCTAAGCCATCAGATCTTTTGAGGATCCGATGGCTCTTGTATCGTCGGCCAAGAGCTACGTGGCTGCACGGAGGCCGTTGGATCGAGATGATCCAACGGTTGCTGGAAAGGAGGTTCCTGAGCGACGTGGCTGAATCCGAGCCATCAGATGATGCACATCCGACGTCAACTGCTCTTTCATCTTCATCCTCGACTGGTGGCGAGAACAGCGCTCCGGCGAAGGAGCTTCAGCTCCGCCGCCTCCCAGCTCGCTTGATGAAGGTCCCCAGCGCTCCTTGGACGATTGGCGATGTAGCTGCAACTCCAGGGAAGGCTCCGAGCATCCTGGTTAGGTCTGGTCATGTTGGGAAGACAGAGGCGGCATTGCGCGAAAATCCTCCGGCGAGGCTTCCGGTCATTGAAGAGTTGCCGTCCTGCATCGTTAGTTGATAGCCGAAGCCTTGGGTTTCATGAAGGGGAGTGGAGTGAGAGCGCTTGCGGGCGGAGATTGTGGGGAGCTCGGAGCTCCTCCGTCGCGAGGGCGGAGGAGGTGGGTCGGATGCGATGGGAGGTATGGAAGACAGAGACGATGAGTGGAGGGTGTCGCGTGGAGGAGGGAAGTGTGGCGGAGCTCAGAGAAGGGTTAATGAAGGTCGAGAACGACCCAAGCGGCCTAAAAAAATTAAGTAAACTAAAAGAAAAATGCAGAGGAAGAAGAAGGAGAGCTTACCTGGTCGGAGGCGGAGCGGGGGCTTGGGCTGGGGCTCGAATCGAGCCCCGGGTCTTCGCTGGACGTCGTCAGCCGGTCGACGCATCTCGGGCGGTCACCGGGGCACCGCAACTCCGCCGTGTGTGGCGGAGGGTCTCACCGGAGGCGCGCGTCGTCTTCGCGCTCCATCCGACCTCCTCGCTGTCACCGAGGGGTGGAGGAATGCTGGGCGTGGCCCCGCGTACAAGTGGACAAGGTGTAACGGTGAGGGAGGTGGCGTATTTGAAGGGGCGAGTGGTGGAGCTAGTGATGGTGGGCGTGGGTTTTCGAGGAGTTGTGGGTCGACTGGAGTGGTGCTCGTGGGTCGTGGAATGGTAGCGAGGGAGATGGAAGATGGGGGAACGCCGTGGGGCAGTTGGCGAGTGGAGATGGTCAATGGAGTGGAGGAGGAAAAAGGAAGGGGCGAGTGGTGCGCGAGATGGAGGACGCAGGGAAGAAGGAGTTCTGGAGGTTGACGATGGTACATGGACGTTGGATCTGGAGATCCAACGGTCTGAGCGGAGGCGCTAAGGAACGATGTAGATTAGATCGGGGGCGGAGTGATCAGATGGCTGCAGAGCAGCCACGTGTCATGATGAGGGAGCGGGCGCGAACGGAGGGAGAAGATGCGAAGGAGGTTTGATCAGAGGGCTGGAAATAAAAGACGATCTAGCGGCTCAGATCAGAGGATCAAGGCGTGATCGGAGGGTTCAATAGGGGCCACGTGGTGCGCTCCGGATGGGGCGCAAGCGTGCGGTGATGATGGAGCCCTGATGATGATCCGATGGCTGGGAAAATCAGAGTGCGTGGAAAAGGCCTGGCCGTTGAATCTGGAAGATGATCCAACGGTGGAGGTGAAGGAGGAAAAAGACAAGGGAAGCGGGCCACGTGGCGTCCCCAGAATGGGCCACGTGGCCCAATCAGATTATTCAAAAAGAAAAATTGAGATATGAAGGTCAAGATGGCCGATTTTGAGAAAACTCAAAACATGAAAGTTGTAGATCTCGATGAGTCTACAAGTTTCATGTTGACCAAAACTGGAGATGAAATCAAACAAAGGTCCGAAATATTTTTGAGGGTATTTTTAAGTCTAAAAATACCACGAATTTTTGTTTTGCGATTTTTTTGTGGTTTTTTTTAATTTATTTAAGACTCTGTTAATTACAGGAAATTAACTGGGTTTTATTGACGCAACTTTAAGCAAGGGGGTTAATTATAGAAAATAAAGATGATGAAACTGAGTTTCATCACCCCCCTATACTTAAACTATGCTCGTCCTCGAGCATCAAAAAGAATGACTAAGTTGGATTAACCCCCTTGTGCATGTGAATACATGATCCAATCTGATCAAGTTGACTCGACTTTAGAGATCCCAAATTCTAGAGTTCAACCCAGCCTTAATCAAGAGGCATCCAACTCCTCTACTTCTCTAGACTCTCTCTGATGTACATATAAACTAAAGGATATGAAGTTTAGTGTTGACTGCAATTTCGAGAGTAGAGTCAAATCTTCACCCAAAGTCTTGGTCCGAGAAAATCTCCTAAGGACCCAATCCTCAGCACTAGGGAATAAATCAAATCTTGCATTCAGTCCACCGTCTCTTTAGTTGTCAGACTTAGAAAATATAGATGGCAGGCCAGTAATGGAGGGCATGGGATTGTGTCATTTCTTCTCTCCCTCTCATTGGAACAAGGATTCTCTCTAGTGCCTTTTACGCAATACATTTTTTTGGTGTTGATCAGTGCGTACGTCAAGAGAAGTTGGAGCCGTCTGCACTTGTTTTCCTGGGACTACACCGGGGTGTGTCTCTTTTGAGTACCTATCGTACCTTCGACACCCAGACTTGTAGCATTTACGATGCAGAGCCCTTTTTTGGTGCAAGCCCTGAAGGATAAGGTTAGATCCTCAAGCGCATCACGGAAGCATGAGCGTCGCATCGAATACGACGAGGAGCGACTAGTCACACTAGTTGCTCGATGCAGCGGAATTTAAAAAATTTTCTTACGACGAAACCACATGATCCAAGAAACACTTCTCGGATCGTTTCATCTAAACCACAAACAAGTAATAGGATACCTTTTGAAGCGTGGTTGCGATCGAGTCTCTAAATGAAGAGACCTCCTGTCTCAAGTCCGATCCGACAGAGGAGACGCTTGCGAGCGCGGGGATGAACCGCGTGCTTCTCGCAATCCATGTTGATGATCCAAGCGGCGGATCTCCTGATCTCGACACACGAGATCCGACATCTTCTTCACGAGCGAGGCGCACCGAAGGAGACGGAGATCCACGAGCAGAAGAACGGGCAGCATAACGACGATGCTACGGCGATGGAGAACCTCTCTTAGGTCATCCATGGTGGACGGCCACATGAGAGGGAGAGAGGGCTGTCGAGTAGAGAGAAAAGAGAGAGAGATGCTTCTCAAGCATTGTGTGTAAAATAGAGAGCATAGTATGCCTCTCTATTTAAAGGGTTTTGGGATCCATGGATCTCAATCCATGTGACATATAAAATCAATGGATGAGATTGATTTATGTCAATCCAATGGTCAAGATTATTGTTGGTAAAAACCAACAACTTGTGATTTAATTTTGATAAAATATATTTGATAAATCAAATAAACATTAATACCAAATTAAATCAATCAAATAAGGAGAGAAAATACAAAGGAGATCAACCTTCCCCTTTAGAGGGCAATCTCATGGATTCCCATGAGATTGCACATCTCCTTGATTTTCTCTCTACTTATTTTCCAACAACTATTTGTTGGGATTTTTATTCACCAAAATAATTCTCAATTAAATTTGGGAATATTGCAATCTTGACATTGGAATATTGTGAATCATATTCACAACCCAAAACAAAATGTAATTTACATTTTCAATTAATTAGACAATGTGTATCCAATACACATTAATAATTAATCTACTAATATAAATTATATTTACCTCTCTCTAATACATTATAAATCACATTTATAATATATTATGAATAATTGGATATTACTATCCACATTATTCTTATCCATAATAATTAAATCACATTTAATTATATTGGATAACTTATTCTCATATGCTCAAATAATATGAATCACATTCATATTATTTACATCTTTGATAATCAAATCACATTTAATTATCTAAGATAACTCTCCTTATAATATGAATCAAATTCATATTATTCATGATAATTAAATCACATTTAATTATCCATTTTCTCAATGCTCGGATACATATATCAACAATAGAATTATCCATGAACTCTTTCAAGGATAATGCGCTTTCTCCGCGAATACTTGGAGATAAGGACAGGGCGATTGTATTGTTCCACGTATAGTGACATGGATATTGAGATCACATCTCAAATCCAGATCACGGGCGTCCCATAGATGCTTGATTAAATCAAGACCGCAAATCTAATCTTCTCATTGCATCTGAATCACATTCAGATCAATGTCCAACATTTGGACTAAGATCAGATTACTTCTCTACTGAGAGGAGTCACTAAAATCCATACCCGTTTCATCACTCCCTAGGAATGGAAGCGTCATGGTTATACAATCGTATATGATCACATCACCCTCAGGTATTCCCAATACCTGTACATCCTGCATACTGGAAGACTCAGATTAAACCCGAAGTATTAGATCAACTTTACACTGTCTACTTCATGGTTTTATCAGTAAGTTTCTCGTTCGATCATTGGGAGTCAGTATCGATCATATACTTTCCAAAAGCATATATCATACCTAGGTCTTGATCATATACTTTCCAAAAGTATATATCAAACCTACAAATTCAGTCAAGCTTCCAAAGCGAGACGACCATGCGCATGGAATTTGATTCTTCCCAATATCTCATGAGTGAGCTCATGTCTTCCAGTTCAGTAACTGAACCTGTATGATCCCTTTGAGAGATCGTATTACTCATATCCCCTTATATGCACACCAACGTGCCGGTGTATAGACCTTGATTAGGTCATCAACCTATTGGTCTGCCAAATGTACATACTCGGACATATAGTAACACATCTGTCTCCGGTCAGAGGATGTGTGCCTATATCATGACATCATACGATATAGGACTTTGGTTATCTCGATCTCGTTAAGTCAACTCTTTGACCTAACTCATCTGACACCTCCGATTCTCTATTCCTATGAAGAGGACCTGCATCAAGAAGTCGGTCAGATATCAGCCTAAATGAGATAGGATTGCCATCTCCTACTCAGGCTGGAGATCATCTCTTAACAATCATTTGACGGTGCTCGATGAGTCCTCAATCTAACTCATTAGAAATTCATCTAAGCACCAGCCTCTATGATTCAATAATTGAATCAACAGCTGTATGATCATTAAGATGGCCATGGTACATAACCCTAATTGTACTAAGGGACTTATTATGCAAATTATGTACTCTTTATTTCAGATTAAGGAGTGAATTGCAATAACATTTATTGCATAATGGCCCGCCGTGGGCTCGCATGTCCAACAATCTCCCACTAGCCCAAAGAGCCTTTAATGGGCTAATCATTTAAACCCACACTCATGTGACAATCATAGGCTATTTAAAAAATAGCTAGGTAAGCTGATCAGTCACTCTGTTCCCAAGAGACTACACCAAGTCCTTTTACGGCACTTGCATATCTCCTAGTAACAGTGCTCGCATCCAATGCGAATGTTGCATCCTATGCAACCAATACTCAATTTTGTCAGTTATAGTGTCCTTGACACTACATCTTATTAATTATCATAACCAGTATTCCCACAGTTCTTATTAGAATATCTTCATTCCTGGAGATCTCTATCTCCTAAGGTATCTACAGTTAAGACCCTTATAGATCACTATCTACAAGGTCTTAAACTTTTGAAGATAAGACTTTGAGATCACTATCTCTAAGTTTTGTCATCTTTGAAGATATTATTATTACTGCAATCAAGTGTTTTATCTCCATTGCAGGATTAGTAACAATTTATTACTCCCACTGCATGGCAGACATCTGGCTCTTGTACACATCTAGCATATACCCAGCTTCTCATAACTGATGCACAAGTGCAAGCAGTTCTAGCATTCACTTCCTCAACTCTTTGAGGTGCTATCCCTTTAGACAGGTCACTAACACATCTTAAGGGAAGGAAGCCTTTCTTGGAATTTTCCAGAAAATGGAATAAGTCCAAGGTGTATTACTAATGTGACGGTCCCAATATCCTCTTTTCTTTGTTTCTGAGCTACTTTAGAACTAAGATCTAAGAGGTATCCTCAAGATCGTATCTCAAGGTATGGAACAACCAAATTATCAAACACTTATTATTTATTCTTATATCATTCTAAATGATTAGAATAATATCTACATTAAGCATGATGAACACAATGGCACTCCCACTAAGCTTCACATGGTTCATCAAGATTTTATCTGAAATCACAACATTTATAATTTCATCAAATCTTATGTTCCAACTACAAGAAACTTATTGGAGTCCAAAGATGGAGTTCTTCAGCTAGCACACCTTGCTTTCCTCAACCATGAAGCCCTGGGGCTACTTCATATGAATATCCTCAGAGAGGTATTCATAGAGGAATGCAATCTTGACTCACACCATGAAGATGTCATAGACAAGTTGTGTAGCTATAGTTAGCAACATTCTGATGGGTTAAAGCAAGGTCACTGGAGAGCAAGTCTTATCGCTAGCAATGCCTTCTCTTCGGTGTGTAGCTCATGGCTACGAACCGTGCTTTGAAGGTCTATACCTTCTCATCAGGTTCCCTCTTTCTCTTGAAGATCCATTTACACCTTAATGGGTCTGA
Source organism: Ottelia alismoides (assembly GCA_037367405.1). Lineage (NCBI taxonomy): Eukaryota > Viridiplantae > Streptophyta > Magnoliopsida > Alismatales > Hydrocharitaceae > Ottelia > Ottelia alismoides. The sequence goes on along the minus strand of JAZKJV010003511.1, from coordinate 39,122 downwards.
CCCATATAGGTGGATCCTCGAGGGTCCATATACAACACTTGTATATGAAGTCTACATTAGACTTTTGTTGCTAACATCCATCTTTCCATGTCATGATCCTCAGGAGCTTCATCACATGAAGTCCAATCATTTTCAGATTTAACTGACACATGGAATCCATCCTCAAACTTATTTGAAGAGGTATTAATGTTTCATCTTTAATTATCTATTTTAGTTTCCGATTTCAGGAGCCTCATTATCTTTTTAAGATTAAATGAGTTCCTTTACTTCATTTTCATCTTGATTCTCAAGAGAGTCATCCTATAAGAATCATATTCTCAAAGATGAGATCTTTTAAGAATCTCAAGGTCATAAAGTAGGTATCTAATACCATCCTTTATTTTCCTAATGAAGTAGCACTCTCTAGTGCTAGATTCCAGCTTACATGCATGGAACCTTATTAAGTATATAATGTAGTCTCTACTACGTATATACCTTGGAAACTAAGAGATAATTATGCTAGGATTAATCATTGATTAAATCATGTCACACGTGATCAAATGTATCTCCCTACAACTCTATTGAGTTCAGGTTCATTAGGAGGATTGAGATAGGAATGATATTCATATCTCCATAAGGTATTTCTTGAATTCATCTAATAGGTACAGGCTACCTTGGTTAGATCACATTCATCTCATCTTCCTTCAAACTTTGGTTCTAAACCAAAAATGTGAAATCTTTGAACATTTCAAAGGTTTCTTAGGTGAAGAGAAGAAATTTCATATCATACATAATCATTAACAGATATCACATATCCATAATGTTTACTATGATATAGATGATCTGCATACATCAATATGTATGAGATCCTGAATACCTTGACATCTTACACCTTTCCCAAGGAAGGGTGTATTGGACATTTTTTTTTGAATACAATATTCACAAGTATGTGAGATTTGAATCTTTAGACAATCTAAAGTTTCATGTCTTACTAGTCCATTGATCTCATCAACAGACATATGTCTAAAACATGATGCCAGATCATTGTCAGATGATCTTTATCCTCCTATTGATCTTTAAAGGTTTAATTTTTTCAGTATTAAAAATCTTAATGAACCATTCATTAATTTTCTAATTTAGTAGAGTCCACTAGATTTTAGATTACTATCTGAAATATCTCCATCATAACTCTTTATGATAGATTTATTACAGAAGTCATGTTTATATCCAACAATTAGAAATAAACAATGAGTGTATTCTAATATCTAGGTCATAGAGACATTCTCTAAGACTAAGGGCTCTCCCACTGAAATTAATAAGTATATCAATCCAAAAAGAGATTGATGCAACAATTGCATCAAAATTCTCAAGGATAACTATAGGCCTTAAGATCAAATTTTCCAGTCTTCTAAAACATGTGCAACCAATTGCAAGTGTCATTAGAAGATTGAGATACAATTATTAGACCTTATCTTATCAAATATGTAAGTCAATTTCAATGATTATATGTGGATTATTCTGATGTACTATCTGATTCCTTCTCTAAGGATTCTAGATAGATTTGATAGTCATACTATCAACACATCAATTTATTGCAGTATTGGCATTCATCCAACTCTTTGGATGTCATACGAAAGTCACAGAAGTTCAATTAACTCTTTGACTATACCTCTTACTTGGGTCCAACCCATGCTTCCACTGCGCTCCCTTTGTCTATAAGCAACCATTGCTCAAGACCAAGGATCTCTTATGTTAAAATCAAAAATTTCAATATAAGAGGATTTCAACATTTATACAAGCTTCATCCAATTCATACAATATGAATATTATGAAGCTTCATGAATGACTAGAGTATAAATAGTAGAATGATGACACTCATCATCTACATCCATCTAAACTCTTAAAGTATAGGTTCAGGTAGGTACTCAAACAATTTGAATATATCATCTCTTATGGAGCCACCATTCTGCATGATGCAGAGAACCATGTCATTCATGATTAAATGTTGAGAGCACATATGTATGCCAGAATATCTTTATTGATTTTATAAGGATTAGTTTGACAATTGCACATTTGATGATATCAAGACTATAGAAACATACAAACCCTAGGTTTGAAGTCCTACTATCTATTTAATTGTCATTCCTCATTATTATGAGGAAACTTGCATACTGCAACCACATAATTATGTGTCCAACTGCAAGTACAATATCTGGATCATGAGTCCAATCCATGATATTTTACTGGTTATTATTGAGTATAAAATTGAGTGGGTTTAATGAAGGATTATCTGAAATAAGAAATTTGCATGAGTGTATATATATATATATACATATTATACTTTGATTTAGGAGTTTTTATTTCAAAGTTGTCTTGCCATGTCAACAATGAAAGTTCATTCCCTTAATCACTTTCAATGTAAGAGATATACTTACCATTATATCTCAGCAAGATCTGGGATCTCCTCTTTATCTTTGTTACATCCCAATTATATGAGAAACTGCAACTCCAATAAAGAGAAGCGGGAACACATTCCGCCTTGCAAGTCCAACTTGCATTTCCCAATTCGGTCTTTAACACCCGGGCCCACCACCCCTAAGGTGATGTTGACCCGTCGTTAATTGAATCAACCGTCAACAGGAATAGAACTCGCTATGCGCAATCCAATATCGCCCCAATAATATGAGGATCCGATATTGGGGTCACTACGCATACGGCCATACTCTTTCGAGAAGCAAAGAGTCCGATCCAGATGCGCTTGTATATAGGAGCTGTGACTTCGTACAGACGTCTCCTATATACAATCCCTGGCGACGGAAACCCTTTGCCTTGACGGGAGACCATGGATGTCACTTATGTGATCCTCCACCTCTTATTCAAATTTAATTAATTACTATGAATCACATTCATATAATTAATTCTTCCAAGGGAATTATTAACTCTAATCATATTAGAGTATAATTGGACATAATCAATTCAATCATATTAAATTAATTATCAATCCAATTCAATCAATCAAACTTGATTGTTATGCTTCAATATATATGGTATTATTCTCAAAGTACGTATTAATTCGTATTTTAATAATTAGAAAAATACATCTTAATCCCTCGGACATTATCCCGGCCCTACCCGCTGTCATGGCCAGTACCGGCGGGAGTGGGACGGACCGCATACGTTGCAACCCGCTACCCCAGCGATCCCCGACTAGACACCATATCCGCCTCGGGAAAGGATAATGCCAAATTGATTAACTTGTACTTGAGATGATCATCGGTTCTTCAACCGAAATTATACCATATAGTAATCAAAACAATTTTGATTATAAGGAAATTTGCTAGACAAATTCCCAATCCTATTCAAGCAAGGAGTTTGATGATTGTGTTTCTAATTATGATCTAGATCAAGTCTAATCAATTAATTAGTTGAGGTCAAGTCAATTAAGGAAAAAATCATCTTGCAATTTTCTCAAATATTTTCCATAATTATTTCTCGAAATTAACAATTAATTTCATTAATTGACAATCACATGATTCTTGATTAGGAAAGTAATTTCAGCAGTGACCCCTACTTACTAAAATTAGCATATCTCAATCAATTTAAATCCAAATTAAGCAAAGTAAGTTTCCATAGTTTGCTAACTTGATTTACAACAGAACCTATATGATTTGCACTCATTTCTAGGCGTCTCTAAACAGTAATTAACTCCTTAATTACGTTAAGATTCGCAGTTCCCGTAACAGTGAATATATGTTGATTAAAACAACCATATCTTGAGCAAACAAAATCCGATTTACGCAAACTCAGATCCTATGGTTTCCTTATTTAATGGGGAACAAAATCAAAGTAAATAATTCGTGCTTAAATATTTTAAACATGGCCGAAATTATTTACTAAACAGATCTGCGAAATCAAATGTGATAAAAACTTTCGCAACCATAACGAACCCAAGTCGTCCTCGGTTAGCGAATCATATTCTAAACCGTCGACCTAAGGATCTGATACCACTTGAAGGATAAGGTTAGATCCTCAAGCGCATCACGGAAGCATGAGCGTCGTATCGAATACGACGAGGAGCGACTAGTCACACTAGTTGCTGGATGCAGCGGAATTTAAAAAATTTTCTTACGACGAAACCACATGATCCAAGAACACTTCTCGGATCGTTTCGTCTAAACCACAAACAAGTAATAGGATTACCTCTTGAAGCGTGGTTGCGATCGAGTCTCTAAATGAAGAGACCTCCTGTCTCAAGTCCGATCCGACAGAGGAGACGCTTGCGAGCGCGGGTATGAACCGCGTGCTTCTCGCAATCCATGTTGATGATCCAAGCGGCGGATCTCCTGATCTCGACACACGAGATCCGACGTCTTCTTCATGAGCGAGGCGCACCGAAGGAGACGGAGATCCACGAACAGAAGAACGGGCAGCATAACGACGATGCTGCGGCGATGGAGAACCTCTCTTAGGTCATCCATGGTGGACGACCACATGAGAGGGAGAGAGGGCTGTCGAGTAGAGAGAAAAGAGAGAGATGCTTCTCAAGCATTGTGTGTAAAATAGAGAGCATGGTATGCCTCTCTATTTAAAGGGTTTTGGGATCCATGGATCTCAATCCATGTGACATATAAAATCAATGGAAGAGATTGATTTATGTCAATCCAATGGTCAAGATTATTGTTGGTAAAAACCAACAACTTGTGATTTAATTTTGATAAAATATATTTGATAAATCAAATAAATATTAATACCAAATTAAATCAATCAAATAAGGAGAGAAAATACAAAGGAGATCAACCTTCCCCTTTAGAGGGCAATCTCATGGATTCCCATGAGATTGCACCTCTCCTTGATTTTCTCTCTACTTATTTTCCAACAACTATTTGTTGGGATTTTTATTCACCAAAATAATTCTCAATTAAATTTGGGAATATTGCAATCTTGACATTGGAATATTGTGAATCATATTCACAACCCAAAACAAAATGTAATTTACATTTTCAATTAATTAGACAATGTGTATCCAATACACATTAATAATTAATCTACTAATATAAATTATATTTACCTCTCTCTAATACATTATAAATCACATTTATAATATATTATGAATAATTGGATATTACTATCCACATTATTCTTATCCATAATAATTAAATCACATTTAATTATATTGGATAACTTATTCTCATATGCTCAAATAATATGATACACATTCATATTATTTACATCTTTGATAATCAAATCACATTTAATTATCTAAGATAACTCTCCTTATAATATGAATCAAATTCATATTATTCATGATAATTAAATCACATTTAATTATCCATTTTCTCAATGCTCGGATACATATATCAACAATAGAATTATCCATGAACTCTTTCAAGGATAATGCGCTTTCTCCGCGAATACTTGGAGATAAGGACAGGGCGATTGTATTGTTCCACGTATAGTGACATGGATATTGAGATCATATCTCAAATCCAGATCGCGGGCCTCCCATAGATGCTTGATTAAATCTAGACCGTAAATCTAATCTTCTCATTGCATCTGAATCACATTCAGATCAATGTCCAACATTTGGACTAAGATCAGATTACTTCTCTACTGAGAGGAGTCACTAAAATCCAGACCCGTTTCATCACTCCCTAGGAATGGAAGCGTCATGGTTATACAATCGTATATGATCACATCACCCTCAGGTATTCCCAATACCTGTACATCCTGCATACTGGAAGACTCAGATTAAACCCGAAGTATTAAATCAACTTTACACTGTCTACTTCATGGTTTTATCAGTAAGTTTCTCATTCGATCATTGGGAGTCAGTATCGATCATATACTTTCCAAAAGCATATATCATACCTAGGTCTTGATCATATACTTTCCAAAAGTATATATCAAACCTACAAATTCAGTCAAGCTTCCAAAGCGAGACGACCATGCGCATGGAATTTGATTCTTCCCAATATCTCATGAGTGAGCTCATGTCTTCCGGTTCAGTAACTGAACCTGTATGATCCCTTTGAGAGATCGTATTACTCATATCCCCTTATATGCACACCAGCGCGCCGGTGTATAGACCTTGATTAGGTCATCAACCTATTGGTCTGCCAAATGTACATACTCGGACATATAGTAACACATCTGTCTCCGGTCAGAGGATGTGTGCCTATATCATGACAGCATACGATATAGGACTTTGGTTATCTCGATCTCGTTAAGTCAACTCTTTGACCTAACTCATCTGACATCTCCGAATCTCTATTCCTATGAAGAGGACCTGCATCAAGAAGTCGGTCAGATATCAGCCTAAATGAGATAGGATTGCCATCTCCTACTCAGGCTGGAGATCATCTCTTAACAATCATTTGACGGTGCTCGATGAGTCCTCAATCTAACTCATTAGAAATTCATCTAAGCACCAGCCTCTATGATTCAATAATTGAATCAACAGCTGTATGATCATTAAGATGGCCATGGTACATAACCCTAATTGTACTAAGGGACCTATTATGCAAATTATGTACTCTTTATTTCAGATTAAGGAGTGAATTGCAATAACATTTATTGCATAATGGCTCGCCGTGGGCTCGCATGTCCAACAAGCCCGACTCCTGGTCCTAATAGCGGTGGTCCAAGTGGACACTTTGAAAAGTTTGGGAGCGCTCGCCTTTGGTTGAAGCTCTTTGATATTTGAATTGGTGGAATGAGAGCTTTTCTTTGAATTTCATTTACTTGTATAATTTTTGGCTAGCTCCACTACTTTTACCAAGAGTTGGCGCACACTGATCAACAATTTTTTATTTATTTCACACCTTGGCACTTAGGTCAATATCAAGAGATTAATATAAGAACCAAGTTCTCATATTGGCTAATATTGCTGACACTCAGGTTTCATGAAGCCTCCAAAGATTTTATCCCATCCTCGAGCATCATTAGATCTAATCCAAACTTGACTTCCTCATCCCAATTCCTCAAGTGAAATATCAACTCATCTCATCAAAAACCGCAGTCGTGCATGTGATGTGCTGATCATATTCTTTATGTCTGAGACTAAGCATGGAATATAGCATGCAAATCTAGAAACCTAGGGGAATGTGGACGATTAAGTCTATGACCCTGATGGCTAAGGCTGGTTAACCTAAAAATCTCAAAGACCTCATCAAGCTAAGTCTCCTTGACCATTTCAGATCCTGAGTGAAAGTGTAGGTGTAGAGGATTAATCCAACTTCTTCATTCAAAAACAAGAGAGATTTTTTTTGGTGTTTTTGGAACTTCAAGAGATATTAGAACTGCCTAAACTCAATTGAGCATCTGCAATTCAGCCAGTATGGATGTAAGTACAGGCCGGAGCCCGTTGCTTGAGGACTGGGCCTTACGTGATGTCCTCTAAACCACCCAATCTGCTTAGGGCGAACCCTCACTGAATGCGGCTTACTTAATTGGGCTTAGTAGTCAGTAACAGCTCCTAAAGGGTTTTGCGTTTTTCTCATTTTTATGGATTTTAATAAAGGTTAAAACACAAGTTAAACTTAACTTTCCTTGAAAAGACTTTCAAAACCATGTCACGCAAATAAGAAGTTTTCAAAACATTTTCAAAAGAATTTTTCAAGATAAGAAAAAATCGTTTTCGAAAATATTTTTATAAAAATAGCGTAACATAATATCGAAAAGCCGCGAAATCATTTGAGTTCTCTTAGTCCAAAGAATTTTTACCTTAGCCAAAAAGTTTTAAATTTTTCAAATTTTTCAATTTATAGCTAAAGTAAATATACGATAAATACGGTATACCCCCCTATACTTAAACATTGCTATGTCCTCATAGCACTAGATGTTACAAGTACATAGGTCCATTTAAGTACATAGGAATATACGGGAGCAAAGAGGGGCTCCCCCTATACTTAGGTTAGAAATAACCTAAGTATAAAGGCAAGAAAAGAAGAGTAGAGAAAATCACGGGGACTCGGGTCCCCCCTATACTTAGGCTGAGATTAGCCTAAGTATAAAGATGGGAATTGATGTTGGGAGGGACCCAAGGTGAACGAAGAAGAGGAATGAATCTACAAGTGAGCGGTTTGAATCTGCGGAGATGAATGGATTGACTAAGGTTTTGGGGTGTGTATCGTAGCAAACATGGCTCAATTCAATCAAGCAAAACCCTTAGTTTCACCAACTCACACATGAAACCAACTGAGGTTGGTTTATTATCTTGTCGGTTTTATTGGTGATAAAACATTAGATATTTACGCGAAGAAAATGTGAAGTGAAAATCAAGGCGTATGCGAGGGTGTTGCTCTCCCAAAACTGAAGTTTTACTCCATTTTAGGTTGACTTGCAATTAACAGTCCCAATTTTATTTTAGGTTATCACTGAATTATGGTTAGCTTCAAATTAAGCAATCATCGTCTACCGTTCATTCCCATTTTCCATTAATCCTAGGTGATCAAGCTAGGAAAAGAAAGCTGAGAAAAACATGAATTCGATAAAAACCGTGATCTAAGCTAAGCGATAAATCATATAGTGATTTGACGATAAATCCGTGAAAAACTGGGGCAGTTTTGAAAACCAAATTCAACATGTATGCAAGTCGAAAAAGCCGCACCTAATCATGCATCTATTAGTGGTGATTGATTTTCATTAATTTTAGCTAAGTGATGCGAGATTATGTGCGTCTATAATTTAGTGTGTCCTACCTACGATCAAGCACATAAAAATATGGAAAATACAAATCACTCAAAGAGCCGCGTGCCTGGTCCTAGGTCGACACTCAAGTGGGGACGATCTCCACACAATCATGATCGTTCGATTACAACCACGAGCCTTCGATCGAAGACCGCTGTAAAAGACGAATTATTACATGCAAAAATAAAATGAGAGACACATATTTTTTTTCTTTTCTTCCTTATTTGCTCCATGTATGTTTTGCGGCTCCTCGCAGCGGGAAGCGTCCTGCTCCTCGCCTCCTTGATCCATCAAGGGCCCTGACACAAAAACAATGGTTCGAGATCAAGATAAGAAAGAAAATTTTTGAATGCGAAAATGGATGAACAGATTGACCTATAAAAGAAACACGAAATTAAATAAACAAAATTCCAAATAATAAAAGAAATGAGCCGTGTCCCCGGCAACGGCGCCATTTGATGACTCGCAAAATCAGCCCTTTAATAATGTGTTTTTAGCACTTGGAATCATCATCGTAGTCGGACCGAGTTGGGTCATCAAAAGATCATCTCATTTAAATATATGTCAATAATAGATCAAAATGAGATGATCGGGAAAATTTTTTTACTTGGTAAGATGCCAAGGTCGAACTCAGGGACACGAGCCTCTCTCGTATTAATCGGATTTCTATTTATTTAACTAAGTGTTGAGTTAAAGGCATATGGGTCAAATCATGCAAAGAGACACACAACAATGCATTAAATAAATAAACATGCATTTTTTTATTTCTACCATGCAAAACCATGTCATAAAATACAATTAAAAATATGTCCTAGAATCAGAATGAGTTTGATGAGCGCATTAAAAAAATGAGTCAATTTCAGATTTAATTAAGAAGGCTCTACTCGACTTAAAAGCTGCTCAAGGCATACTAGACACATGGCACACAAAATAATACATAAAGCTGCATGTGTCCAAAATAACAATTTAAAGTTGCCATTAAAAAGTACATCGAGCAAGCATGGAAACGGAACTGAAATCAACTAAAACAGAGGTACGGTGCTCAAGATATGCAATATGAAAGACAAAGGCATAAATGAAATAAAACATGAAATAAACTTGCAGACAGGTCCCTGGGTGGGACTAAAATGTAATAAAAATAAAGTTCGGGACCTTCCCTATAAATGTCCCACAGGCACAGGGGCATTTTTGCAATTTTGAAAACCCGCGAGGGTTTCAATGCAAATTACCCACAGTGCACATGATCTGCACGTGACGTAGGACCTGAATGCAATATGGAGAAGTCGGCGGGGCCTCGTTGCAATTATCCCAGAAAAACACGTGCAAGGCACGTGCTTCCTAGGCTCGGGACTGCTAGGAGGCTTGGTGCTGCTTCGGGTAGCTTCGGGCGTTGGCTTTGGCTCGGTGCAGGCTCATGGAGGCTCAGAAGTCCCAAGCCTGGAGCTCGGGTGCTGAGGTTCGGGGCGGTTCTGGATATGACACGTGGCCAAAGATGGACCCTCTAATCCCAAGGATCGAAGGGCTCCCAAAGTCGTATGCGTGGCTGCTTCTAAGCCATCAGATCTTTTGAGGATCCGATGGCTCCTGTATCGTCGGCCAAGAGCTACGTGGCTGCACGGAGGCCGTTGGATCGAGATGATCCAACGGTTGCTGGAAAGGAGGTTCCTGAGCGACGTGGCTGAATCCGAGCCATCAGATGATGCACATCCGACGGCAACTGCTCTTTCATCTTCATCCTCGACTAGTGGCGAGAACATCGCTCCGGCAAAGGAGCTCTAGCTCTGCCGCCTCCCAGCTCGCTTGATGAAGGTCCCCAGCGCTCCTTGGATGATTGGCGATGTAGCTGCAACTCCAGGGAAGGCTCCGAGCATCCTGGTTAGGTCTGGTCATGTTGGGAAGACAGAGGCGGAGTTGCGCGAAAATCCTCCGACGAGGCTTCCGGTCATTGAAGAGTTGCAGACCTGCATCGTTAGTTGATAGCCGAAGCCTTGGGTTTCATGAAGGGGAGTAGAGTGAGAGCTCTTGCAGGCGGAGAATGTGGGGAGCTCGGAGCTCCTCCGCCGCGAGGGCGGAGGAGGTGGGTCGGAGGCGATGAGAGGTATGGAAGACAGAGACGATGAGCGGAGGGTGTCGCGTGGAGGAGGGAAGTGTGGCAGAGCTCAGAGAAGGGTTAATGAAGGTCGAGAACGACCCAATCGGCCTAAAAAAATTAAGTAAACTAAAAGAAAAATGCAGAGGAAGAAGAAGGAGAGCATACCTGGTCGAAGGCAGAGCGGAGGCTTGGGCTGGGGCTCGAATCGAGCACCGGGTCTTCGCTGGACGTCGTCAGCCGGTCGACGCAGCTCGGGCGGTCGCCGGGGCGCCGCAACTCCGCCGTGTGTGGCGGAGGGTCTCACCGGAGGCGCGCGACGTCTTCACGCTCCATCCGACCTCGTCGCTGTCACCGAGGGGTGGAGGAATGCTGGGCGTGGCCCCACGTACAAGTGGACAAGGTGTAACGGTGAGGGAGGCGGCGTATTTGAAGGGGCGAGTGGTGGAGCTGGTGATGGTGGGTGTGGGTTTCAAGGGAGTTGTGGGTCGACTGGAGTGGTGCTCGTGGGTCGTGGAATGGTGCGCAGGGGAGATGGAAGATGGGGGAACGTCGTGGGGCAGTTGGCGAGTGGAGATGGTCAATGGAGTGGAGGAGGAAAAAGGAAGGGGGCGAGTGGTGCGCGAGATGGAGGACGTGGGGAAGAAGGAGTTCTGGAGGTTGACGATGGTACATGGCCGTTGGATCTGGAGATCCAACGGTCTGATCGGAGGCGCTAAGGAACGATCTAGATTAGATCAGGGGCGGAGTGATCAGATGGCTGCAGAGCAGCCACGTGTCATGATGAGGGAGCGGCGCGAACGGAGGGAGCATATGCGAATGAGGTTTTGATCAGAGGGCTGGAAATAAAAGACGATCTAGCGGCTCAAATCAGAGGATCAAAGCGTGATCGGAGGGTTCAGCAGGGGCCTCGTGGTGCGCTCCGGATGGGGCGCAAACGTGCGGTGATGATGGAGCCCTGATGATGATCCGATGGCTGGGAAAATCAGAGTGCGTGGAAAAGGCCTGGCCGTTGGATCTGGAAGATGATCCAACGGTTGGAGGTGAAGGCGGAAAAAGACTAGGGAAGCGGGCCACGTGGCGTCCCCAGAATGGGCCACATGGCCCAATCAGATTATTCAGAAAGAAAAATTGTAATATGAAGGTCAAGATGGCTGATTTTGAGAAAACTCAAAACATGAAAGTTGTAGATATCAATGAGATCTACAAGTTTCATGTTGACCAAAACTGGAAATGAAATCAAACAAAGGCCGAAATATTTTTGAGGGTATTTTTAAGTCTAAAAATACCACGAATTTTTGTTTTGCAATTTTTTTGTGGTTTTTTTAATTTATTTAAGACTCTGATAATTACAGGAAATTAACTAGGTTTTATTGACGCAACTTTAAGCAAGGGGGTTAATTATAGAAAATAAAGATGATGAAACTGAGTTTCATCACCTACCCCTGTCATGGCCAGAGTACCGACGGGAGTGGGACAGATCGCACATGGTGCAACCTTGATCATTATGTACTTGAGATGATAATCGGTTTTTCAACCGAAGTTATACCATATAGTAATAATCAAAATCTTTTTGATTATAAAGAAATTTGCTAAACAAATTCCCAATCCTATTCAAGCAACATTGTTTGTTGGAAAATAGATTGTGTAACCAATTGCGATCTAGATCATATCTAATCAGTTATTGATTAAGGCAATGTAAATTAAGGAAATAATCATCATCAAATATTTCACAAATATTTATCCATAATTATTTCATGAAATTAAACTATAATTTCATTAATTGATTAAATGATTATCACAAGGTTCTTGATTGAGAAAGTAATTTCCAACAGTGACCCTCACTTACTAAAATTAGCATATCTCAATCAATTTAAATACAAATCATGCAAAATAAGTTTCTAAAGTTTGCTAATTTGATTAAAACAGAACTAAAGTAATTAGCATGCATTTATAGGCATTTCAAATCACTAATTAACTCCTTAATTACATCAAGATTTGCAGTCCCCGAAACAGTGGATACATGTTCACTAAAATGATTATAACTTGAGAAATCAGATTCCAAATCATGCAAACTCAAATCCCACGCTTTCCTTATTTGACGGGGAACAAAATCCAAGTGATAATTTCATGTTTAAAGATTTTTAATAGAGCTTAAAATATCCACAAAACAGGGATGCATGAATGAAATGCGATAAAATTTTGCAAACCCTAACGAGCCCAAGTCTTCCTAGGTTCACGGATCACATCCAAAACCTCTGACCTAAGGCTCTGATACCACTTGAAGGATATGATAAGATCCTTAAGCGCAGAACGGAAGCGTGTGGATCACATCATATGCGATTGGGAGCAACTAGTCGCACTAGTTGCTCAAGGCAGTGGAATTTAAAAAATTTCATGCGATGAAACCACATGATCCAAGAACACTTCTCGGATCATTTCACACAAACAATTATTAGGTTACCTCTCGAAGCATGGATGTGATCGAGTCTCTAAATGAAGATACCTCCTATCTCAAGTCCGATTCGACGGAGGAGGCGCTTGCGAGTGCGTTGATGAAACGCATGCTCCTCGCAATCCATGTTGATGATCCAAGTGATAAATCTTCTGATCTCGTCATACGAGATACGACGTCTTCTTCACGAGCGAGGTGCACCAAAGGAGATGGAGATCCACGAGCAAACGATCCGGCAACATAATGACGACGCTGCGACGATAGAGACTCTCTCTAGAGCTCCATGGTGGATGACCACAATGAGAGAGAGAGAGGGCGTGTAGAGAATGAGAGAGAGAAGTTATTGTTCACAACTTGTGTGTTGTAACAAAGAAGAGCAAGGGGTGCATATCCTTTTATACATTTTGGAATCCGTGGATCTCAATCCATGGACAACACAAATCCAATAACTCACATAAACTTGTGTTTCTTTCAATGACCATGATTTTGTTGTAAATTTACAATAAAAATTAATTTAATAAAATCAAATATATATTGTATATAATTTCATTTATATCAAATCAATCTTCATTGGAGAAATAGGAAGGAGGAAAGCCTCCTTTCATAAGAACAAGGGGGGCGGCCGACACATTCCATAAGGAGAGGGTGGCCGTCCACCCTCTTTATATGGCAAGGTGGCTCCTTCCAATTTCATGATAATCCATATCTCATGTGTATCTCCAATATTTTTGCCACAACCTTTTATTGCAAACTATTTCACAAAAATAATTCCAATTTATTTTGTGAACATTGCAATCATGCCATTGGAAAATTTTGAATCTCATTCACAACCCAAAATAAAATGTGAATTACATTTTTCAATTAATTATCAATGTGAATCCAATTCACATCAACATTTAATTAACAAATGTAAATTACAAATATCTCTCTCTTGTATATTATAAATCACATTTATAATATATATGATTAACATGGATATTACTATCCACATTATTCATATACATGATAAATAAATCACATTTAGTCATCTTGGATCTCTATTCTCATGTGCCCAATTAAATCACATTTAATTATCTTAGATAATTCTCCTTATAATATGAATCAAATTCATATTATAAATGATAATTAAATCTCATTTAATTACAAATTTTCTCAATGCTCGGATACATATATCAACAATAAAATTATCCTGAACTCTTTCAAGGATAATGCACTTTCTCCGTAGATACTTGGAGATAAGGACATGTCAATTGTATTGTTCCACGTATAGTGACTTGGATATTGAGATCACATCTCAAATCTAGATCTTGCGGACCTCCCATAGATGCTTGATTAAATCACGACCATAAATCTTATCTTCTCATTGCATCTGAATCACATTCAGATCAATGACCGACATTTGGACCAAGATCAGATTATTTCTCTTCTGAGAGGAGTCACTAAAATCCAGACCCGTTTCATCACTCCCTAGGAATGGATGCATCATGGTTATACAATTGTTTATGATCACATCACCCTCAGGTATTCTTAATAGCTGTACATCCTGCATACTGGAAGACCCAGAATAAACCTGAAGTATAAGATCAATTTTACACTGTCAACTTCAGAGTTTTATCATCAAGTTTCTCATTCGATCATTGGGAGTCCATATCGATCATATACTTTCCAAAAGCATATATCATACCTAGGTGTTGATCATATACTTTCCAAAAGCATATATCAAACCTACAAATTCACTCAAGCTTCCAAAGCGAGACGATCGCACACGGAATTTGATTCTTCCCAATATCTCATGAGCGAGCTCATGTCTTCCGGTTCAGTAACTGAACCTGTACGATCCCTTTGAGAGATCGTATTAACCATATGCCCTTATATGCACACCAGCGCGTCGGTGTACAGACCTTGATTAGGTCATCAACATATTAGTCTGCCAAATGTACATACTCAGACATATAGTAACACATCTGTCTCCGGTTAGAGGATGCGTGCCTATATCGTGACAACATACAACATAGGACCTTGGTTATCTCGATCTCGTTATATCAACTCTTTGACCTAACTAATCCGACACATCTGAATCTCTATTCCTATGTAGAGGACCTGCATCAAGAGGTCGGTCTGATATCAACCCTTAGAGAAAGGATTTCCATCTCCTTCTCCGGCTGGAGATCCTCTCTTAATATGCATTTGATGGTGCTTGATGAGTCCTCAATCTAACTCTTTAGATATTCATCCAAGCACCAACCTCTATGATTCAATAATTGAATCAACAACAGTATGATCATTAAGATGGCCATGGTACATAACCCTAATTGTACTAAGGGACCTACTAAGCAAATTAGTTATTCTTCATTTCGGATCAAGGAATGATATTTGCAATAACAATTATTTCATATTTGCTCGCCGTGGGTTCGCATGTCCAACAATCCAATAATCCAATACATTTGCAAATGATGGTGGAGAATGACCACGAACCATGATTGGTTGTTTGCAAGTGAAAGGTCTTTGCATGCACGCAATATATTGCAACCCCAATTTCACCTACTCAACATAATGAAGGCTACAAAGATCTGATCGATTATCTTTTCAGTTTTAAGTTAGGTGACATTGCAATCTTTTTTACGCTAGCATACAATTAAGTGGCCTAAGACCCATGTATGGTTCTTCTACACCCTAATCAAATAGACTATCTTCCCAGACTGTCGGGTTATATCAATCCCTTTAAAATGATGTAGACTGATATACTGAAAACGTCTCTCTAAGATCGTTGTCCAGTGCATATAGCAACTAAACCCACAAGAGTCAGATTTTGAGACTTAATGTGCAAATCTAGGGATTTGAGTTCT
This sequence comes from Ottelia alismoides, assembly GCA_037367405.1. Classification (NCBI taxonomy): domain Eukaryota; kingdom Viridiplantae; phylum Streptophyta; class Magnoliopsida; order Alismatales; family Hydrocharitaceae; genus Ottelia; species Ottelia alismoides. Next base: position 23,065 of record JAZKJV010003511.1, on the reverse strand, counting down.
AACCTTAAAATTTACATCTCCACCCTCTCAAGTCTGAATAGTGTGAACAATGTTGAAATGCTCTCCTCTAAATAATGAATCCAATTTTATCTGGTATTTAATTAATAAATAATATTTATTAGTACTGATTTTAGATTAAATGGTCACTTGCTTTGAGTATCACAAACACACATATCTACAGAGTAGTCCAGATTTCCTTTTGATTCCTAGTTGAGAAAACATAGAGGAATGAGTCAGAAAAGCCAATGCAGATTGATAAAACAATGATGTATGCTTAAGTAGAAATACTTACAATGATTTTTTAATATCAATGTAGTATGCTAAATAGAATTTAATTTTGCACTATACGATGCACTGGAAAACCGCTCCTAAACAGATAGTTTTATTAGCGAGCGAATAATAAATTTAATTTTGACTAAGTGGAGTGTCTAATATGTCTTTTAAGACACCACATTACAACCACGGGACCCTAACCACACAAAAGGGATCAAGACAAGCCCAAAAATGTCTGAGTGTATGTTTACATATGTGATAACCTAACCTGGAATCGCTTGAAATTAGCAGCTATTAATTGCAATTTTTTACTAAAATAAAGAATGAAAATAAAACCCTAAACTAAACACACTCTCTCCAAAATAAAAATCTATTGTGCCTCCTCAATGAGTTCGGTCCACTGAATCGCTCACCTTCGGTCGCTTCAAGTTGCGTTGGCCTTCAAGAAAGCCGCTCCATGTCCACTAGGACCCTTGCATGAAAAAGAGATTTATATTTGAGAGAGATACTCGGATATATATAAAAAAGAAAAAAACACTGAGAAAAAATGAAGAAATTTATACAAGAAAAGCCATGGATCAAATTTCCCGAGGGGTGGAAAACCTATGCACTAAGTTGTCTAAAAATCAATCCTCACTGGCAACGATGCCATTTGATGAATACTGAATATTTTATTAATTCGTCATTTTTAATTTTGACACTGAAATCAAACGATCAATCAAAACCACACAAATATAATAAGTTGATTTAACGTGTCAACTGATTAGTTTTACGTGGGCAAGTCCCAAGGTCAAACTCAAGAAGATAATGTGAGGATCTAGAATTAATTTTTCAACAATGTAGAGTGTGATTTTCAAAAGAAAAATTATTTTACAGGTTTTGAAATTTTACAGAAGTTTAGGATTTCTAAAAGAGGTGTGTAATTAAAACAAGAAAAACAAGATGAATGAAATCTTTTTTTTAGATTTTTTATGCAAGGAAATAAGCTATGTGTGAGAAAAATGAAATAATGTAAAATTTTTAAATTTTTTGAATGACGACGAATGCAAAGAGAAGCAAGAAAATAAACATGACAATAATGTGCAGCTCAATTCAAGCCCCAAGCCCTGGAGTTAATTTATTTTAGAAAATAATTGATCAATAAACCTCAATTTATTTTGGAAGCAATGCCCCACTTTTCCATAATTTATGTTAGCACTTTGTTTCTGTGTGATTTCAAAGGTGACATACAAACAATATTATATCGTAGTCTCTCGCATATTCTTTATACTTGCATGGCTGCACGTATAGATAGCTCAACATTATTGTGAATAATCGTCATTCTAAAGCAATGAAGAAGCTCAACTCTATTGTTTGTTCTTATTCAAAAGTATTGTAATAGTTTTTCTATATTCATTTTTTCCAAAATTCGTAACCTCAACGAGCTTCAACCAAAAGTTTCCATTTCAGGAATCAAATAATGCTGAACTTATCGATTATATCTTGACATTGATCGATCATCACATATCGATCATATGTTCTCTACTAATCGATCAAAACTTAGCGGCCATTCTTTTGAAGTCATTGATCATATTTTGAATTTTATTCAAACAACCATCAACTATTCGATTATTTCTCTTCAGCTGATCGATCATTTACAGATCGGATATACTTATTAACCTGATCAATCATATCGAGAAATCATCTTTGATATCATACCAATTTTGTTTCCAACAATCATTTTTCTTGAGACCCTGTATAAGGGACCCTATACCCATTGTTGGAATGCACACCATACGAGCAATCACTATTACTTTATCTAGAAAAGCAATAAGCTCTCTATGACTGATCTCTTCTTTTTCCTATTCATCAATTCGTTTGATTTTTCAAGAAGAATATTCATGGTTGAAAAGCTGTGAAGAAAGTTGTTCAATTCATCACAGTTCGATCGCTAGCCACTCTTTAAGGTCTTCTGATAGACGCTAGAGTACTTTGGGTAGCCTCTTCTCATTGTGGTGGTATCTATTACTTATTGATTATTCGCTTGTGATATCTACGTTATAATGGCTTTTCTATTATATGTGAAGTACTAAGTGAAATATATACTATTGATTTATCTTAAAATATCGTATGCTATTTATTAGAGACTTACTTTCATGATATCTGTAGAGATAACACCATCTGAAATATTATTGTTTTATCTCTTGTTTCCAGTTAACATATTTTTGCAGTAATTTAGTTGTATGATCCTAAGTGTGCAAAGAAGCTCTTGGATATAAGACCTCCAAGGAAACATGTAGAAAGTCGAAAACTCGCCTATTCTTGTCTTGTGTTACAATGTCAGATCTGCAATACTGATCTTGGTGTTTGATCTAAAATTGTGAAGTGTCGGCTTTATAAATGGTTGACACATCTGCGTAAATATTTCGGGATCTAATGAAGCAGTTTATTAGCTTGGCTAATAGGGAAACCCTAGTAAAAGAAGACCTTGGTCTTTTTTTTACAAATGTAAGCTTTTATACTAAAATATTGTGCAAATGTATTGATTGGTTTGTTTGGTTCATTGTTTTTGTGCTTGTTGATTATTCTATGAAGATTTTAAAAACTACCTCGAACCACTATTTAACCCCCTTAGTGGAGTCGTGATCCCATAACCCATAATTTTATGAGCAATAAAATGATCTTTTAGGAATTATGTGTCAAAAGTTCCTCTTTCACTAATCTTTCCAACACATATTTTTTTACATAATTTTTTGAGATAAGATTTAATAGGAATTAAAAAACCCTTATAATCAAAGTTGACTTCAAAAATACATAAAATTTCAATTGGTAATCAATAAGTCTTCACAATATGTCAAATTAAAAAGTATAAAATGATCTATAAAATGGTACCAAGATTGTAGTTTTTAAACAAAAAATGCAAATTATTCAAAAATGAATACAGTGACATAAATGCAATAAAAGGACTGAAATGATATGAAACTGAAACTTCCAGGGGTTGATCTGCAATGTACCTTTTCCATCTAGTGTTCTTGCAAATTATCCTATAGGCACAAGCTTCTTCGTGATATCTGGTTCTTGAGGGTGGTTTATATAAATTCAACAAGAGTGGAACTTCAGTGCAAATCCGAGGCATGCTAAGGGTATGACTACAGATTACCCTCCTTACGTAAGTTGAATCACATGGAAGGGCATTGTCGATCGAACGAGGGTAACATATATCCTTGGTATTGATATAATGGTTGTACTCACGCCATGTGGCACTCCATGAGCCTTAGAGATATGATCAATGGTTGCGAGGTATCTTTGATTAAATAGTTGAGATGAAGTTCTCTTTGAGGCAAACTGACGATGCATGTTCGTATTCCAAGACCTGTACTCCTCCTTGCATGATGGGCTTTAGGCGGAGCTTTGGAGGAGGAAGTGTATTCCTAGGACGTACAAAGAAGTTGCTGCTCGAATGGAGGTTCGGAGATAGCGTGTTAGTATATAGCAGAGAGGAGCTAACCTCCGACCATGAGTTGGCTGGAGTTGGCAGAGGTGTGAGAGGCAGAGGTGAAATGTCGGGGGAGGAAGATGGTCGATGGTGGTCGGTGTGATTTAGAGTTGAACAAAAACAAAGGGGGTGGAGTTGGGTTTACAGAGAAAACAAAGGTGATGGGCGATTTGGGCAGAGAGAACAAAGTACAAAGAAGAAAGAAGAAGAAAGAAAAGGGGAGAAGAAGAAGAGGTAGAAGGGTGTTACCTTGTGTCATATGAGGGTTGGAGGACAGAAGTAAACTCCTGGTCTTTGCTCAAACCGCACATCAGAGGACGACGGGATTTGTTGTTTGTCGATGGATGACTCAACCGCAGGGGATGTAATTCCTTGTGTATCACACTTGAAGGTTATAGTCTGGTGAGATGTTACATTCTGGGCTCATTGTCTAATGTGCTGTAGAAGCAACATGTGGAAATGACCTCTTGCTATGATATTATGAGGAATCTGAGGGAAATGTTTGGTGATGTGAACCACACACAACATTATAACATAATGAGAGATCTTATTTGCTGCAATATGCAAGAAGGGACCTCTGTCAGAGAGCATGTACTCAAAATGTTTGGTACCTTTTTGAATTGGAAACCCTAGGAGCTAATATGGACGCAGACATGCAAGTTGACTTCATTCTGCTATCGCTCCCTAAGTCTTTCAACAACTTTGTTGTCAAGTTCCACATGAGCAAAGTTGATTATATTAACGCTGGGCTATCGGTTGCATTAAAGTCTGTTGAAGACATAATGAGGAAGGATGTCCCCTCTGGCAGTGCAATGGTTGCACAAGTCAAAGGAAAGCACGATCGAAAGCAAGGTTCTCGGAAGGGCCCAGCCCAGATGTGAAAGAAGAAGAGTCAAGGCATTGGCTCATCTTCCAATGCATCCATGATGGTAGAGTCGAAGAAAATCAACGTCTGTCACCACTGCAAGAAGCCGTGGCCTTGGAAGTACAATTGTCTGGAATACCTGAAGTCTGCCGACAAAGGTAAAGCCCCTGCAGGTATGAAATCTACTTTCATCATTGAAACCATTTTTCTCGTTGGATGAGAAGTAAGTTGGGTTGTTGATTCTGGTGCTTCTGTTCATGTATGTAATTTGTTGCATCTATTTCAGGAAACTAAGAATATCGAAGAAGGGGAGATAATCATCTAGATGAGATCTGATGCAAGTGTTGCAGCAGTCGTCGTCGCGACCTACCGACTATCCTTATCTAGTGGAAGAGTCCTAGTATTTAAAGAGTGTCTTTATGTACCTAAAGTCAGAAGGAATTTAATATCTGTATCGAAGCTTGTTAGAAGTGGATATTCATTCCTTTTTTGTAATAAACTAGTCATAAATCATTATGATAAACATATTGTGGATGGTATTTTGACTTCTTGTGTACTCTATGAATTGTGCATTAATGAACATATAATGAATGTTACTACCACTTATAAAAACCCTAAAAGATCCAGGGAGAATGGAAATCACTCAAACATGCTTTGGCATCAAAGGCTTGGTCATTTATCTGTTAATAGGATCAATAGATTGATAAAGGATGGACCCTTAGATTTTCTACAGGTTCAATCTTTGCCTACCTGCGAACATTGTATTCGAGGTAAAATGACTAGGATGCCTTTTAGTAACAAGGTTACTCGATGCGAAGGTATTCTTGACCTTATACATACCGATGTATGTGATCCATTCAGTACCACAACTCAAAATGGATATGGATATTACTTGACATTTATTGATTACCATTCACGATACAGGTTTATCTTCCTATTACGTCATAAATCTGAAACCTTTGAAAAGTTCAATGAGTTCAAGGCTTTGGTTGAGAATCAAACCGATAGGAAGATTAAACAGGTTCGATATGGACGAGGTGGAGAGTACCTCTCAGATGAATTCAAGGAATATCTTAAAGAGAATGGAATTATATCATAAAGAGAATGGAATTATCTCCAATCTCACTTCTCCTGATGAAGGATATGGTTAGATCCTCAAGCGCATCACGGAAGCGTGAGTGTCGTATCGAATACGACGAGGAACGACTAGTTGCACTAGTTGTTATGTGCAGCGGAATTTAAAAAATTTTCATGTGACAAAACTACATGATCCAAGAACACTTCTCGGATCGTTTCGTCTAAACCACAAAAAAGTAATAGGATTACCTCTTGAAGCGTGGTTGCGATTGAGTCTCTAAATGAAGAGACCTCCTGTCTCAAGTCCGATCCGATGGAGGAGACGCTTGCGAGCGCGGGGATGAACCACGTGCTTCTCGCAATCCATGTTGATGATCCAAGCGACAGATCTCCTGATCTCGACACACGAGATCCGACATCTTCTTCACGAGCGAGGTGCACCGAAGGAGACGGAGATCCACGAGCAAACGACCGGGCATCATAACGATGACACTGCGGCAATGGAGATTCTCTCCGAGGCATCCATGGTGGACGGTCATGAGAGGGAGAGAGAGTAGGCGTTTTGAGAGAAAGAGTGGAGAGAGAGAGATGTGCTTCAATAGCATGTACTAAGAGAGCATGGTATGCCTCTCTATTTATAGGGTTTTGGGATCCATGGATCTCAATCCATGGGACATATAAAATCAATGGATGAGATTGATTTATGTCTATCCAATGGTCAAGATTGTTGTTGGTAAAAGCCAACAACTTGTGATTTAATTTTGATTAAATATATTTGATAAATCAAATACAAATCAATCCTAAATTAAACCAATAAAATAAGGGAGACAATTATCATGGAGATTGCATCTCCTATTGGAACAAGGTGGACGACCACATGTTTCCAATTGGAGGCATTCTCATGAGATCTCATGAGATTGCATATCTCTATGAAAATCTCCATTATTTATTCCACCAACTTTTGTTGAGATTTATTCTTCAAAAATAACTCATAATTAATTATGAAAATATTGCAATCTTGCCTTTGGAAATTTGTGAATCACATTCACAACCCAAAACAAAATATAATTTACATTTTCAATTAATTACACAATGTGTATCCAATACACATTAATAATTAATTAACAAATATAAATTATAATTAGCTCTCTCTAATACATTATAAATCATATTTATAATATATTATGAATAATTGGATATTACTATCCGCATTATTCTTATCCACAATAATTAAATCACATTTAATTATATTGGATAACTTATTCTCATCTGCTCAAATAATATGAATCACATTCACATTATTTACATCTTTGATAATCAAATCACATTTAATTATCTAAGATAACTCTCTTTATAATATGAATCAAATTCATATTAATCATGATAATTAAATCACATTTAATTACCAATTTACTCAATGCTTGGATACATATATCAACATCGAAATTATCCCGAACTCTTTCAAGGATAATGCGCTTTCTCCGCGAATACTTGGAGATAAGGACAAGGTGATTATATTGTTCCACATATAGTGACTTGGATATTGAGATAACATCTCAAATCCAGATCTCGGGCCTCCCATAGATGCTTGATTAAATCAAGACCACAAATCTAATATTCTCATTGAATCTGAATCACATTCAGATTAATGTCCAATATTTGGAGTAAGATCAGATTACTTCTCTACTGAGAGGAGTCACTAAAATCCAGACCCGCTTCATCACTCCCTAGGAATGGAGACGTCATGGTTATACAATCGTTTATGATCACATCACCCTCAGGTATACCCAATACCTGTACATCCTGCATACTGGAAGACTAAGAATAAACCTGAAGTATAAGATCAATTTTACACTGTCTACTTCAGAGTTTTGTCATTAAGTTTCTCATTCGATCATTGGGAGTTGGTATCGATCATATACTTTCCAAAAGCATATATCATACCTAGGTGTTGATCATATACTTTCCAAAAGTATATATCAAACTTACAAATTCAGTCAAGCTTCCAAAGCAAGACGACCGTGCACGGAATTTGATCTTCCCAATATCTCATGAGTGAGCTCATGTCTTCCGGTTCAGTAATGAACCTGCATGATCCCTTTGAGAGATCGTATTACTCATATGCCCTTATATGCACACCAGCACGCCGGTTTATAGACCTTGGTTAGGACATCAACTTATTGGTCTGCCAAATCTACACACTCAGACATATAGTAACACATCTGTCTCCGGTCAGAGGATGCGTTCCTATATCATGATAGCATACGATATAGGACTTTGGTTATCTCGATCTCGTTAAGTCAACTCTTTGACCTAACTTATCTAACACATCCGAATCTCTATTCCTATGCAGAGGACCTGCATCAAGAGGTCAGTTAGATATCAGCCTTTAGAGAAAGGATTGCCATCTCCTTCTCAGGCTGGAGATCATCTCTTAATAATCATTTGATGGTGCTCGATGAGTCCTCAATCTAACTCTTTTGATATTCATCCAAACACCAGTCTCTATGATTCAATACTTGAATCAACAGTTGTATGATCATCAAGATGGCCATGGTACATAACCCTAATTGTACTAAGGGACCTAATCTTTAAATTATTTTTTCTTCATTTCAGATCAGGGAGTGATATTCACAATAACATTTATTGCATAATGGCTCGCCGTGGGCTCGCATGTCCAACAATCTCCCACTTGCCCAAAGAGCCATTAATGGGCTAATCATTTAAACCCACACTCATGTGACAATCATAGGCTATTTAGAAAATAGCTTGGTAAGCCGATCAGTCACTCTGTTCCCTAGAGACTACGCCAAGTCCTTTTACAGCACTTGCATATCCCCTAGTAACAGTGCTCGCATCCAATGCGAATGTTGCATTTTATGCAACCAATACTAAATTTGTTATAGTATCCTTAACACTATACCTCGATAATTATTATAACCAGTATGGCCATAATCCTTATCAGAATACCTTTATTCCTAGAGATCTCTATCTCCTAAGGTATCTACAGTTAAGACCCTTATATATCACTATCTACAAGGTCTTAACTTTTGAAGATAAGACTTTGAGATCACTATCTCTAAGTGTCATCATCTTTGACGATATTGTTATTACTGCAATCAAGTGTTTTATCTCCATAGTAGGATTAGTAACAGTTTACTACTCCCAATGCATGGCAGACATCTGGCTCTTGTACACATTTAGCATACACTCAGCTTCTCATAACTGATGCACAAGTGCAAGTAGTTCTAGCATTCAGTTCCTTAACTCTTTGAGGTGCTATCTCTTTAGACAGGCCACTACCACATCTTAAGGGAAGGAAGCCTTTATTGGAATTTTCCAGGAAAAGGAATATGTCCAAGGTGTACTACTAATATGATGGTCCCAATACCCTCTTCTCTTTGCCTCTGAACTACTTCATAACTAAGATCTAAGAGGTATCCTTGAGATCATATCTCAAGGTATGGAACAATCTAATTATAAAACACTTATTGATATCCTTATATCATTCCAAATGATTAGAATAATATCTACATTTAGCACGATGAACACAATGACACTCCCACTAAGCTTCACATGGTTCATCAAGATTTTATCTGAAATCATAACATTTATAATTTCATCAAATCTTATGTTCCAACTACAAGAAGCTTATTTGAGTCCAAAGATGGAGTTCTTTAGCTTGCACACTTTGCTTTCCTCAACCATGAAGACCTGGGGCTACTTCATATGAATATCCTCAGAGAGGTATTCATAGAGGAATGCAATCTTGACTCACATCATGAAGATGTCATAGTCAAGTTGTGTAGCTATAGTTAGCAATATTCTGTTGGGTTAAAGCAAGGTCACTGGAGAGCAAGTCTCATCGCAAGTGATGTCTTCTCTTCGATGTGTAGCTCATGGTACGAATCGTACTTTGAAGGTCTCTACCTTCTCATCAGGTTCCCTCTTTCTCTTGAAGATACATTTACACCTTAATGGGTCTGACCCTTATAGGTTGATCCTCGAGGGTCCATATACAACACTTGTATATGAAGTCTATGTTAGACTTTAATTGCTAACATCTATCTTTCCATGTCATGATCTTTAGAAGCTTCACCATATGAAGTTAGATCAGATTCAATTGACACAAGGAATCCATCTTCAATCTTATTTGAAGAGGTATTAGTGTTTCATCTTTAATTGTCTTTTTAGTTTCCGATTCCAGGAGCCTCATTATCATCTCAAGATTAAACGAGTTCCTTTACTTCATTTTCATCTTGATTCTCAAGAGAGTCATCTTATAAGAATCATATTCTCAAAGATGAGATTTTTTAAGAATCTTAAGGTCATAAAGTAGGTATCCAATACCACCCTTTGTTTTCTTAATGAAGTAGCACTCTCTGGTGCTAGATTCTAGCTTTCTAGCATGGAACCTTGTAAGGATATATAATGTAGTCTCTACCAATATATACTTGGAAACTAAGAGATAATTATGCTAAGATTAATCATTGATCAAATAATGTCACACATGATCAATTGTATCTCCCTACAACTCTATTGAGCTAAGGTTCATTAGGAGGATTGAGATAGGAATGATATTCACATCTCCATAAGGTATTCTTTGAATTCATCTAATATGTACAAGCTACCTTGGTTAGATCAAATTCATTTCATCTTCCTTCAAACTTTGGTTCTAAACCAAAATTGTGAAATCTTTGAACATTTCAAAGTTTTCTAAGTGAAGAGAAGAAATCTCATATCACAAATAATCATTAATAGATATCACATATCCATAATGTTTATTCTGATATAGATGATTCACATACATCAATATGTATGAGATCTTGAATACCTTGACATCTTACACCTTTCCCAAAGAAAGGTGTATTGGACATTTTTCTTATAAGTATGCAAGTTTTGAAATTTTAGACATTCTAAAGTTTCATCTCTTACTTGTCCATTGATCTCATCAACAGACATATGTCCAAAACATGACGCCAGATCATTGTCAAATGATATTTATCCTCCTATTGATCTTTAAAGGTTTAATTTTCAGTATTAGAAATCTTAATGAACTATTCACTAATTTTCTAATTTAGCGGAGTCCACTAGATGTTAGATTACTATCTGAAATATATCCATCATAACTCTCTATGATAGGTTTATTCCAGAATTCATGTTTATTTCCAACATTTAGAAATAAACTATGAGTGTATTCTAATATCCAGGTCACAGAGACATTCTCTAAGACTAAGGGCTCCCACTGAAAATATGAAGTCTATTGATCCAATGAAAATTGTTGAAACAATTGCATCACTTTCAACATGGATGGCCATTAAACCTTAAGATCAAATTTCTAATATTCTAATACAGATGCAACCAATTGCAAGTGTCACTAGAAGATTGAGATATAATTATTAGACTTTATCTTATGAAATAAGTAAGTCAATTTCAATAATTATATGTAGATTATTCTGATGTACTATCTGATTCCTTCTCTAAGGATTCTAGATAGATTTAATAGTCATACTATCAACACATCAACTTATTGTAGTATTGGCATTGATCCAACTCTTTGGATGTCATATGGAAGTCACAGAAGTACAATCAACTCTTTGACTATACTTCTTACTTGGGTCCAACCCATGCTTCCACTATGATCCCTATATCTATAAGCAACCATTGCTCGAGACAAAGGATCTCTTATGTTGAAATCAAAAATTTCAATATATAAGAGTATTTCAACATTTATACATGCTTCATTCAATTCATACAATATGAATATTATGAAGCTTCATGAATGACTAGAGTATAGATGGTAGAATGATGACACTCATCGTATCCACATCTATTTAAACCCTTAAAACTTAGATTTAGGTAGGTAATCGAATAATTTGAATACATCATCTCCTATAGAGCCACCATTCTGCATAATGTAGAGAACCATGTCATTCATGATTATATGTCGAGAGCACATATGCATGCCAGAACATCTTTTTAGATTTTTATAAGGATTATTTGATAATTACGATCATTATCGACATGCCACTTCAAAAGTACATTCGATGAGATCAAGACTTATAGAGACATACAAACCCTAGGGTTTCAGTCTTATTGTCTATTTAATTATCATTTCTCATTATTATGAGGAAACTTGCACATTGCAACCACATACATTATCTGTCCAATTGCAAGTACAATATCTGGATCATAGGTCCAATCCATGATATTCTACTGATTATTGAGTATAACATTGAGTGAGATTAAAGAAGGATTATCTGAAATAAGAAATTTGCATAAACATATATAAATATATAATTTACTTTGATTTAGGAATTTTTATATCAATGTTGTCTTGCCATGTCAACAATGAAAGTTCATTCCCTTAATCACTTTCAATGTAAGAGATATACTTACCATTATATCTCAAGCAAGATCTGGGATCTCCTTCCTTATCTTTGTTACATCCCAATAATAAGAGAACCTGTAACTCTGATAAAAAGAAGCGGGAACACATTCCGCCTTGCAAGTCCAACTTGCATCTCCCAATTCGGTCTTTAACACCCGGGCCCGCCACCCCTAAGGTGATGTTGACCCGTCATTAATTGAACCAACTGTCAACATGAATACAACTCGCTATGCGTAATCCAGTATCGCCCTAATAATATGAGGACCCAATATTGGGGTCACTACGCATACGTCCTTACTCTTTCAAGAAACGACGAGCCCGATCCAAATGGATCATATGTAGGAGCTGTCACTTCAGACAAGCGTCTCCTACATACAATATCTGGCGACAGAACCCATCGCCTTGACGGGAGACCATGGATATCACTTATGTGATCCTCCATATCATATTCAAATTCTAATTAATTATCATGAATCATATTCACATAATTTATTCTTCCAAGGAAAATGCACATCTATTCATAATAGAGCATTTTTAATTGGATATAATTAACTTAATCATATTAAATTAATTATCAATCCAATTCAACCAACAAACTTGATTTTACTTGAATATATGGTATTATCTCAAAATATGTATTAATTCGAATTATAAAAATTAGAAAAATACATCATGATCTCTCAAGCATCATTCTTTCCCTACCCGCTGTCATGGCTAGTACCTGCAGGAGTGGGACGGACCGCATCCGATGTAACCCGCTACCCAAGCGATCCCCAACTAGATACCATATTCGCCTCAGGAAAAAATAATGCCGAGTCAATCATTTGTACTTAAGATGATCATTGGTTCTTCAACCAAAATTATACCATATAGTAATAATCAAAACATTTTTGATTATAAGGAAATTTGCTAGACAAATTCCCAATCCTATTCAAGCAAGGAATTTGATTCCAATTATGATCTAGATCAAATCTAATCAACTTATTGGTTGGGGCCAAGTCAATTAAGGAAATAATCATCATTCAATATTTCTCAAATATTTTCCATAATTATTTCATGAAATTAACAATTAATTTCACTAATTGACGATCACATGGTTCTTGATTAGGAAAGTAATTTCGACAGTGACCCCTACTTACTAAAATTAGCATATCTCAATCAATTTAAATCCAAATTAAGCAAAGTAAATTTCCAAAGTTTGCTAATTTGATTTACAACAGAACCTTTGTGACTTGCACTCATTTCAAGGCGTTAGAAACTATATGATTTGCATGCATTTCAAGGCATTTCTAAACAGTAATTAACTCCTTAATTACATTAAGATTCAGAGTTCCTCTAACAGTGAATACATGTTCATTAAAACAACCATATCTCGAGCAAACGGAATCCAAATTACGTAAACTCAGATCCTATGGTTTACTTATTTAATGGGGAACAAAATCCAAGTGCTATTTTCGGGTTTAAAAAATTTAAACAGGGCCGAAAAATTATACTAAACAGAGATGCGAAAATGAAATGCGATAAAACTTTCGCAACCATAACGATCCCAAGTCGCCTTCGGTTTTATGGATCGTATCCAAAACCTTCGACCTAAGGCTCTGATACCACTTGAAGGATATGGTTATATCCTCAAACGCATCACGGAAGCGTGAGCATCGTATCGAATACGACGAGGAACGACTAGTCGCACTAGTTATTCTATGCAGCGGAATTTAAAAAATTTTCATGCGACGAAACCACATGATCCAAGAACACTTCTCGGATCATTTCATCTAAACCACAAACAAATAATAGGATTACCTCTTGAAGCATGGTTGCGATCGAGTCTCTAAACGAAGAGTCCTCCTGTCTCAAGTCTGATCCGACGGAGGAGACGATTGCGAGCGCGGTGATGAATCGCGTGCTTCTCGCAATCCATGTTGATGATCCAAGCGGCGGATCTCCTGATCTTGACACACGAGATCCGACATCTTCTTCACGAGAGAGGCGCACTGAAGGAGATGGAAATCCACGAGAAAACGATCGGGCAGCATAACGACGACGCTGCGACAATGGATATTCTCTCTGAGGCATCCATGGTGGACAGCCATGAGGGGGAGAGAGAGTAGGTATGTAGATAAAAAGAGTGAGAGAGAGATGTGCTTCAATAGCATGTACTAAGAGAGCATGGTATGCCTCTCTATTTATAGGGTTTTGGGATCCATGGATCTCAATCCATGGGACATATAAAATCAATGGATGAGATTGATTTATGTCTAATCCAATGGTCAAGATTGTTGTTGGTAAAAGCCAACAACTTGTAATTTAATTTAGATCAAATATATTTGATAAATCAAATACAAATCAATCCTAAATTAAACCAATAAAATAAGGGAGACAATCATCATGGAGATTGCATCTCCTATTGGAACTAGGTGGACGACCACTTGTTTCCAATTGGAGGCAATCTCATGAGATCTCATGAGATTGCATATCTCCATGAAAATCTACATTATTTATTCCAACAAATTTTGTTGAGATTTATTACTCAAAAAATAATTCATAATTAATTTTGAGAATATCTCAATCTTGCCATTGGAAATTTGTGAATCACATTCACAACCCAAAACAAAATATAATTTACATTTTCAATTAATTACACAATGTGTATCCAATACACATTAATAATTAATCAACAAATATAAATTATAATTAGCTCTCTATAATACATTATAAATCATATTTATAATATACTAAGAATAATTGGATATTACTATCCACATTATTCTTATCCACAATAATTAAATTACAATTAATTATATTGGACAACTTATTCTCATGTGCTCAAATAATATGAATCACATTCACATTATTTACATATTTGATAATCAAATCACATTTAATTATCTAAGATAACTCTCTTTATAATATGAATCAAATTCATATTAATCATGATAATTAAATCACATTTAATTACCAATTTACTCAATGCTTGGATACATATATCAACAATGAAATTATCCCGAACTCTTTCAAGGATAATACGCTTTCTCCGCGAATACTTGGAGATAAGGACATGACGATTGTATTGTTCCACGTATAGTGACTTGGATATTGAGATCACATCTCAAATCCAGATTTTGGGCCTCCCATAGATGCTTGATTAAATCAAGACTGCAAATCTTATCTTCTCATTGAATTTGAATCACATTCAGATTAATGTCCAATATTTGGACTAAGGTCAGATTACTTCTCTACTGAGAGGAGTCAATAAAATCCAGACCCGTTTCATCACTCCCTAGGAATGGAAGCATCATGGTTATACAATCGTTTATGATCACATCACCCTCAGGTATTCCCAATACCTGTACATCCTGCATACTGGAAGACTCATAATAAACTTGAAGTATAAGATCAATTTTACACTGTCTACTTCAGAGTTTTATCATTACGTTTCTCATTCGATCACTGGGAGTTGGTATCGATCATATACTTTCCAAAAGCATATATCATACCTAGGTGTTGATCATATACTTTCCAAAAGTATATATCAAACTTACAAATTCAGTCAAGCTTCCAAAGCGAGACGACCGTGCATGGAATTTGATCTTCCCAATATCTCATGAGTGAGCTCATGTCTTCCGGTTCAATAATGAACGTATATGATCCCTTTGAGAGATCGTATTACTCATATGCCCTTATATGCACAACAGCACACCGGTGTATTGACCTTGGTTAGATCATAAACCTAATGGTCTGCCAAATGTACATACTCAGACATATATTAACACATCTGTCTCCGGTCAGAGGATGCGTGCCTATATCATGACAACATACGATATAGGACTTTGGTTATCTCGATCTCGTTAAGTCAACTCTTTGACCTAACTTATCTAACACCTCCGAATCTCTATTCCTATGCAGAGGACCTGCATCAAGAGGTCAGTTAGATATCAGCCTTTAGAGAAAGGATTGCCATCTCCTTCTCAGACTGGAGATCATCTCTTAATAATCATTTGATGGTGCTCGATGAGTCCTCAATCTAACTCTTTAGATATTCATCTAAGCACCAACCTCTATGATTCAATACTTGAATCAACAACTGTATGATCATCAAGATGGCCATGGTACATAACCCTAATTGTACTAAGGGACCTATTATGCAAATGAATTATTCTTCATTTCAGATCAGGGAATGCTATTCACAATAACATTTATTGCATAATGGCTCACCGTGGGCTCACATGTCCAACACCTGGAGCCCCCCAACTTAATGGTGTTGCTGAAAGATGCAACAGGACTATCACGGATATGGTCCGCTCGATGATGAGCAAAGCACATTTACCACTTAGTTTCTAGGAATATGCAGTGGAGACTGCAATGCATATCCTGAACAAAATTCGTAGCAAGTCTATACCTAAGACTCCTTATGAGCTCTGGTATGCAACCAAACCTAGTGTTAATAACTTGAAGGTTTGGGGTTGCTTGGTCCATGCGAAGAACGTGGATACAAGTAAGCTAGAATCTCACTCTCGTGAGTGTTACTTCATTAGGTATGCTAAATATGGTATTGGATACCAACTTTATGACCCTAAGACTCAGAAGGTTTTCGTCTCTAGAGATGTAAAATTTATGGAGAGTGACTTCCTTAAGGGTCAAGACAAAATTGAAGTAGAGGAACTCATTGAATCCCCTAAGGATTCCGAGCTTCCTGAACCAGAAACTGAAGAGATAAATAAAGATGAAGCACCCATACCTCTTCGAAGGAGTATGAGGGTGGTTGCACCACCTAAAATGTATGGATTCCATGTGTCAGGTGATACTGATGATGATCCTTCTTCATTTGATGAAGCACTCGCGGATCATGACATGGATAGATGGATGCTAGCAATGAAGTCAGAAATTGACTCCATGCATAAGAATGGTGTATAGACCCTAGAGGATCCACCTAAAGGGGTAAAACCTATTGGGTGTAAATGGAACTTCAAGAGAAAGTTGGGGCTTGATGGGAAAGTAGAGACTTTCAAGGCATGGCTCGTAGCCAAAGGCTATACAAAGAGAGAAGGCATCAACTACAATGAGACGTTCTCTCCTGTAGCTATGCTTAAGTCCATCAGGACGCTGCCAGCTATAGCTGCATCTCTTGACTATGACATCTGGCAGATGGACGTCAAGACGACTTTCCTCAATGGATACCTTGAGGAGGATATCTATATGGAGCAGCCCTGGGGCTTCATAATTGAGGAAGGTAAAGTATGCAAGCTGAAGAAATCCATCTATGGGATCAAAGAAGCTTCTCGTAGCTGGAACATCAGATTTGACGAAACCATAAAGAGTTGTGATTTTGTGCAGAATCCTGATGAACCATGTATGTACAAGAAGCTTAGTGGGAGCGTCATTGTGTTCATCGTGCTTTACGTAGATGACATCCTTTTCATTGGGAATAATACAGGAATGATGACCAGTGTTAAGATTTGGCTGCCCCACACCTTCGAGAAGAAAGATCTTGGAGAAGCATCCTACATCTTAGGTCTGAAGCTATTCAAAAACTGAGAAAAGATGATATTGGGATTATCACAACATGAGTACATTAAGAAGATTTCTTGAACGAGTCCGTATGGATAGTTCCAAGAAAGGTTTCCTCCCCTTAAGACATGATATCCACCTATCTAAAGGGATGGCTCCTCAAACTATTGAGGAAAAGAAAGCCATGGCTGGATGCCCATATGCATCAGCTGTAGGAAGCTTAATGCATGCCATGATGTGTACTAGGCCAGACATCTGCCATGCAGTAGGAGTGGTAAGTCGTTACCAATCCTGTTATGGAGAACAACACTGGAATGTAGTGAAGAACATTTTCAAATATCTAAGATGGACACAAGATTACATCTTAGTATATGGAGATGGTGATCTCCAAGTCTTAGGATATACAGATTCAGATTTTTAGTCGGATATAGATGATTGAAAGTTGACATTAGGTTTTGTGTTCCTATTGAACGGTGGTGCTGTGAGATGGAGAAGCAAGAAGCAAGACACTACAACAGATTTAACAACAGAAGCCGAATACATTGCCGCATCGGATGTTGCAAAAGAGGCGGTGTGGTTGTGTATGTTCATCCTGAAACTTGGTGTAGTTTCCTCTGATACTCCCATCCTATTACTCTACGATAACACGGGAGCCATTGCCCAGGCAAAGGAACCCAGATGGCATCAAAAGAGAAAGCACGTGGAAAGGAAATACCACATCATTTGGGAGATTCAAAAGCGTGGTGATATCGTCATCACCAAGGCGGCCTCTGCCGACAACGTTGCTGATCCTCTTACCAAACCTTTGACATAGAAGGTTTTTGACTAACGTGTAATGAATATGGATTTAAGGATTGTACCTGAATGGTTCTGAGGGCTATTGGGAGATTATGTTTCTGAGGGCATGTAATGAATATGGATTTAAGGATAGTGAAATAATTCGTAATAAAACATATAATTAACGGATTATGTGAGATAAACAATCTCACATAATTGGAAAAGAGAGAGCTCCTTCCATAAGCAGAGGGGGACGACCACCCTAGTCCTAATTATAGGTATGCACCCACCCCCCTTATTAGGAAGGAGCTTGCCTCCTTTCCTAATCCTTTTATGCATATTGATTTGATTGAATTAGTTTATATTGATAGTTATTCAATATATTTTATTTAATTAAATTAATTGTTGTTCTATTTTTTACAACAAAATAATATCATTGAAAGAAACACAAAACAATCTCAACCATTGATTCTGTGTTGTCCATGGATTGCGATCCATGGACTCTCAGAATAATATAAAAGAAGAGGAAACCTTAACTCTTCTTTTACACAATATAATTCACAACTCTTTCTCATCATACATGCCCTCTCTCTCTCTAAAGTGGTCTTCCACTTTTTTGAACTAGAGAAGATCACCGTCGTGCTGCAGCTTTGACTGCTCGTTGATCTTTGCCTTCCTCGATGACTTGAGATATGTGGTCTCTTCCTTTAGAGGCATCGATCGCAACCATGCTTCAATAGGAATTCTGATATCTACTTTATAGTTTAGATGAAGCAATTTGAGAAGTGTTCTCGGATCATGTGGTTTCATCATTTTAAAAATTTTAAATTCTGCTGCCCAGAGCCACTAGTGCGACTAGTCACTCCCAATCGCATATGATGCGCTCTTCACGCTTTCGTATACGCTTAACATTTTTTTCCATTAGCCTTAACCTGGTATCAGATCTGGTTAGGTCTTGGATATGACCCATAACTCTAGGTGAACAAGGTTTGTATTTGGATGCACGAGGACTCGTTGTTTTTGCATTGGATGCAAGATTCACATTGGTTTTTTTGATATAACAAAAACCTACTATTTGTGCACTATTTGGATATTTTTTATTATTAAAATACATTTAGAAAGTCTAAATATGTCCCCAAAATAGTAACCTATTATTGGTACCAAAAGATCATAATTAAGATTCGAAGAGTTCGCGCCATGAAAATTTTTTTGCATGTATTCACGGATCTGTAAGAAAATTAAATTTTCTTACCTTTTACCGACACAAAACATGAAATAAATACTTGCATCAAGTAGAGAATCAAACCAGCAAACCACTCGGTTTTATTTTGCACGATTCAAACTCTATTTACCCTAGATATTCCACATTTAGTGGATGGATCGTAGGTTGATTAGATCATCGAATCTCTATGCTTAATGTTTATTATTCAATGGAAATTATGGATTTTTTTGATTAATTATGATGCCAAATAATTATGAAAATAATTTAAACATCATTAGCCATTGAATGCATGTTTCATGAAAACCTAGTTTATGCTACAATAGTTGTAGGACAACTTTTACATGCAAAATATGGTTGCTTGATATACTTAGAAATTTTAATATCCCAAATTTGTTTTAAGATACCTAATATTTTTGAATGATTATTATATAGTATAATGTCGATCATCAAAGTTGATTGATCGAACCGTAAGTACATTATTTTGTATTGCTCTGAATCGGAAAGGGAAGGTGTATAGTCCAAGTATGTTGGCTTAGTTTACTAATTAGTGCCTTGCTTGTCAATAAAATGCTCGCTCCCAACATAACTCGAGTGTAGTGGCCGGATCTATTTTTGAGGAAAGAATAATATGAGTAAGTCGAGTTGTACTCTAATTATTAAAATACAAAATAATTTGTACTTGTGAGGGTGTATACTATATAGTAATATCAAGAAAATGCTAATTGTTTTGTTAGTTGATTGAATTTGATTGATAATTGATTTAATTTTCTTAAATCAATTAGATCCAATTAAACACTCTATTATGAATAAGTTGTATTTCCCTTGGAAGAACTAATTTCGTGAATATGATTCATAATTAAAATATGAACATGATATGGAGGATCATATAAATGACATCCATGGCCTTCCGTCAAGGTGAAGGGTTCTGTCGCCATGAGTTGTATGCAGGAGACACCTGCCTGGAATGGCAACTCCTGCATACAAGCACACATGGATTAGGCTCTTTACTTCTCGAAAGAGTAAGATTGTATGCATAATGCCCCCAATTTCAGTTTCTCATATTATTGGGGTGATATTGTATTGCATATAGCTAGTTCTAATCCTGTTGACGGTTCGTTCAATTAATGACATTTCAATTTTTTATCGCCTTAGGGCTGGTAGACCTAGGTTTTAAAGATTGAATTGGGAAATGCAAGTTGGACTTGCAAGGCGGAATGTGTTCATGCTTTTTTTACCTGATCTACAATTTCTCATATTATTGAGATGTAAAAAAGGTAGAAAAGGAGATCCCAGTTCTTGCTAGAGATATAGTGGTAAATATAACTCTTGCTTTGAAAGTGATTAAGGGAATAAACTTTCAGAGTTGAAAAGGAAAGACTAATTTGATTAAAATCCTTAATTAAATATTTAATTTGATTATATAGTTATTTATATGTTCTAATATAGTGCATTCTTAATTTCAGACAATGAAATCTTTGAACCTACTCAGCAGGCTCCTGGAGGTCAATCAATTGACCATACCAAATGACTCGGATTGGATCCGTAATTTGGATCTTGTACTTTCTTCATACTGCATTTCTTATGTGCTATCTAAGGACAAATATGCAAACCATGTCACACTAGAAGAAACCAAGTTCAATGAATAGTACGACTATATTTTGGCTCGGTGTTATATTTTGGGATCCTTATCTAATGTACTGCAGAGAAACATGTGGAGATGGACTCTTGTCAGGATATAATGCATAATATGGAAGAGATGTTCGATGATGTAAACTGCACACAATGCTATAATGTCATAAAAGAACTTATTCGCTGCAAAATGCAGGAAGGGACTTTGGTCCGAGAACATGAGATCAAATTGTCTGGTTACCTGTCTGAGCTGGAGACTCTCTGGGATGAGATGGATGCATACATGTAGTCCGACTTCATTCTACCGTATCACCCCAAGTCTTTCACCAATTATGTAGTAATCTAGCACATGAATAAAATGAGATTACCTGACGCTGAACTCATGGCTTCATTAAAGTCTGCAAAAGACATAATGAAGAAAGAGAATCCCTCTAGCAGTGCAATGGTTGCATAGGTAAAAGGGAAGCACGGACAGAAGCATGGTGTCAGAAGGGCCCGACCCAGAAAAAGAAGAAGAAGAATAAGAGTCAAGGTGTTGGCTCATCTTCTAATTCTTCCACAATAATGGCATCGAATGAAACCGATGTCTATCATCACTGCAAGAAGCCATCACACTAGAAGTGTAACTTCCCAAAGTACCTTAAATTTGCGGAGAAAGGTAAAGCCCCAACATGTATAAATTCTACTTTTATCATTGAAACCATTTTTTTATAGGTTAAGAAGGTAGTTGGATCATTTACTATGGTGCTTCTGTTCATGTATGTAATTTGTTGCATCTATTCCAGGAAACTAGGAATCTTGATGTTGGATAGATAGTCATCCATATGGGACCTAATGCAACTGTTTGCAGCAGTCATCGTCGGGACCTACATACTATCATTATCTAGTGGAAGAGTCCTAGTACTTGAAGAGTGTCTTTATATTCTAGATGTTAGAAGGAACCTTATATATGTATTTAAGTTAGTTAGAAATGAATTCATCAATATCATGTAATAAAATTGTCATAAGTTGTTACGATAAATATATTAAGGATGGTGTTCTAACTTCTGATGGTACTATGAATTGTGCATTGATGAATTTGTCATGAATGTAACTACCACTAATACAAACTCTTAAAGATCTAGGGAGGATGGAAATCACTCTAACATGATTTCGCATCAAAGGGTTATCTGTTGATAGGATCATTATATTGACAAAGGATGGACCCTTAGATTTTCTACAGGTCCAAAGTTGACCTATCTGTGAACATTGTATTCGAGGGAAATGACTAGGATGCCTTTTCATAACTAGGTTACAAGGTGCGACGGTATTCTTGATCTAATACATACCGATGTTTGTGGTCCCTTCAATACCACAATCGAAATGGATATCCATATTATGATATTTATTGATGACCATTCATGATACGCGTTTATCTTCTTAATACGTCATAAATATGAAACCTTTGAAAAGTTTTAAGAGTTCATGGCTTTGGTTGAGAACCAAACCGATAGAAAGATTAAATGGATTCGATCTGACCGAGGTGGCAAGTACTTCTCAGATGAATTTAAGGAATACCTTAAAGAGAAAGAAATTTTCTCCAGTCTCACTCCTCCTGGAACTCCCCAACTTAATGGTATTGCTGAAAGATGCAATAGGACCATCATGGACATGGTCCATTCAATGATGAGTAAAGAACATTTATGACTTAGTTTCTGGAGATATGCAATAGTGATTGCAATATATATCATAAATAATATTCCCAGCAAATCTGTGCCTAAAACTCCTCATGAACTTTGGTATGGTATTAAACCTAGTGTTAGACACTTACAGATTTTGGGTTGCTTGGTCCATGTGAAGAAGGAGCATGGA